>CM052897.1:32258615-32650202 GCA_028534135.1 Potos flavus
ATAAATAAACAAACAAAACTGAGTTTGATATAGAGTAAAGCAGTAACATAAAGTTATTCATGTGAACAATGTATCTTTACACATTTCAGTTAATATAAAAAATCTTTTTTTCTTGAGTAAGCTCAATTTGTGAGCCACTCTTTGCATTGTTAGAGTGCTATGTAAGCACATACTTACTTTTTAAAGTAAATATAATACCTTCAAACAGTTGAAGTAGATATTGCTTGTTTTGATAACTTGCTCATCTGAATTTAATATTTATTATAGTAATTGCTTACAGAAAGTATGCCTATTCAATGTTGTATCTATTGTATCTGACATAATAAATATTTGTTGGATGTATTAGTAATTTCTTATTTTAAACACAGGGATATTTTCTGTAGATCAAAAACATACAATCCTAAAATAGTCATATTAATAATATTTTGCCATGTCTTTTTATTTCTATGCTTTTTTAAAGAGCTCTTATATAGTCTTGTCAGAGAATCAGCATTATTTGAGGAAATGTCTAGCACTGCCTTCTCACGCATTGTTTTAACTTCATGCCATATGATTTAGGAATACAAGCTGAAGTCCAAAAAAGGATAATTTAAGTGCATTTTCCCCAAATGAAGACATAAAGGATTCTCATACTTTAACAATCTAACCTAACCATATGTTTATATTCTGATGAAGAGTCAGTGAAGATAACTGTATTAGAAAGCATTTTATAAAATCACTAATAGACTAAATGGCATGTTGGTGCCTTAAAGGTTAACATAAATTCTATATAATTTAGTTATGTATTTTCTATTTGAAACATGAGAATTGAGAGGGTAGAACAAGGTATGTTTACCTATCAAGACCATCCCTGACTTTTATCTGCTTGTACAAATTTGCTCTACCATGACCTCTAATTTTTATCTCAGCTGCAAATACTAGATTTTCCCTGCTTTCTCAGGTCTGGAATTACTGGTGCTAATAATAACTGGCATTTATTTAGCTCTGTATATAAATGATCTTCTTTAATCCTATGATGTAGATACTATTTTATCCTTATTTTTCACGTAATGAAATGGAACGTACAGGAAGTTTAAATAATTTGCCTAAGGTCGGATGACGTATGATAGGATTTGAGCCAGGCAGTCTGCTCAGAGGATGTTTTCAGTACTACATTTTATTTCCTTCCTTAGGGAAAGTGTCCTGCCTTTCTCCTGCAACCTCTTGTGGGCTGGGATTGTGTGTCAGTCAGTATCTGAGCAAACCTCACATGCTGCCAGATATCCCACTTGCTTCTCCTTGACTTCTGGGATCTCCCTTATTATGGGTGAATGTGATGATTCAGATGCTCTGCCCACTGACATATTGGTGTATAATTTACCACGGTACCTCACTGCTACATCTCCCTGCCTATTGCTTGCCCTAACACCCTTTATAGTCTGACTTCCTCCTACACGTGCTGAACACCTTCAAGATTATTAAAGAAGGTCAGTTAAGAGACTTCTACAATAATATGGCATGAAGGAGATTGCATCACAATGAAAGAAAGAGAAAGAGAAAGAAATATTTTGTAGTTAAAATGCAACAAATCTGGGTATCATACTAGATACGGGGCCAAATTTAGAATTAATTAAATAGAGATTTCAAAATTATGAACCTTAGTTACTGGAAGGTTGGATGTGTCATTCAGAACAAAGAAACTGAGAGGAGGTAGGGATAAAAAGCAAAGAAATAAAGATGGTTTTGGCTACACTGACTTTGAAGCAAAGGAGAAACCTATAGAGATATCCTGATATGACCATGTCCTCGTGTTTGTTTGTTCACCATACATGATATCATTTTTAAAAACTTTTTAAATATCTCATAGTGAAATGGTGAAATAGCAGCAGCTTGGGAAGATGCATTAAAAAGTACGTAATAGGTGTTCAGGAAATTCATTGTAATTACCAGACTAAGGCATAGATTGATACCTAATTTTGACAGTTTCAAGGCCAATTCATTTCAAATTGAATGTGCTACACTCAATCGTTTATAAACGGAAAGCTATATCAAATGCTGTCACTAAAGCAGAATCTGCCTTATAGGTATATTCAATTAATCTTAAAAACTTTTGGTATTCAATAAAAAGTACCCTAAGAATATTTATTTTTGCCCTTAATAACTTCAAAATGAGATGAAAAATCAGTCCAAAAGTTTCTGATTAATAAGTCTTAAGTTTTAATTGCAAGGTCATTTTTAAGGTGTTTAATAAGTATTTTAGTATAGAATTCTATTTCATAAGGAAACAGAGGTTTGAAGAAAGAAATTATGAGATTTGTTCCTGATAATTTGCTTAGGAAATTTCATGTAGTTATTACTTACAACATTTAAAGTATTTAACAAATTAATGAATTTATATTTTTAGAGAACAAAGAATATTTTTATGTTTCCTTTCGCTTCTTTCTTTCTTTCTTTCTTTCTTTCTTTCTTTCTTTCTTTCTTTCTTTCTTTCTTTCTTTTTCTTTTTTTTTTTTGAGTTTCTAAATAGGACACTAAAACCCAATTGGACAGAAATTAATTTAAAAGAGAATTATATTCTTTGGTATATCTTTAAAATTGATTGTCCTTAGGTTCCGAAGGGTTCAGAAATCACAAATACAATTTTGTTTTGTTTTTTATCCCCTCTATCTACTTACCCTTCCCCCTACCTACCTCCCCTCTGGCAACCACTAGTTTGTCCTCTGTATTTAAGTCTGTTTATTTTTGTTTGTCTTTCATTGTTTGTTTTGTTTCTTAAATTCCACATGTGACTAAAATCATATGGTATTTGTCTTTCTCTGACCAACTTATTTCACTTAGCGTTATACCCTTTAGGTCCATCCATGTTTTTGTAAATGGCAAGACTTCATTCTTTTTTGTGGCTAATATCCCATTGTGTATATGTACCACGTCTTCTTTATCCATTCATCTATGGATGGACGCTTGGGCTGCTTCCATATTTTGGCTATTGTAAATAATGTTGCAGTAAAAATGGGGATGCATATATCTTTTTGAATTAGCGTTTTTGAATTTTTTGGTAAATACCCAGTAGTGTGGTTACTGAATAATATGGTAATTCTATTTTTAGTTTTTTGGGGAAACTCCATACCGTTTGTCACAATGGGTGCACCAGTTTGCATTCCCACCAACAGTGCGTGGGGGTTCCTTCCCCTCTACATCCTCAGCAAACACTTGTTTCTTGTGTTTTTGATTTTAGTTATCCTGACATGTGTAAGGTGATATTTCATTATAGTTTTGATTTGCATTTCCCTGATGACTACTGTTGTTGAGCATCTTTTCAGGTGTCTATAAGCCTTCTTTGGAAAAATATCTACTCAGTTCCTCAGCCCATTTTTAAATTGGATTATTTGTTTTTTGTGTGTTGAGTTGTATAAGTTCTTTATATATTTTGGGTGTTAACCGCTTATTAGATATATACCTTCATGCTTTTTTATTTCCAAATTAGGGTGCCAAATTGTTTTCTTGTCAACTTTATTCAAATGTGAAAACATCATACTAGTCATAAAAGTCACATATGATAATAAACAAATATAATGAGGAAATAAAGAACAATTTTGTAAAGAAGTGCATTTTATATATAAGCTTCTCTGTACCTTAACAGAAACAGATATAGAAGTAAAGTGCATTTAAAAAGTAGTATATTGGGGTGCCTGGGTGGCTCAGGGAGTTAAAGCCTGCCTTCAGCTCAGGTCATGATCTCAGGGTCCTGGGATCGAGCCCCGCATCGGGCTCTCTGCTTAGCAGGGAGTCTCTTCCCCCTCTCTCTCTCTGCCTGCCTCTCTGCCTACTTGTGACCTCTGTCAAATAAATAAATAAAATCTTAAAAAAAAAAAAAAAGATACTTGTACTTTTAAAATAAATAAATAAATAAAAAGTAGGATATTTAGGACATGCTTCTGGGTCAAAGTTTCTTTTTCTACACACACACACACACACACACACACACACACACACACACTCACACACACAAAGACCATAGGTCCATGGTTTTTGCAAGGTGCTGTACAATAACTGATATTTATAATTGGGGTCCCACAGTACTGATGAATTGTGTGATAAAAAGGTCCGTAATAAATATGTTGAAATAAACGAATACTAGAATGTGAACTCCGTGAGTATAAATTTGTTTGTTTTTAAAATTCACTGCCACTTCCTTAACATTAGCACATCAAGATGTTTAATAAGACATATATAGAATGAAGGAAATGAAATTCATAAATTAGCAATGAATTGGAGCAGAGAAGAAACCATCTGAATCGAAAAATGTGTTTCTCGTTACTTGGATTAACATTGTTGCTTTCCCAACGAAGTATGAAACATTACCTTGCATTTCCCTTTTAACTCCTTGTTCCTCTGTTACTTGTTTCCATTTATAATCAATATAATGTTGCTTCTGGTCTTTACTCCAAATGTCTTTTGATTCTTTCACTAAAGTTTTAGTGTCACTTATTTGCAAATTAATAATCCAACAATTTAGTAGATGTCTTACCACTATCCTAGGACATTTCTCTAGTCAGATCATCCATATCATAACCCTTTCTCCATTTCCCCAACCCCAAAATAAATTCTATACAATTGTTCAAGCTGTTTATTCATACTCTTACCTCCTAATGTAACTCATAAAAACATTTAAAACCAAATTAATATCCACCTTCTTTAAGAATTTTACTGCTTTGATATGCATAAAATTTCAGTGGGTCATACCTTTTCTCTTCTATACTGAAACCTATTGTGATTTTGTCTTATTTCTTCCTTAGGGCCTCAAGGAGTGTGGCCTGTTTTGTTTTGTTTTGTTTTGTTTTGTCTGGTTCATATTGAGTAATATTCTGTCATCATTCAATACTTGTTCTGTGAATCAAAAAAATTCTTGATGCAGTCCTTCGTTTGCACTGGTTGTATAGAATGGAAAAGGAGAAAAACCCGAAAATGGCAACAATATCCAAAGAATATTGATATGTAAAGACAAGAGCCAAAAATATGATTTTGAAAAACATATTAATATATGAGGCTAAAGGAATAGCATCAATCCTGGATCTATGGCAGAGGGAAAAGAGCTGTGGCAAAACTGTGATGAAATCTCTGTTAGGTTCTGGCTTGGCCACTTCTTCCATGAACACAGTCAAACAACATGACCAGGCCTATGTCAATACAGAAGGGATGCATACTCCTCCTGCAGAAGGAGTGTGATGAGCATTGCAACAGGTGGGGATTTATAATCTTTTTCAGGGAATATTGTAATAGCAAATAGTAATAAAACATAAATAGTAATAAAATATCTAACAATATGCATTATAATAAAGTAATTAGATTTGTTTTCCTGTCCCAGACAAAACTAGTCACAATAATATATTGTGATCATATATAAATTTAGGTCTCTGCAAGTTATAAAAATTACACATAGAGTGTATAATACTAATGAGTAATGTATTACATGCAGCTCTGGTTACTAATACTTTGATCTCGGACTCCCCTTAAGAATCTCATACTATCAGTGTTCATCTAAAAAATGCACTTGTGTATACACATACAAATTTTGCATGTAATTTCAGGGGAGTCTAGAACTTTCTGGAGCCTGCCTAGGACCTTTTCGAGCTCTGACTTCCAAGACAAGAACTCTTAACATTCTCTTTTCAGCTTGTTCCACCTCTTTCCCACCATCAATAACTGTATTCTGTGGACAGCCACTGTTTCAACCTGTAATCTCCTTAAGTCACTATGATTTGTCTTCAGAAATGATCACTTTAGCGAAACTTCCCTTATTCAATATTCTAGTAATATCTTGTTGCTAAATACACAGGTCATTTTCCATTTTTTAATCTTACTTGATTTTTCAAGAATAGCTAACATTGGTCACTACTCCCCACTTCTTGCAATGTTCTTTTTTTTTTTTTTTTTAACCTGTGTCCATGACATATACCCTCCTAATTTCTCCCTCTTGTATGCCTATTTCTTGTTAGAACCATTTTGTAAATATTAGCATTCACTGAGATTCTGGAATTCAGCCCTCATTTTATCTAATTGTACACTTTTCATCATCAATGTCGTTCACTTCCATGGTTTCAAATACCACTAATGATTTCCAAACATTTATCATCAGTCCAGACTTCTCAATTGATAGATTAGCCCTTCCAATGTATTTTGAGTATTTCTAATAGGATGGCTCATAGTCAGACAAAAAATGTCAACATGATCAAAACAAAATTCATTTTGTTTTAACTTAAATATTCTCCTGTTTCATATCTCACTGAAGAGTAATTTAATCTTCATATTTTACCCTAAAATAGCTTTCTTTCTTCCTTCCTAATTTTTTATCCTGTTCCTTCCAAAATATGTTCTACCTTTTCTTGATTTTTTTTTTTTTTTTTTGAGAGGGAGAGTGCACATGAGCACCAGCTTTGGGGGGTAGGGGCAGAGGGAAAGGGAGAGAGAGAATCTGCAGTAGTCTCCATGCCCAGCAGGGAGCCCACACGGGGCTGACCTGAGCGGAAATCTAGTCGGACTCTTAACCAACTGAGCCACCCAGGTGCCCCCCTTTCCTTGATTTTAAACTTTCCTAGACTCCCTCAGGATAAATTTAAGCTCTTAAACAAGATTTACATATTCTTCTGTGGTTATGGTCACTGTTTCAATTTTCATTCTCTTCTCTCAGTCTCCCTCAACTTCACGTAGTAGCCATATCGGCCCTGTTCCGTATGCAAGCTATAGTTTATCTGCCTCTGGTTATTTGCCATTGCTATTACACTTTCACACCATTCATTCATGATCTATTTAGTAAACCCTTCTCTTCCTTAGCTCTGATCTCCCATAAATAGATTAGATGGCTCTTTTCTGTGTTCCCATATCACCTCCAATTTCTCTTATCACATTGTGTGACTCCTGACTTCTTATGCAACTGGTTACTAGATGATGCATGGACATCTAGAATTATGAATAAAAACTTTGTTTACAAATATATAATATCAGAAACCAAAAGACTCATTTTATAATCCCAAAACTCTAAAATGGATTGGGAAAATAAAACATGGATGTATACTGTAACAAATATTTACTATGGCAAATGATTACTAAAATAAATTAAAATGCACTCTTGCATAATTTTCAAGATTAATCAAAGGGTCATAAGTCCAGCTTGCCAGGAGTCCAGATTATGGTTCCCCTTTACAAATGTAACATGGACCCAGTTTGCAGTTTGGCATCATTTGGTGATAGTTGTTTGCCACAACTTATATACCCTATGGCACAATTTTGGGTTCTGTGGCTGAGTGAGACTTCAGAGATTCCAAGGAACAGCTAATTGGCTGACACCTGGTTGGTCAGGATCAGGTTTTTTGTGGTTGTTACCATTTGTTTATTTTTGTTGGGGGCTCAATCCAAGGAAATAACACTGGAAAAATATTTGAGGTTATAAAGAACCCAAACTTTGCCTCCTCACCTTCCAACATAAACTGTCATGGGACATTACCTTGATACAATGGTAGCCTCCAAGTACATTACCAGCACGCTATCCCAGAGGTCATGATATAGAAAAGCTCATAAAACAAAATACTTACATCACACATTTTACCAATTTTATTAAAAACACGCAAAAGCAAGAGAAAGAGATAGGATAGGTTAATACACATAGGGTAAGGTACAGTGTGGAAGGACCACATGATCTGATTCCCAAGGTGTGCAATAATCAAATGTCCTGTTCCTCCCTCTGCCACATCAACCCTCTAGACTGACGGTGTGGTTACAAAGGCCAGACTTTGAGTTTGAGCTAGAGTTCAACAGGCAAAATACACTCTGGCTCAATGATACACACTTGTTCTACTAGAGAGATGTGGGGATAAATACACCTGGTTGATAGATGTAACTCTCCAGTTAGCCTAATGAACAGCCATGGGTTTTATTTGTGTTAGTTAAGCAGAGGGCATATAGGATCATAACTGAAGTCTCCAATGAATAGCCAAATAAGGACTTTGTGAATGATAATTTTTTCATGTATATCTATTGTATCCTAAATTCAGTCTCTTGTATCTTTATTCTTAGTTATATTTACATACTATAAATATATAGTTTATAGGTGTCTCATAAATACTAGGTATCCCTGATCTTTCCATCACTTTCTGCCTATATTTAACATAAGTATGCTCTGCTTTCTAACTACTTATCTTATATTTAACAATTCTCATGAATTCCACCCATGTTTAACAAACATTTTACATACTAGCTCCTCATCTGTTTTTTAAAACATTTTAAGATGCTTTGCCTACATTTATCAAACTAAAAACTTATTCATATGATAGAATAGAATACTTTCAATAGCAAAGGTTTCACAAAAGTAGTCCACTGTGGCTGATTGTTTGTGCTAAAAAAGGCTTCAATAGTATTTTTCTTACCATGTGATTTTGATGTTCCTCACATTGAGAGGTGAGGGTCTATGTCTCTTTCTCTTGAAATCAAGTGGGCTTGTGACTGGTATCTGCTAATAAAATATGTTGGAAGTGACACTATTTGACTTTCAAAGCTGGGTCATAAAAAGAGAAGCATCTTCCGCTTCTGCCTTGTTCAGTACTTGCCTTTGACTTCTGCTGTGGTATCTGACTGCCCTTAGGCTGCCATGCTGTGAGGAAACCCAAACTATCCCATTTAGCAATATCACATGTAGAAGCCATAAGACCATGAAATGGGGGTAGTGGGTGAGGGAGAAGTAGAGAACAAGCGACATCTCCCAGGTCAGCCCCAGCTGCTTTAATGGATCTAGTCTTCAGGTCTAGCCACTGTCACATTTCAACCACATGAGAGATTCTAAGTGAGAACTTCCTAGGCAAGAACTTCCCAAATTCTTGACCCAGTGATACCATGATAAATAAGAAAATGATTGTTGTTTTAAGTTACTAAGTTTTGGAATGATTTTTTTACTCATCAGCAAATGCCAGAACACTCACCATTTCTCCACCTAGTCTTGACCTCCCTTCCACATCTCACCCCTCCACACCCATAATACACAAATGTGATTCCACCCCATTTCAGACTGAGCAGAAGACAAGAGCCAAACCGCTAAAGACATTATATATAACTGCCATTTTGAAGAGAGTTTTATACAAACTTCAACTCTCTAGGACTTCTTGCTACTAAATTTTTCTTATTAATTTAACATTGAAGATGCTATTTTCTGTACATAGTCTTTCTAAACCATGCATTTGTATTCTTCATTACTCTATGAATCTTTAAACTATATCCAAAACAAAGATTACATATAAGTTATTTTCATTGTTCAGTTTACTATCCATGATTGCTTGCACATGTCTTTGAATGAAACATTAAGGAAAAGCTTTCATGCTGGTGATTTATTTCTCAAGGATTTCTAACCCAAAAAACAGAGTAATCACTGAGCTCACTTCATCCAACTGATTCAAAGAATTAGATTGGTATCAGTGATGTCAATAAACAAGGTAATTAGGTAATCAGAAATAAGTTTGAGTCAAATTCTGAAGGATTTATATTTGATGTGAGAAGTTAAAAAGTAGATATTGCAAGTCAAGCAGTATTTGCCTAGCTTCTTCAGGTGCTTGAGTTGGAAAACCCAGGACTTAATACTAATGAGTTTTATTTTACTCACCTGTAAGATTGGAGTTAGATGAGCACTGGGTGTTATACGCAACTGATGAATTATTGAACTCTACATATGAAACTAATGATGTACTATATGTTGACTAATTGAATTTAAATAAAAAAAGATTGGAGTTAGATTAGCATTCCCAGCATAAAATTCTATGATTCGTAAATGATAAAGTGAGGCTCCGTGAATTTGAGAAGAAACAAAAATGAAAACCTTTATTATGAGGATTTATGTTAGAATAAATCTCTTCTCTCCATGAAAACAACTGCTGAATATATTTAGGATGTTTCTTTGCTCTTGATATTTTACCTCATAGTGGTCTAAAGAGGAACATAAAAGATTTTTTTCCTGCAAAATGTTGTTTTTCCTTTGAAGCAGAGGAAAGTATTTCTGAAGTCATTACTGTTTTAACTTATTGCTCTTAGATATGATGTCAGATAGCACTGAGTGATGCAAAATAAAATTCTCTGGAACTTGTCTTTTCTTATCATATTTTGGCTTCAGACAATAACTAACAGTTTTTGCTCTTCTGTAACACTAAGATATACTTAGTTATGAGCTGAAATTTCAGTGACTGTCAAATTGGTACATTTAACAGTAATCCCATGTAAATGCATAGATAAAGGCTGACTAATGTAGTCTTTCCACAACAATTTATCTTGTGAGAATTGGTGCTCATACATTTGTGTGGAGGCACAAGAGTCAGCGATGTGCTTAGGACAGCTCTCATATTCTGTAGTTTGCATTTTAGATAGGTAAGAAGAGTCATGTGTATCATTAACATAACAAGGAACATGAAACCTACATAATAAACAATGCTTACTATTTGTGATCGAATTGGATATTTATCTTATGATAATTGATTTCAATTAATTGCATTCCATCTATTTTTTAAAGTATGAATAACAGAAAACTTAAACATAGCGTATTTTCTGTATACCTTTTATTTCCATTATCACTTTCACAAACAATATGTGGGAGAAACTGGAAAAGTTTTTACCAAAAGCCTCTTTATTCTTCTTCCAGCCTCAAGGCTAGAATACTTTCCCAGCTTCTCTTGTAATTAGATATTGCCATGTGAATTCTTCTCAGCAGTGGAATTTGAAAAAAGTGTGTGTGTCACCTCTGGACCAAGAATTTTAGAAGTTGGTATGGTTCCTCCACTCTATCTTTTTCCTTTTGCTGTCTGGAGGTAAAACCCAAGGAGATAGCAGGGCCCGGATAAGAAAGGTGCCTAAATTACTGTGTGAAAAAAAGAGACCACTGATCAATTCTCACCCTGGAATATTGAGAAAGTAAAAAATAAACTTCAATTTAGTTTAAGTCATTATGTATTTGGGGTTGTTTTGTTGCTTATTCTAAATAATACAATGCAATGGTATTGAGTGGCCTTCTTCTTTAGTGAAATAAAATAAGATTCACATTCCTACAAAACTATAGGTAAAGTGTATGATGGGAGTTACTTCTATTTTCTATCCAAATCCATCTTGAAATTTAAATTCAACAGTAAGCATAAGTGAGAAAATGTCATTTAATTGTTTTAACAATGCTCAACTGTTGTGAATATAGGCAAAATATTTTCATAATGAATAACTATATAGTTGCAATGAGGTGATATTGAGATCAACATATCTACTGAAACTAAAAATATTTGCTTTCTTTTTGCATCCATATTATCCTTGCACTTAAGGGACAAATTACTCTCACTTACTAAATCTTTGTTGTTGTCATGGCTCATGCTTCTTTTGTGCTTGATCTCAGTAACTTAATCTTCACAAACAAAACCATCTTTGATTTTAAGAAAACAAGCACTTTTTATTATTACTAAAAAATAGTTGTATGACAACTTTCACTTAAGATAGTATATAGACAAAAGATCATACTTGAAATAAAATGTGCAGAAGGAGCATTAGTAAGTGTGGTTAGTAACAGCGTGTACTTCTATGGACTAAATCCTTTCATTGAGGTAAGGCACCAAAACTAATGAAAGAGGTGGTTTTCACTACCTCTTCCTAAACTTATTTGACTAGGAGGAAAGCATATCTCATCTTAATCATTGGTCCTTGGCTATTAAAAACCAGTAGGAACAGATTATAACTTAGCATATTAATTGGTTTTATATTTGTTTGAGAGACTTTTTGCCTTGAATGAATACCATTAGTTGTTTTTCTGGATCTGTATGTATTCTGTTCCCCCCAAATTTTCAGACTATATTTAAGCAGTGGTTCTTAAAGTGGGATTCCTGATCTAGCAGTATGCCGTTTCATGGGAACTTATTAGAAATGAAATTTCTCTGGTCACACCACAGATCTACTGAATCTGAAACTCTTGGGATGGATTTCAGAAAACTATGTTGTAACAAGCCTTCTGGAGATTCTCTTACATGTTAAATTTGAGGGCCGTTAAGCTAGAAGAACTGGTGTAGGGGGTGAGTCCTCTTTACTCATATGAATTAGTTGATGTAATGCCTTCTTCAAAATTGCTGTTTAAAAATGTCTCTCAGTTTTGATAGAAAATGTTATTATTTTTTTTGTAGTGATGTTAGTGGTGAGAAAAGGAGAATGTATAGTTTCTAAGCTGAGAGTAACCATGAAGACTATCTCTTCTTACTAGAATATTTTTAGGGGTCGCCTGGGTGTCTTAGTCATTAGGTGTCTGCCTTCAGCTCAGGTCATGATCCCAGGGTCCTGGGATGGAGTCCCGCATTGGGGTCCCTGCTCAGTCAGAAGCCTGCTTCTCCCTCTCCCACTCCCACTGCTTGTGCACTCTCTTTCACTCTCTGTCAAATAAATAAATAAAATCTTTTTTAAAATAATAAGATAAAATAAAATAATATACTTTTACTCATATCTATCTCCTGCCTTCCATTACCAAAATCTTCCTTTCTGTGATATCAACTACCAAGTATCCTTTAACTGTGTGTCAGCCACATGTGGGGATTATAGTTAGAATTAAAACTTATTTGATGTGTGAATGGGAGTCAGGAAAATCAACACTCTTCTTGGAAATGGTAACAATATCTGAAGTTGTACTTGGCAAATACTGTTTACTAAGGAAATTAGAACCAAGGTTTAATAAGGAAGGACTTCTTCTACAGAGACACATATTAACTGTCATTAAACATAGGAGGTTTTCTCATGTATAAAGGACAGTTCATGTTTTCTGGGCAATTCCAGAGAGTGACAGTTAAAAGAGGACTGATATCTGATTAATATGCAAAAGCTATTATTAAATTATTTCCATCTGAAAATGGACTGAGCTGTCTCATGAGTTCATGAGCTTTCTGTAGTTAAGAGTAGTTAAGCCACATCAAATGGTAGCATGATAGAGTGGTTTGGACCCTACTCAAAGTGTGGTCCTATCTAGGAGTTGTTAGAAGTACAGAATCTCAGGGTTTACCCCAGTCGTAGTGAATCAGAATCTACAATTTAACAAGATCCATTGGTAATCTGTATGCACCCTATATTTGAGAACTAGTGCTCCAGTAGACATCTAATGAATCTTCTAATTATTCTTATACTTAATTCTTATAGGATTATGTTGTGATGCAGAATTTGAATCATAGTCTAGAATAGGGCGGGGGGAATACATGAGCGTGGCCTCACATTCCACTGTGGGGTTGCTAACTGAATTAAATTCTACTTCAGAAGAAAAAGATTCTGTTTCCCGAATATTGTACTTAATTTAAGTGAGCTGGTATTTGAATACTGTTTCTTTAGTTAGCTTCGGACTCCTTGTGTTAACCAAAAATGAAATATGCCTTTGGATTTCTTGCACTACTTCTACAAGATGCTTGCATTAAACCCAATGTTTAATCCTTCTCCCAGTTCCCTCTTCCATGCCCTCTTCCTGTTCACTAAAACTAGGATATGCTAATTTCCATCACTGAAACATTTCCTTTTTGTTTAGGTACTGGTTTTGTCTCCTGCCTTCTCCCTATACCTGGTGGGATGGGTCTGTATGAATGGACAGTAGTGGCAAAGGAAAGCATAGGTAAAGGGATGTGTAGATATAGGGGGAACTGGAGCGCGTTCTAGAAACCAGACTTTGCTCAAAGCTGAAATTTACTAGGGCAGGGACTACTAAACATGTAATCCTTATCGCCAAAGCAGTGAATGGGGAGGAGCTGGAGAGGTAGTGAGAAGTAACAGATGCCACCACACCCTAGCTTCGCTCAGGTCAACCATGACTACTATGCCCTGGTCCTGGGAGCAGGAGGCTGCTTAAAGAAATGACAAGCCCGGGAAGGCCAGAGAGCCAGAAGGTGCCCAAGCGCATTCATTCGCCTTCCGCCAGCACTGGCCGACACACGCTTTCCTGTAGAGACCATTGTGCGGGGGAAGCCCAGACGGGGAAGAGCGTATCCCCTACCCACACCTGCCCATCCCCAGCCCTTGGCTTCTCAGGGGGCACTGGGACCAGCGCCAGCGCCAGCAGTCCGGGAGCGGCTTTGAGGGAGTCGTGTGTATCGGCGAGCGCGTGTGCGTGAGGAGGAGAGCAAAGACGTGATTACTTCAGAATTTATTTAAGGGCCGGTGGAAACCACTGCAGCAGCTTCCAGGGGAAGCCCTTGTTCCAGAGGAAGAGGAGGTGGCGGCTGCCAAGGAGGAGGAGGGGGGAGCGACGGAGGAGGAGGAGCAGCAGCAGCCACAGCACGAGGCAAGTGAGGAGAGAAGATGCTGTAGCATCCGCACCGGCTCCCAGCAGGTTGGTTCCTCAGGCCGACTGATGCAAGCAACGAGGCTTGCAAAGAGGCTGGGAGGGGAAACTGGGTGTGGGGGACCGACTGCTTGCCTTTCCCGAGAAGAGGCGCCTCTTTTGAGTTCAGTGAGACACCCTAGCGCAGAAATAGTCTGGGGGCCAGGAGAGGACCCGTCGTGCTTCCTGCATCCCTGGGGACTCGCTTCCCTTTAGCTTTCCAACTCCCGACGTTAGCCATAAACTCCGGAGGGGCTCCGGGAGGGGGACTGGGGGGAGAACTTCCCTTCCAGATACTCCTCACGCCTTTCCTCAAAGCTCACGTTTGGAGGGACACTCTCGAGGTGGCCTGGACGCGGAGGGGGAGCAGCGTCGCTTGGTTAAGTTTCTGTAAGTCAAACCCGGTCCCCAGCTCCCGGCTCCCCGCCCCGGGTCTCCAGCTGCACGCGGGGAGTCGAGGCTGCTCGGGCAAAGGGGCCGCTACTGCTTTAAGAGCCGCCTCCCCCTCTCCTCCTTTTGACAATGGTCTGAACCGAGCTCTGCTTCCCAAAGCAAAATTTGTAATATGCCATTTTTCCGATGGACGCTTCTCCTTTTGGCTGCTGACGGAGCCGCGGGAAGATGCCGGGTTGCTGCCACGCCACCCAGCCGGGGCACGTTCCGGGAGGGCGCCGGGGCACGCGAGTGTCTAAGCTGCCTTTCTCCTCCGGTTGCTAGGGAAATGGTCCAGGAGTGCCGGGTGTGAGCTTCCCCTCTCGTCAAGCCTGAGACTGCGGTTGTCATTGATCAATTGAAGAAGCAGGACTCGAAATTACAGACATTAGGTACAGAAACTGTGTTTGAGTTACAAGGTTTCCCTTCCGCTTTATTTTTTTACCACCCCCCCACCCCTCCGGCCCCACCCCACCCCCAGGGAAGATGAGATGCAAATTCCTCCTTGCCAATTACTGTTCCATACCTTTTGCTTTCCACCCCCATCCTCTCCCTTCTCCTATTTCTCCACCTCCTCCTACTTGGCTCTCTCTTGTTGGACGAGAGATAAAGAATTTTAGTATGGAAATTATTAAGTCAACTTCAGGGTGGTAGTGGGGGGGTGTGGCTGAGCGATAACTGTCCAGCCCTGTGGCTAGAGCTGGCTCTTGGCCATCTGTAAAGAAAGTGCAAAATGCTTCCATTAGAGGTGATAATAATATTTCCTGAGGACAGGGGATTTCAAAGAGTTAAATAGGAGGAGGAATATTCATGTAATGTAATCAGACAATGGCTAGGACTTCTCTCACCGAATTACTCCTTGTGGGTTAACTGAGGTGGAGCTAGGTGGGTTCTTAAGACTAAATCTTTGAAGAGGAAACTAACTACCAAGAATAATTGCATCTTTGCCTGTAGGGGGGTCTAAATCCCAGCAATCTGCTTCTATGAAGTGATTCATTGACAGAAAAAAAGCCTTTTGTGACACTATCATATCTGAATAGGTATTGCTTGAGTGGCATATATTGCTCAGAAACACATTGAATCTTGAAAGCCCTTGGGTGATGACTCCAGTGGGCATTCAAAACTTTTATTTTGAAATCTGAGAGATTTGGAAGACAGTCAAGGTTATGTACTAAGAGTAAGGGAGTTGGTTTTCCTGGTATCAAATTCTTCAAGCTAAATTTAAGCACCAGGATAATTAAACCAACCAGATATTTTATTATTTTTTCCTTTCGCAACAAAATAAACAATATCTCTAACTAGGTCTTAAAACCTTAAGTAATTTAATAAAAAAAAAATCAACATTTAGAAAAGGATAACGATTCATATATCCAATTGACTTTGGGGAGGGGTGCCCAAAAGGTAAATACCAAAGTGAGCTCTTAGAATGTCCTTCCTGGTTTTTCAGGAATTATGTGATACAATACAATTTTTAACACTGAAAATGATTGTGAAAGTTAAAAGTGGCGTACGAGGATGAAGTAGACTAGAAGGTAAATAGCCTCTGAACATCTGAAGTTGCTTCAGATGTTGTCCATTCTATAAGAGGATGTTGAACATTGAATATAGATTTTTAATTGATTTTAATATCTAAATATGCATTAAAGAAATAGGTTATACTCTGTCTTCAGGGTTATACAAGTATTTTGTAATTTATATTAGAATCCGAGTTCTATTGCAAGAACTAAGCTAGTTCATGAAAGCGACCTTTATTTTTTGTAGAAATTTTTTTTCCCTCCTAGTTTTGATGAGAAGACTTTAGATTTACTCATTTGGGTTGACTATTGGTGAAGAAAAAACAGGTGAATTCATTTTATTTCCTAAGTAACTTTAGCATAGATTGATTTTTCCCAGCTGGATTTGAAGAGTTCAGAGTACCCACCGGAATTGAAACTTTAGGCATGGGATCAGAATGAATGATAAAGGCACAATATTCTTTCTGCCAAGGTGAATGTTGGTCACCTTATAAAATAAATAAATACTTGTATTTGTAATTGCCCTTTAAATTTTACTGTGTGATCTCAGTTAGGTATTCTATTGGAGACTTAACAATGGGCTTGTTTAAAAATAAAATCATGGATTCATATCCCTACTTACAGAAGAGAAAACTGAAATTTTGAGAGGTGATGTGACTTGTTCTGGTTCCAATGCTGCAGGAGTGGAATCGAATCAAGTTGAGTGTAGAATTAATAGACTAAGACCCTAAGTCCCTAAGCTGCTTCTCTCCATAGAGAGACTATGGAGACTCTTTGACTAAATCAAAGACCAGCTTTTTTACTGATATAAGAGCCTAAAGTTTGTGAATGTCTAGTATCTCATGGTGGCAACAAGCCTTTGTTAGAATTAGGGTCGTGTATTCAGAAGGAAATTGTAGCTGAGGTAATCACTGCAGTTATGCTTTTCCTTGGAATTTAAACTTTTTTATAAGTAATATAGATTGAAGATGTGCTAATGGCTTTTTTCCAAGAGGTATATGACTTAAAATAGAGATTTAAGAATGTTTAAGTAACCCTAAAATGTAAGCCTTGCAAGTGTTTTGGCACAAATTGTCACAGTGCTATCATTTCCTCTCCCAGTATTTTGTTTTAACCTTAAATGTCAAAAAGAAACACGTTGGCTCTTGGTAAAGATTTCTCAGAATGACACAGCTGTTCAGTGTGTGGATTCTCATGCATGGCATGTGAACTAATTGTTTTTAATATTCAAATGTTAGAACATTTTTTTCTAATTCCTTTTCAATTAATGTAAAGAAAATATATAGCCATTAGAAAAGAGTCTCCTTTTTCCAGCTTTGTGATGATGTTTAAATAAAATTCAAATTGAGAAAAATACAAAAAAATACTATCTTCTCATCCATTAGGTGGTTAGCAACAGTAACAATGTTTGAGTGTGTGTGTGTGTGTGTGTGTGTGTACACGTAGGTGTATGCGTGCGCACTCGCCTGTGCATTTAACTGCTTCTTACATATCTATTCTGTTACCCATTTTAGGGTGATTTAACAAGTCCAACATTTGCCTTCAGGTAGCCCAATGAAGTGATGGGCAATAATTCAAAGTATTATCTTAAATTATCCTAAAATTCATACATCCCCTTAATTTTTTTACATAGGATATCAGTAACAAAATACTTTCCTTTTATCTTTTAAAAAGTTTCTCCTAGTTTTCAGTGGGCCCTCACCAAATCATTTAGATAATTGAGTTTATCTCTTCAATAACCCAATTTATTTGAAGAATCACATAAAAGTAATTAACTATTGAGCTGTTAAATCTTGACATTTTATTTGACTATATCATCAGAAATATTTTCCCTAGGGACAGGAGTATATAGGCAGAAAAATGAATTAACCTTGCATTATAAAACCAAAGAATCAACAGCCAAACCAGCATTTCTCCACATCAGCCTTCTGCAAAACCAAGCCCTCTAATTAATAGCTTCTGGCCTCAGTACAACAACTGAAATTGAGATGGGTTTGATTCTTTTTTGAACATAAAATAGAAGATAAAAGAAAAAATTAAATAATTTCCAATTTTTAAAATGCCATACGGTAGTTCAGTGTTGCATCTTAAAGTCTGTTGTCCATTATAAATCAAGTTAATAAGTGATTTAAAAAATATTCTGAATATTTCATTTATTTCATGAGTGGAAGTTTGTGATTAACAGCTGAGATGTGAAGTAACTACATTAGCTAATGTAATTTATGGTTTCTGTTTTGTGGAATATTTGAGAGTGTTAGTTTGTATTGTTTGGATGGAAAACAGACAATGCAGTTCACAGGAAAGAAAAGAATATTAAGGGCAACTAGCAGTATAATAACCTAAACAAACTGATGCATCTCAGTCTATTTCATAAAGCTTATATTTAATTTAGTCAATATCACTTTATCTACTCTGTGTAGATTACTTTAACAATTTAGTCAGAGAGCACATAAAAGTGATAAAATGGGAGTTGTAAAGTCAAGAAACTTTAAACCAGTTGCTAAGAAAAAAAACCTGTTGATAAAATCTGAAAAAAATTTAAAAACTGATTATTATATAAAATGAATACTTAATTATTTGTAGATTCTCTGAATGCAAGAGTGAACATTAATTCATTCAATTATTTAAGTCATTCAAAAATCATTTTCTTCCTACCCATGAAGTGCCAGACACTGTGCTTGCTTTTAACAATATAACAAATAAGGGTAAGATGGTGGTATTTGCTATAAGAGATTTGTAAACTTACAGGGGTAGAAAGGTGATCAACTAGTAAGTTGAATAACGTATTACTATAAATTGAATTGGAGGAATAAATCATGAAATAGAAAACCCCATAAATCTTTGAGAAGTAGGTGAAACCAACCTATATTTTGTAGGTAGGAGCTTTACACATTATCAATAAAAGAGAAAGGATATAGATTAGAGGAAGTCAATGAATCATATTTCACTGAATTCAAAATATTTAGTGTGGTTGGAGTTGGGGCAGGGGGTAGGGGAAAAAAGAGACAATTAGGTTAATGAGCTGGAGAGTTTGGTGAGTTGAACGTCAGGTTGTTTCTTTACTAAGTCTTCCCTCCCCTTTACTTCCTTTAAGCAATGATGTGTGAAGTGATGCCCACGATTAATGAGGACACCCCAATGAGCCAAAGGGGGTCCCAAAGCAGTGGCTCGGACTCAGACTCCCATTTTGAGCAGCTGATGGTGAATATGCTAGATGAAAGGGACCGTCTTCTAGACACCCTTCGGGAGACCCAAGAAAGCCTCTCACTTGCTCAGCAAAGACTGCAGGATGTCATCTATGACAGAGATTCACTCCAGCGACAGCTCAATTCAGCCCTGCCACAGGTATGCTTCCTGGTAGTACTTGTCCTTCCTATTGCAATTGCGAAAGTGAGAAGACTTAAATAAGCTTTGCTTTATTTCTATTCTTGTAATTATCTTTTCCCTTAAATATATGATATGCATGTTTTGGTGAGAAAAATATAAAAATTATTAGTTCACACAAATTTCTTACCTCAAATTTATGGTACATTGCTGATGGTGGGTCTGAAGGCTGAGTTCCTATCTGGTCTCTCTTTTTTTGAAAATTTTATCTGTTTTATGTGTTTCGATAGGCCTATCAGCTGTTGATCAGCATTCAACCACATGCATGTGGGAATAGTTTTCTCTTTCTTGCTCTTTAAACAGTATTATGACATTTGGAAATATGTATTTTCCATTTTGAGCTGTGTGGTCTATCTTTGGAAATGATTGTAGTTTGGAAGCCTACTGTCTAATTATATTTTATTTGTCTTTCTTTAAAAATGCCTAACACCTGCTCGAAAGTTCTTGGAATTATCTGTGTATTATCCTCTCTTCTCAGAAAACATTTCAACCAGTTTCTTTAAAATATATTTAGGGAAATAGAGAAAAGGCAAAAGTTCAGCCTTATTCTCACAAACTTAAAATTGTTAGAGTAGGTATTTTAAAATATATGCTTGTCAAGAATCTTATTTTATAGGAAAAGATATCATTTTAAGGATTTCCAGCTTATTTACATACTAAGTTAATATTAAGACTCAATTTTCTTATTTAAGAATAGAACAGTTGTGTTTGTTTTAGATATGAGAAGATTATAGAATATGAATATGATTTTTAATAATCACCCCAATACACTATATTTTTCTTTTGAATGTAAATTTGATTGACCCTCTACTTTAAGGATAGTATAGAAATATTGAAGTGTTGACCTCCCTCCATAAAGTTAAGTCTTGTGGCAAATATCTTTTCATAAATATTAAAAATTATATAAGCAAAGTTGATAAAATTCTAAACCCAGCTGTACTATTAACTTGGAAGTGTGATGTTGAGATATTGAAGACTCTCAGAATGGAAAGAATCACCTAGAGCCCTTTATGACATCCCTATCCAATAACCCTATAACCGTATATAAAGAACCCTTGTTCCAGTCCTTTTCATTTTCAGTCAGTTTGTTTTGTGTTAAGATACAATACTATTTTCAGTAACTCTCACTGGTTTGTTTAAATACACAGAAAGTGTTGATTCATTTCAAAAGACAATTATCGTATCTTCACCAATTATTATATTTTTCAAGGTTGACATTTCAGTCTTTGCAACTGTTCTTCATAAGGTGATTTTTTGAAAGTTCGCCATCATGCTTACTCTCCTTTGAGACTGAGTTGTTTAATGGTGTTGAATTGGCTCTCGAACCCTTCACACTATTTATTATCTTCTGTGACAAGCACAGAATGAACAATCATTTTTCTTTCTGGATAGAGTGTTTTATTAAGGAAGCCTAGGATTACATTATACTTGGGAGCAAGTTCAACGTACTTTCAGTATGCCCTGGGACAGTGCTCATCTAAAGTTTATAATTGAGTTGCATAAATGCTGCATGCATTCCTATTTTCCCTAAACTCTTATTGGAAGTTGATTCCTTGGTCCTATGTGTAGGACTAGGCATATATCCCTCCCGCATTATCTTTATATAGCTTATTCAAGCCTGATGCTGTCAGTTTGGATCCTAACTCTATCAAAATGATTCTAAGAATAATTTAAGTGTTTAAATTATTTCTTTATATGTAAAAAAATGAGTGAACAAGATATTTTTGGGGAAAAGAGGAGAAAACCAGAAATGCTTTCATACATACTATATTTCGCAGATAAATCTTTTCTTAAAGGTACAATAATAAATAAATTCTAGCAATTCTATTTTATTGAATATCTTGATTATAGTAAAATCTAAAATTTAAAATTTTGAATTTTAATTATACTGGTCTGCAATCTCTTATTCAAAACCCCTGGGGTCAGTTGTGTTTTAAAGTTCAGAATTTTCTTGATTTTTTTGTGTGTATATGATGTATATTATGGAACACTTCTCCAGATGGATTCAGGGAAGCACCTCATAATTATACATTTTTATATCTGAATTAAATTCTATGAATATTCCTATTTCATGGGAAAAATAAAGACCATAAATCTCTCACGTTAGTACAGGTCTAGTTTTGTACCAATCAAGTTTGCAACACACTTAAAAATAAAATAACAGTTTTCAAAGTGTATTGGTTTTGGAATTATAGGTTATGGATTCTGAACCATTTAGATAGACATAGTTCCAAAGTCTTTTACAAATACGTTGAGACTTTTTTTAATATTGATTTGCATTTTACTATTATAGATATTTGAGAAACTGCTAGCAATCCACAGGTCCTTAAATAAAGTGATGGTCCTGTCATAATTTTTCTGGTCCTGTCATATTTTTAAAGGAAGTTTTTAATAATCTAATCTGTACCGTAAGGACTGTAGGTTTTCTGCAAGCAATAGAGGGATATTCTTTAATTGGTACCTTTGAATCTTTTTGACTATTTTGTAAGCAGTGTGACTATACTGTTTGATGGCATTGCATTGTATATTTAGCTGGGAGGAGAAAGTAACTATAAATGTAAGTCTTGAGGCATAAATAAACCATGTCAAATTGAAAACTACTACAATAACATAAAAATGAAAATTATTGTAACAAACATGGGATAGAATTCAAGGAAGTGTCAAACTTTATGACATATTATGTTTTATACAATACTTTTAGGTGTTGATGATTTGGTGCTTTGCTGTAGTCACTTTCTCTCTGAACATTCCTTTATGGACAGTGTAGCAATGATTTTAACAATCCTAACCATGTAAATAAGGTATTTTGTAGCCGTAGTGTTTAGTTTTTCATATGTGATTGGCTGTTTAAAGAGTACTAGGAATTCCATATCACCAGGCCTCATGTTTCTAAGCTTCAAACTCAATTTTCTAGCTTTCTTATGTACAGATGCATTTTAATGTTCCATAGAACCTCATATTCAATGTGCCTCAAACTCAGTTGTCCTCTGCCTTCCATTTCCCACCCAAATATGGTGCTTAGTCTCCTCACCCAGATACTGAAAGTCCTAAATTCAATCATCATTGGGCCATATTGTTTTTAATCTCTTGAATAATTCTCAAATCTCTATTCTTTGCTGTTTTTTTGCACCTGGTCCCAAACTTCCTTCTTTTTCCATCTCCTAACATTTCCACTTTAGCAAATGTGTCATGCCATGTATTTGAATAATACACAAACATCATGCTTTTCCAGGCCATGAAACTTCATGCTTTTCCAATATCTTCTTCGTGCATATTCATCTCTATGCCCATAATGTTCTTCCTCAATGTCTTTGCCTCACTTCTCATCTTAACCAAGACTTTATCTCTTCCAGGAAGCCTTCCCTGAACCCCCAGGTACATTTCCTCTGTGTTCCTTAGCCTTATCATTTCCCATTTTATCATTAAATTATCTGTTTATATGCCAGTTTCCCAACCTAGACTATATGCTCCTTAAGAACAGGAACATATCATAATCATCTACCACGCTCTGAACCAGTGGAGTACCAGGTCCATAGTGAGGGCTTTTAAAGTAAAACTCGAAGTAAATGTGTATTAATTTGGATGGAGAAGGACCAATAAACTTGAAATAGGAAGACCTAGTTTGTATTCTGACTCTTTAATACATCATTAACTTGCGTCAGGACTTCAGATTTCCATGTTGCAAAAACCAGTTAATACTAACACCTCACAGGGTAGTTTGTGATGATTAAAGAAAATAACATAAGTAAAAACTAATTAATTTGTAATGCATTAAATATGAAAAGACTTGTGTCTGTTTATGCAGAATGCCAAAAGATAAATTAATTTCTCTATATATGTCAATGAGCATTAGAATAGTTTACTAGGAATACTGATCAAATAGTTTTAAATTTTTTGAAAACAGTACAGATATTTGTCAATTACTAATATGCTTAGTAAGAATATTTAAAGGAAAGGTAAGGGAAGTGAGTTTTCCATTATAAAAAAAGTCATTATTTATAGAAGTTTATAATTTCTTTTTAGCACTTTAGCATATATTGAGGGTCTTCTGTGTGTTATTAAATGGTTACATATATTTGTAAAGGGGATAGAGAATAAAAGGAACATAATTTGGCTCCCAAAGAACTCAGGAAATAGACTTACTTAGAAAAAATATATAAATGGATCCAAATTAATATAGTACCAGAAGTTTATAGAAGTATTGAAAAAGTTTTGAGCTATGATATTGACATATGATTAAATACAGAAAGTTTCATGTGGAAAGTGATATTAAAGAAGTATTTTCAAAAAATTTTGGAGGGGCGCCTGGGTGGCTCAGTTGGTTAAGTGTCTGCCTTCGGCTCAGGTCATGAGCTCCCTCTCCCTCTGCTGCTCCCCATGCTATGCTCTCTCTCTCTCTCTGTCAGATAAATAAATAAAATCTTTTAAAAAAACTTTGGAAAGAATTCAAGGATATTCTGTGTAGAATAGTAGAGTTGTACATAGGCCCTTTTAAAGACTCTTGGGGGATTGAAGTTCAGTCTATACTCTTCTTTCTAGGCTAGGCTTGAGGTTCCTAATTTGCCCAAAGGAGACAGATGAACTAGCAGCATACCTGTTTGTTTGTTTGTTTGTTTTTTTAAGAAGACTAAATCGGAATCAAATAAGGAGAATAACTGACAGATTTGTTTGTCAAAGAGTTGTAGGGTAGTAATGAAATTTTATACAGTGACAGTGCAGGAATATGACCTGTTCATATGTACGGTGACAGCTAACAACAGGAGTGTGTATATAGAATGATCAGTAGAATTTTGAGTGAACTAGTGATGAGGTAATAATGGAGGAATATTATTCTGTCATTTTGAATTAGGATGGATTACATAATATACTCATCAGCTAGCTATTGCTAAAATTATACTATGTAGAAAGACAAATACTGTATGATTTCACTCATGTGTTGAATTTAAGAAACAAAACAAAAGAGCAAAGGGGAAACGAGAGAAAGAGGCAAAATAAGAAACAGATTCTTAAGTGTGATGAACGAATTGGTAGTTACTAGAAGAGTGGGTGGGGGGATGGATTTAAATAGGTGATGAGGATTAAGGTGTGCACTTTGATGAGCACTGGTGTTGTATGGAAATGTCGAACCACTATATTGTACACCTGAAACTAATATAACACTGTATGTTAACTAGCTGAAATTTTAATAAAAACTTAAAAAAATAAAATAATGTTATGTGACTACACAAAACTGCAGTGTCAAATCTCATGCAAAATTTTGGATTTATGGAATTCAGCTGATCTTGACTTGGATTGGTTGATCTTGGCTAGCTCACTTATGCCATTGGTTAGCCGAAGGTTGGCTCAGTTAGCTGTATGTTAACTGGCTATTGTTTGATCCAGAATGACCTTGGCTGGACCAACTGGGGCCACTCAGCTCTATCCATGTGTGTAATCCTGCAATAGGCCAGCCCTGGCAGGTTCTCATGGTCATGGAAGAAGAGTAGGAGCAAAGCAGAAATAAGCAAGTGCTTTTTAAGCTTTCTCTTGAGTCTTCTTTTGGTAATATTTCATGGCCAAGCCTAGACACAGAGTGGAAAGCAATGCAGAATTACATGGCAAAATTTAGGGAGGGTTGGGGCACCACAAGGACCACCACTGCAATTGGTTTACCACAAACATAAGCTAAAAAAGTCATTTGGGCCATTATTGTATTAAGGAGAGCTTACTGTGATAATGTAATAGTTCTAGAGGGTTGTGAGAATTTGAAATAGGATTGTGAGCCTGGAATCTAAGAAAGACAATAGAAATGGAAAGAATATTGAGGAAAAAGGATGCACAAGGATTGGTAATGAACTGAATGGCCAAGGCTTTGAAGTTGAGTCAGAAGATCTGAATTTGAATTGGAGTTCTTCCACTTATTAGCTGAGGGACCATTGGTAAGTAAGAGTGACTTCTCTGAAACTCTATTTCCTTAATTGGAAGGAGGGATGATATCTTCTCCTGGGCATGGCTGAAAAGATGCGTGTGTATATGCTTCCGAAACCCTGAACATTTAAAAATGTCAGAAAGCATTTTTCATAAATTGGGTTGTGCTAGTAGTATACCCTGAAGAGGAATTAAGTTGAAAGAGGCTGCTTGTGGAGAGCAGGAATATGTTTATAATTTGACATTTTAAAACACAAAACATTTAAGTGACACTTACAGAGAGTCACTTTTATTCTGGAGGCAGACTACCTAATATCTTTTTTTTTGGCTTGTAACTTACTAGCTCAATGACTTTAGTCAAAGTAGTTAATTCAAACAGTGATAGAACCTGCCTCATAGGATCATTATGAGAAATAAATGAGCTGGAACATGTCAAATGATCAATTCAATGCCTCACAGATAGTACATGCTCAATAAATGTGAAATGCACCTATTGATGCTGTTATTATTACTATAGATATTATCATCATTATCCTTAGCCAACCCTAACTGCACAATTTTACTGGGTAATAATGAACACTAGCACAAATTGAAAGCACTAAAAATCCTTACTTTCCACAATCTTTATCAAATTTTGCAAGTCCCTTGATTTGCTCTTTTTATAAAAAAAAAAAAAGTTCTTAACTACACTCTGCTAAATGGTTTCACCAAATTTTCCACTTCCTCAATGGCCAGTCTCGTATGTCCCTTGATTAAGTCAAACAACATCCCTTCATATTGTGCTGAGAATGTAACATCTGGATCGAGCTCTTTCCTTTCCAATGAAACCTAATGCCACTGCACTAAGCATTTTATCTCTTGCTCCCATCAAAGATGCTGCATCTTTTGCTACCTCTTATTGTAGTTATTCTGTTTTCTTAATGTGCTTTTCTTTCCTCCAGTTAGTTATTTTTCCCCTGGCCAAATGAAATGGTATTCACGAACAGCCTTTATATCTCATGATTTATATCACTTTATTTATATCTCTTTTTTAATCTTTATAATCAGGCTTTTATCATCACCACTCTCTTAAAAGTATATTCATGTATGCTACCAATGGATACATATTTTGGAAATCTAGTGATCCTCTTTCATTCTTCATGACCCTTGGCATGTCGGTGCCAAGCAATGCTATTAATTATTTCATCTTGTAATTCCCATGTCCTTAATTCTTTATAACCATTCCTTTTCTAGCTACTCATTATGTTGTCCTTCAATACTGATTCTTTTTCCACATACCCCCATACACTGATTTACTCTCGTACTCATCTTCATTTACTTCTGTTCTCCAATCTTACGCATCGCCCTTTCTGGTTAAGGCTAATATCTTACTCTAAATCTTTGATGCCTAGTTCTCATGTCCTTTTGATTATTATTTTTACTCTGTGTCTACTATCTTCAATTGTTCCTGCTCTATCTAATGCCTTTTTTAGTAACATATTCAAATCTATTTCTTAAAAGGAAAAGTACAAGACCAACAAAAAAGTCACTTAATACCATGTCTCTGCTTATCCACCAATCTATCTTTTCTTTTCCTGACACTTTATTTCCCAACTTGTTTGTTCTCACTGTCTCAGTTTCTTCATTTTTTTATTGACCTTTGAGCAACTGAAGTCTGGCTCTCCCTCAGACTCCCTACTCAAAATGATGTCACCAGTAAGCAGTTGATGAATGCAGTAGGTATGTTTTATTAAAATTCACTGCAAAGTTTGACACTGTGATTGTTCCCTTCTCAAAGAGCAAAACAAAACAAAACAAAAAGCCAAACACCTTACTCTTTTAAATTATATGATACCACACTATCTCAGTTTTTAAATCTTTTTTGACTTTTTCCTCCCTATGTCTTTTTCTGTGAGCAGCTCCTCATCCAGCCACTCCTTATCTTAAATAATAAAGATATGATGAATAATAGCAATAGCTTATATTTCTGAACACTCCCACTATGCCAGGCAGTGCTTTATTTAAGCATCCAGATATTCAAATTGAAGTCTTTCTGTCTTTCTCTTTAAAGGGAGGCTAAATAAGTGAGATCTAAGACTTTATTCACAGAAAGTGCTAAGACATAATCCAACTAATAAGTCCAACGTTAGTTCAGGCTCCATTTTAAGACTACAAATGTTGAGGTGGTAAAGCTAGAAGAGAGACTGGATTGTTTTTGGAGAACTGTTGGCTTGTCGTGCATAATCTACCATTCCATGTATGAAGGATGGGGTGATTACCCTTCAGCTGAACCTAGTGAGAGGAGCTTCAGAGAAAATACTTAAGAGAGCTTGATGTATTTCCTCCAGAAGCTGAAGGATATGGAGTCAGATGTCTAAAAAACACATCTCTAGCTGTGGCTAGAGATGCCCGTGCCTCTGTAGTAGACTAAAGGTTCACGTGGTAGGCAACCTTTCAAGTCCTCCAATGTAAAAAAAAAAAGTTGGTAATTTTTTGAATCCCAAGTCCCCAGGTGGTTAATAATGAGAAGCAAATTGGAGGATTGATTCCAAATAAGAAACTGAGAGTGAATAAAAAAAAAAAAAGAAAAGGAAAGAAAAGAAAAAAAGAAACCGAGAGTGAGTCAAGTAAAACTGAGGAAGATGGGTTCTTTGAGAAAGTCATGAACCTACCCCAGAAGAAGGGTCATTGATTGCACTCAGAAAGCCCTGACCATAGATGACATCTGTGTCAGCCACATTCCACTGTGATCTTCTTTCATTCCAATTTTAGTTTCCTAGGCTCTGACTCTGGAAGGGTCAGGAACTGTTGCTATGAGTGTAGGATGTCAGCATAAATGGAGACCACCATGTCCATATCCTCCATTGCAGACTTCAAAGCTTGAAACAAGCCTGAGCTGAGTGAAAGGGGTGAGCTTTAGGTGGGATAGGAGCTTAGGGCTTTGTAAATACATAGTCCCGTATGGAACTAGAACTATGAAATTGTTAGACTATTTAATTCCAAACAAAAGGACAGATAGTTTATTTTCTAAGCATGAACAGAAAAGCTAAGACACTTGCCTGCAATTTTATTTGGGATTCATTTCTTCACCTGAGGGAATTAGGAGATATAACAATATTGATTTCTGAACCCAGATCTTTCATTAAACTGGTTAGATGTATCATCTCAGTTAATCCTCAAAACATTCCAATGAGGTCGTTATTATTATTCCCATTTTACAGATGATACAACCGAGGCACAGAGAGGTTAAGTAACTTGTTCAACACCACACAGTTGGTAAGTGGTACTCACCAGGATTTTATTCATGGCTTACTTTTGTTTTACTCTGAGCCATCTCCTTCATTTCATTATGCTCATTGGATATAAAGAAGTATTAAACTTCTCTGGAAACCTTCTTTATGACACATGGGCCATTGAAAGTATTTCTCATGACTACTCCTAAGTTTTAATAAGGCAAACAATGTTATTATGAATGAAATATGAAAAGATTATTAGAGTTCATATAAGTATATAAACACAATTATTTTAGGATCTCAAATCTTTATATATTTTTTTTCAGATCTTTATATTTATAATACCATGACTTTACCTTTTAATGTATTGAGCATACCTTATAGCCCATCAGATACTTTTTATAAGCAAGAAAGTATGGGTTGCATGGAAAAGTATTTAACAAGAAATAATAGTACCTGGATCTCAGTTTCAACTTTGCTAAACCCCAAGACACAGGAAAACCACTGAACTTCTGAGACTTCTGTTTACTTACATATGAAGGGATAATTCTAGTTCTCTCTAATATGTTGAATACTTTTGCTAATATCAAATGATTACAAAAGGCTTACACTTTCACTTTATTGATTTAATCATAACCGTTTAATCAACAATTACGACTTACACAACAAATATTTTAGGGCCTACTCTATGTCAGGTTCTATGCTTGTAGTGTAGTGTTGCTGATATCTATGCTTCCTTTTCCTTTTCTTTTCTTTCAAGATTTTATTTATTTATTTGACAGAGAGGGACACAGCAAGAGAGGGAACACAAACAGGGGGAGTGCGAGAGGGAGAAGCAGGCTTCCTGCCAAGCAGGGGATCAGGGAGCTGGATGTGAGGCTTGATACCAGGACTCTGGGATCATGACCTGAGCCGAAGGCAGACTCCTAATGACTGAGCCACCCAGGATTAAATGTTCTTATATTCTCCCATCTTAAAAAAATTCTGTTAACAACCTCACTGTACCAAATCACTACCCCATTTCTTTCCTTTTACAGCAAAATTAAAAAAAATTATATACACTCATTATATCTCATCTCTCCCCACATTTTATTCATTTTCTCTTGAGTCCACTCCAGCTGGGCATTTACCCCCTAAACTTCATCTATTCTGCTTTCTGAACATTATCTATAATCTCCATATTGCTAAATGCATTGGTTAGTTCTCAGTCTCATTCCTGTTATCAGCAGCGTTACCCACTCTGGGTCTCTTTTCTGAAACATTTTCTTCATTTGGCTCTAGGGCAGCACACTTGCCTACTTTTCCTCCTTCCTCATTGGTCACTCCTTCATGTTTGTTGTTGGTCACTCCTAATCCTGTAGACCCATTAATGCTTGATGATTCCAGGATGGGGACCTGTACCTTTTCTCTTTCCATCTGGGCTGACAAAATTGATGATCTCTTCTATCTCCTGGCTTTACATATCATCTAAATGTTGATGACTCTGGAATTAACATTTCTAATCCAGACATTTCCTGTGGCCATCAGACTCCTATTGTCAAATGCAGAACTTTAACATGTCCCAAATTGAGTTTATGATCTTCATTTACTCTTCTGCATCTCAATTAGTAGCCATGTCAATCTTCTGGCTTAGGCCAAAACCTCAGTGTTTTATTTCTTTAACACATTCTGTATTCCATCTAACGGTAAAGTCTCTCCGTTTTATCTTCAAAATATATGTAGACTTGAACCCCAATAATCACCTTTACAGCTCCATCCTAGTCAGAGTCCCCATCTTTTATCTGGATTAGACAGGATTTTCCTAACTGGCTCCTTGCTTATGTCCTTGTACCTCATCAGTCTGTTGCCAAAATAGCAACAAGAAAGATCTTGATTCTGATAAAAGGTAAGTCAAATTTTGTTTCACATCTGCTCAAATCTCTGAAATCTTCCCCTTTTCAGTATAAAAGCCCAGGTCTTTAAATTGACCTAAAGATCGAACAGCTGTCCACTTCCCTTTTTCTGTCTGATATCATCTCCTGCAGTTTTCTAACTCATCCATTCTATTCCCACAAGTCTGGTATCCTTTGCTGTTCAACACGTCAGGCATTCAGCTGCCTTAGGGACTTTGCACTGGCTATTCCCTAGGGCTGGAAAGTTGTCCCCAAACAACCGTGTGACTGGCTCTCTCAACTCTTCGGGAATTTACTCAGATACCATCTCCTCAGTGAGGCCATGCCTGGTCAATGTATTCAAAAGTAAAATATCTCCCTCTTTAATATTTCCAATATCTCTTTTCTGCCTTTTCTCAATGGCACTCACAACCATCCAACACAGTGTATACTTTATCTCATTGCCTTGTTTGTTATGTGTTTCTCCCTCCTCTAGATTCTGTTCCATGAAGCCAGGGGATTCTTTTCTAATGGTTTACAGTTGCATTTTCTGCCCACAGCAGTGTCTGGCATGTACTGTTGTTCAAAAGCACTAAATAATGAAATGAAAACAAAAGTCATTCTTTTGCTTGTTGAACATATTCTCTGTGGTATCTACTTTGTGCTTATTTGGCAAGTCTCATATAGTCATAAAAAATTAGACAGCATATATTAAATATCTTGATAGAATAAGAAAACACATCCAATTTATAGAGCATATGGCTAAAGTGTTTATAACACTAAAGTCATAGTATATACGAGGCTGGTGTTGATATTACACCTCAAAGGTCCTTCTGGAATGAAGCGGATTTTATGTCAAGAGATTGTGGCATTTTTAATATTTTATAAATCAGAGCAAGGGAGATCAGAATATAAATGGCTTGCTTTGAAGGTATGAATAAAAGATAGTAGTCCAGGGTTTTTTTTTTTACATCAAATTCCATTTCTTTTCACACTTTCATATTCTTTTATTAAAGAGTTTATTTCCCAAATTAAGCCAGCTTTCATGAAAGAAACAGTGTGGATAATTAATGAAATGCTATGATACTACTACCACTATTTGAAATCTGTATCGGACTTTCATTTCGTGGAAGGAAAGAAATAAAAGAATATTTTGGTTAGTTTTTATTTTTGAACAGTGTATCTTTTAATTATTGATTCTTTTCCATTCTTCCTCCTCCCTATTTTTTTGGCTTGTTATTCTCATTCTCTCAGAAGGAATGATATCAACAGAAAAATAGCCATTAGTATTCTCAAGATGAATTTCTAACTTGAGTATTCCACTATATTTTATAGTCTAATTTGATGTACTTAATAATAGCATGCATGTGATTAATTTGTTTTTATTAATCTGTGAAGAAAAATTCTAGAGACATTGAAATTTATGCTATTTATTTTCTGGATCTTTCTCTTCAGGACCTTATGGCTCAAGGCTAGATAGCAGCCATCACAGTGTTATAGTTTGGAGAAGAGAAAGAGTTTAGAACTATAGTTGTAGAATGCTTTACAAACATGACTATCACACTCTGTCTAATTATATTACATATCTTTGCATCAATCTCTGCTACTTAATTAGCTTCAAAAGTAGCTCTCTATTAGCTTATATATCACAGACCTTAGTAGGCACCTAAAATTTGTTGTCTGATTACTTAACAGTCAAGATTATGTGAATAATTCTTAGTGAAGATTAGTAGCTCAAAGGAACATAGTGGTTGAATTTTCTTTCTCTTTTTTTTTTTCTTTGAAGATTTTATTTATTCATTTCAGAGAGAGAGAGAGTACAAGCTGGGGGAGAGGTAGGGGGAAAGGGAGAAGCAGACTCCTCTCTGAGCATGGAGCCCAATGCGGGACTCCATCCCAGGACCTTAGGATCACTACCCAAGCCTAAGGCAGACGCCTGACCATCTGAGCCACCCAGGTGCCCCATAGTGCTTGAATTTTAAATTATTCTTTGCATTGCCACTGAATTTGTGACTCTAATTTTTTTTTTAAATGCAGATCTACTAATTTCTACCAAATGTGACAGAATTTGTTGAGCGAGATTCTGAATGATTGGTAATGTCTTCCTTAGGCCCTGAATTAGGACACATTTATCCCAAAATGACATTTTTAAATACCTTTTTGCCTCCCGAGAAGTGAGATCCTTGATACTGGAACTTGGAATAGGTAGTATAGGAAAAAGGTAAATATTCCTCTTGACTTTCCCTCCCAGGAGAAGGCCAAGAGATCTCAGATTTCCTGCAAAGGCTGGTGTAAGGATTGACAGTTATTCTTTCAGTTTTCAACATAAGATGAAGATTCCTGCTTTGAAACATCACTCTGCCTGCAAGCCCATGTTAATTTTGATGTTAATTAGAGGAAATTATTCAAAAATGGATGTGATTAGAATTTGACACCACATTGTTTTATATTATACTAATTTTCCTGGATTATTCTTACTTACGATTCTCTTTTATGCCTACTTTTAGGGTACTCTGCTTCAATTAAAATATATAATGTTTTGGCTCAAAATTTATTTATGTGAGAGTTTAGAATGTGCATTTTTGTTTTAGTGACTTACAAAAGATCATTAATTTATGAGTTTTAAAAAAATAGTGGTTACTAATTTAAAAGTATTTCATGGTAAAATCTTACCTAATGATATATTTCTAAGATAAAGGAGATAAATCAGTTCCAAATAATACCAAGATTATTTTATCTTTATTAATTTTGTATATGAAAACATTATTCAACAATATTTGTACAAAATTTATTTTAAAAATTCTGTTAGTTAGTTGCCTGATCTATTCTGTCATCAGAATATGGTATGAACTATATACAATTTGCACAAAATAATCCATGGCAGTTGAATTGCTTGAGTTAGAAGAACTTTATCAATTAATGTCTTTTTAGTAGAAAAGATTTGATCTCTGAAATAACTTTTTTTAGTAACTTTGCTAGATAAATTTAATTTTTTTCTAAAAATGTAGCTTCATTTTACAGCTCCAAGTCTAAAGTTCTATGTTGGTATAATTACAATTTTAATGTCTCCCACTATGATTATTAATTTTCTATTTCTCCTTACGATTCTATTAATTTTTGCATATGTTTTGAGACTTATTAGTTGCTTCCTACTATGTCATTGTTTTATTTTTATGGCCAATTGAACCTTTATCATCATGAAGTGACTGCTTTTATTCCTAGATAGGCATTTTCTCATAAGTTCCGCTTTGCCTGATTTCAATTATATGATGGAGGATTTCTTTTTTGTTAGTCTGTACTGTACACATTTATCTGTCCTTTTACTTTCAGTGCGTCTGTGTTTCTCTTTGTATTATGCACAGATAGCAAATCGTTCTTTGATTTTATTTGTATGCAGTCTGACAACTTTCTCTTTTAATTCTTTGGTCTCTATATTTTCTGTGATTGCTTGAATGTTTGTGCTTAATATACTGTCTTAGTAAAGGCTTTCTATTTTCCTTGTCTTTTTTGTGTTCCATTTATTAACCTTTCATGCTCCTTTTTGAATTGATTGAATACATTTTTTATTATTCAATTTCCCCTCCATTGTCCTGTCAATTTTATACTGTTTTGCTATTATTTTTTTTAAGATTTTATTTATTTATTTGAGAGAGAGAGAGAGAGAGAGAGAGAGAGAGCGTGCATAAGCAGGGGGGAGGGCAGAAGGAGAGGTAGAAGCAGACTCCCCACTGAGCAGAGACCCTGTGATCATGACCTGAGTTGAAGGGAGACGTTTAACTGACTGAGCTACCCAGGCACCTGTTTTGCTATTCTTTAACAGTTAATGTATAAATTATGATGTGCAAACTCAGTGTGCTAAAGTGTAAGGTTAATGTGTATTTTCCTGTCTTCTAATCCCATGTGTGTGATGCAAAAGATAGTATTTTGTAGATTTATACAGGCAATATTCCTTTAGATTTAGTCACACATTTGCCATTTATTTTACTAATTCCTCTTTCTGGATCTTGAATCTTCCATTCAATTCATTTTTCTTCTTTCTGAAGAATAGCTTTCAAAATTTCCTTTAGTATAGTCTACAGATGAGTAATTTTTCAGCTTAGGACTTTCTGAACATGTCTTTATTTCACCTTTATTCCTGAAGGATGCTTTCACTGGATATAGAATTTTAACTGAGTGGTTATTTTCTTTTGGCATTTTTAACATGTCATTTTATTCTGACCATCATTCTTGCTATTGAGAAGGCATTTGTGAATTTAATTATTGCCTCTATGAGGGTTAATTGTCTTTCGTTTTTCTTTTTGGCTGCCTTAAAGAATTCTTTTTAAAGAAGTTTTAGTATCATGTCCTTACAATGTTTGTTTTTTGTTTTTTTTTTTCTTTTCTGTTCTGGGTTCATAGGGATTATTGACATTGTAACTTAATGCCCTCTCTTAGTTCGGGAACATTTTTACTCTTTTTAAAATTCAGTTACATTCCATTTTTCCTCTAATTCTAGAACTCCACTTTCCATATGTTTATTCTTCTCATTTTATCTTTTATGCCTCTTACACTCTTTTCTGTATTTTCTATTCCTTTATCTATGATTTATTAGGAATTATTTTTACCCACCTTTTGGTTCACTAATTTTCTCTACTATATCTAATTTGATGTTGAATCTATTTATTTGGTTCTTTGTTGTATTTATTGTCCTTTCTGATTTTACAATTTCATCTGTTTTGTTTTTAAATTTCCAGTTTCCTATGAAATTTTACAATCTTTTCTTTTATCACTTTGAACACTATAAGCATAGTTATTTTAAGTCTTTTAGATAACTTCAATATCTGGAAATCCTATGGTCTGTTTCTGTTGTTTACTATTTATATTATCATTTATTCTTATTGTCTTGTCATCTCATGTGCATGGTTATTTTTTTTTTTTTTTTGTGCATGGTTATTTTTGACTTTGTGGTGGACATTTGATTTGTAAAATTGTTAGTAGAAGTCATTTTTGTTCTAGAACTATATTATCTTCCTCCAGGGGGAACATGTATTTATTCTGGCCAGGTGTCTAAGAAAATAGCAATCCTCATTTACCATTATTCAAATAATTCCTGAGGTGATCCATCATCCAAGGATATTCCTTCTAGAGTATAGCCTTTCAGAATCTCAACTTCAAATGAAGAGGATTCCCTAGAGCCACTTCATCGTACAGAATCTGACTCCAACTCCTGCCTCTCTAGCCTTATGAAGCTGTCAAATGTGCTAAGCTGAATCCCTTTAAACTAGAGGAAAAAATAAAAAATAAAACTAGGGAAAATTATCAGACCTAAATGTCCAAGACCTAACTTTTCCTCTGATCCCAATTCTTCACTACTTTCTTGCTATATTAGGTAATAAGTGAATACTATGTGTGTGTGTGTATGTGTGTATATATACTATAGACTATATACATATATACACTATATACATATACATAGGTATGCATATATATACACACACACACATAATAGTGTCCGATGTTTTTAGTTTTTCTTATCAAGAGAGCTAGTCCAAACTGCATGGTCTGACATTACCAGAAGCAGAAGTCCATGAGCTATAATGAGTACAATAAATGTAATTAATTGAAAAGAGATCTGAAAGCAATTTTCTTAAAATAAACATACTCATTTCTGTGAAAAAAATTATCTTTCAATTATCTTTCTTAATTCATTTTCTAGTATACTCCTAGTCCTGTTATATATTCCTACTAAGGCTTCTGGATGTCAGTAACTGTTTCAACAGTGTTGAAAAATAATCTCCTTTCTTCCAGCATGTCCTCCTTCAAATACATCCTCCTCACAGCTGCAAAATTATTATTGAAAACACAAATCTGACTTTGCCACTCCTTTCTTAAAATGCTTCCATGTTCACAAAAAAAAAAAGCAAAGCAACAACAAAAACACTATTAGAACCAATAAATTAATTCAATAAAGTCACAGGATTAAAGATGACTACACAAAAATTGATCGAGGTGACCGATTATTAAACCAATATTAAAGATGATATGTGATAGACATATGACAATGATAGAAGTATGTAGATAATGAATAAAAGCAAGGGTCAGAATAATGGAGTAGGGGAAGAGAATATGCATTTGTTGATCATGTATTATATTTCTAAGTATTATATTAGTTGCCACCTTCAAATATTTTATTTTATCCTAAGTGTCCTGAAATCAATCTTTTTAATTTTCTTCTATACATAGTAAAATAAAATCTCAGAAAAGTATGTTTCTTACTCTCACATTACTGGTAAGTGTGAAAAGCAGGATTTAAATCAAAGTTTCTCTGATTTTGTTTCCTTTCATTTTATCTTATTTTATTTTTCTGTGGTAAGTAAGGGCACTTAACATGAGATTTACCCTCTTAAATTTTTTTTAAGTGGGCTTCAGACTGGGAACCCAATGTGGGGCCTGAACTCACAATCATGAGATTGAGACCTGAGCTGAGATCAAGAGTCAGACACTTAAGCAACTGAGCCACCCAGGTGCACCCCCTCTTAAACTTTTTTTTAACTGCAGAGTACAGTATTATTAAGTACAGGAACAATGTGGTACAGCAAATCTCTAGATTTTATTCATCTTGTATAACTAAAAATTTATATCATTATACCTTTAAAATGCAACTTCTCTTACAGCACTTAAGATTTTAGAGTCTAATATAGGTTTTTTTTTGGAAAAAAAATCATTATATTTCTTTATTTAGGAAAATAATTTCATTATTTTTGCTCAAACTATAAAATTTCTTTAAGCAGTCTTTTGATTAATTATAGTTATTGTACTCTATTCTTGCTCTCTTTCTATACCGAACTTGCCCATTTGTGTTAACATAAATCAATATTTATTGTTAGAAACCTGTATGCATTATTTTTAGTCAAGATGTTGTCTATAATTGCATTCATGGTTGCAGTTAAGTGTTCAGCAACTATTTAAATGCCCCTTATGTTTAATGTATTTGAATGTTTGTATCATACCCGTATTCATCATTTATCCTATTTTATATTTTTCATTTTGCTTTCATCCATTGCCCTGATGGAATGTAACCTTATAAACTTTCTAAGAAAGGTATTTGAGTAGTACTATATTTTCTGAACACTTAACATACATTACAGTGTCTATTGACTTTATATGAGGTCAGATTTCATGTAATATCCACCTATTTCCTTATATCATGCTATGACGTAGGTAAAATAATGGGCTTTCATCTTCTCATTGTAATTTCTTTTCTAAGAGTTTTTGGAGCTGCTTTTCATGCACCCCTGTACCACTAACTCTTCAGAGTAGTGACTAGAGTCAGAAACAGAAATGATAGCCTCTGAGAGTTTGTGTTCCAGATATAGTTCTAAGGTGTATCTATGTAAATATGTTATATATGTTATATAACAAACTTAATTTGAACCACCACAATATGGACTATAGGTACTGTAATTATATCTCTTTTACAGCTAAGGAAGTTAACATAAAGCAGGGTTAAATTACCTTCCTGGGCTATAAACGTAGTATGTGGTAGAGTTCCAGTTCTAACCATGATAGCCTAATTTTTGAGCTCTCACGGTGAGCACAATCTGCACTGATATACTCATATACTGATAGGCAGCTTTTAATACAACTTCAAAGTTACTTATTTTTAAATTAACCGATATGTCCTAAAAGGAAAGGTTAAGGTGTTTTTCGGATAAGATAACTAGCAAAATAAAGTCCATTTGTGAAACTTGAGACACCCAACTCTATAAGACTATAGGCCTTGCTGTGCAAAGAAAAGCATTGCCTGTGAAATTTGAAGTTTGGATTTCAAGTTACATCAATGTCTTGGAGCTCTTTGTGCCTTCAGTTTTTGTTTTTGAAGAGTTAGTGAGGTTCATACCCACAGCTAAGAAAAATCAGCAAAAAAGTCCTGAACCTTCAGATTTAAGTATTTTACATTGTCATTGGAAAAATGGAAAGGGACTCTGGAAAGTTCCAGTTCCAAGTCTCAATCCTTCCAGACAGACCAGAGATAGCCTTCTTTTAACTGCTAGGATCAGATAGGAACAGAAGAAAGGGAGATGAAAGAGAAGAAAGCATTTTTCAAGCAGCCAGCACCAGGCCACCAGAGCAGCAGCCAAAGACGGACTTCTGAAGGCAAAGACTGAATTTCAGCTGAGCTTTGTAGTCGTGATGACAGTGACGTTAGTATATGAACTGCTGATAGTTGTAATCAGAGTAGCAGTACCAGGATGGGAGGAGGCCCAGAGATGTAATGGCTTCAGCAAAGATTATTGACGTTTTTTTGTTATCATTGAAGAGTACCCTGTTAAGCACTGGGGCGATGGGTGGCTCAGTTGGTTGTTAAGGATCTGACTCATGTTTTCGGCTCAGGTCATGATCTTGGGGTTGTGAGATCAAGCCCCAGATGGGGCTCTGCACTCAGTGGGGAGTCTGCTTTAAATTGTCTCTCTCCCTTGCCCCCTCCCAACTGCCCTTGCTCGCAAGCACACACACACTCTCTCTCTCAAATAAATAAATAAAAAAAAAAGAGTACCCCTTGAGCGCTGAACAGTTTTCACTGTGCTTTAAAAAAATGGCATCTATTTCTTCTCTTGATTGTTAGAAGCTTTTCAGAAGCAAAGCCTGTATTTCATTCAACTTTGATATTTCTAACACTACACATTATGGGACATATTGTAACTTTCCTGCAAATTTTTGGTAAAGCGGGTTGGGCAAAAGCCAGTTTCAATGAGTTTAAGAGAAAATGAATTGAGTAGAATTAGAGATTTCAAGTATAAGGAGATGTTTCAAGGCATTTTGCTATAAATAGGAAGATATAAACACATGATGGGGAAAATGGAATCAAAAGAAATAATTGTTTTTTCTTTTCCTTCAAGATAGAGTAACAGGATGCTTTTATGTTGATGGATGATGATGAGAATAATTTCCATAAATCTGTGATGTATAAGGGTGGGGGGAACTTCCTGGAGTTATGTCTTTAAGGAGGTGGAAAGGAAAGACAGTGGGAATGGCTTCAGTAGGAACCATTTACATATTTTTTTCTATGATTGTAAATGAGATGTATGTCAGTAGAGGTGCTGGTAAGTGGGCAGACAAGATTAGGAAGTCTGTGGAAGTTTTCTGCTGGTTGTGCAGTAGAGAGCAGGGCATCTGTTGAGACTGAATACAGGAAGGAAGTTGGACATTTGAGGATAGAAGATATGGATTAGCTTTCTAAGAGTGTGAAAGAAAAAATGAAATACAATATAGAGTATGATTGCTGGAAACCCCTACAAGGGGTTGTATTAACAACCCCTTAAGATTTATTATAGCATCTATTATTTCCTTATTATTATATTTTCTTTTTTTGCTTTGTGTATATGCTTTCTTCTCCTTTTTTTTTTTCTTGATTAGAATTATTCAAAAGGTTATCTCTGTTTCTTTTCAATGAACTATTATTTGGCTTACCAGCTATACAATTTTTTCCTTATTCATTTATTTATCATTTTAAAATGTTTTATTTTTGTAGGTTTTTGTTATTCTTTTTCTAACTATGAGTTGGATGTTTAATTCACATATTTTCAGTGTTTCTTCTTCATTAATGTGAGTAGTAAGGCTCCCCCCCCCCCAATAACTGTTTGGTTTCTCTCCATTAGATTCAGATATATAATATTTAAAATATTCTGTAGGTTTTTTTAAAATCTTTTTTTTTTTTAAGATTTTTATTTATTTATTTGACAGAGAGAGCGATCACAAGTAGGCAGAGAGGCAGGCAGAGAGAGAGGAGGAAACAGGCTCCCTGTTTAGCAGAGAGCCCAATGCAGGGCTCAATCTGAGGACCCTGAGATCATGACCTGAGCCGAAGGCAGAGGCTTAACCCACTGAGCCACCCAGGCACCCCATCTGTAGGTTTTTTTAAGAAGAGATCTTAATTATATATTTGAGAGAGAAGAGCACACATGAGCAGGGGGGAGGGGCAGAAGGACAGAGAGAAGCAGCCTCCCTGCTGAGCACGGAGCCCAACAGGGAACTCAGTCTCAGGACCCTGAGATCATGACTTGAGCCCAAGTTAGTTGCTTAACTGACCGAACCACCCAGGTGCCCCTAAAATATTCTGTAATTTATAAAAATAAATGATTGATTACATAATTTTGATTTTCAGATGGTGGGCATTTTTAGATTATTTTCTGATTAGTATTTCTATCTAGTGCATTATTATCAGAAAATGTCGTCTTTACTAGTGCCATCATTCAAATTACTGATTTTTTTGTGTTCTAATATGGCAAAATTTATGAATTGAGGGAATTTGGGAATAAAACTTCATTGTTTTTTAAGGTGTCGAATTAAAGGTATATATCATGCAGCCCTATCTTATTTGTTATTAGTAAGTTCTTCTCAATTGTTATTTAATTTTTGTTCACTTGATCTCACATGAACTGAGAAAAACCTGAATTAATTATATAGGCAATTAAATAACATTTTGTCATTCCTTATAATTGTAGAGCTTTCAAGTTATCAGCCAGGCATAACATAATGTCATTCTGAAACTTATAATAAGTAGAATAATTAACGATCACTATTAACAATGTCAAATACAATCTTTTAAAAGAGGATATTCTATAAATCTTTTAATATTATTTTTAGGATTATTCAAACTTAAGATAAACAGTGGAAACTAAGGCAAAAGATGACTGGAAATACTCTCCTATGAAACAGTGATATTTTCCATTTTATTTTTCCTTTATTTGCAGATAGCTCCATTATTTAAAATAAGCAAAGGAATAATAGTTTGAAATTGCCTAAAATGTGCTTCAATCTCAGACATTTTAGTTGACAATTTAGTTAAAATTAACAGCAAATATCATTTATAATTTATCTCATTTTCAGTCTTGAAGGAGAAATGTCTCTTAATTTTACCCTCTAATTTGTGCTTTCAGATATAAAGCACCTTAAGTGGGGAAAAATTATCCCATTGTAATATGCAGCATTTTCTCAATGAGCTTGCTTTATAGACATAAATTCTAGAGTGTCTTTATATTTCATAATTTGCATTATAATAGATGTTTTTGCAAGAACTTAATGCACTCCACTGAAAGCTTTTCAGTGTGTACAGGGAATTGTATTCTACTAAGCGATGACATGATTTTTTTATAAAGAAAAGTAATTATTTTCTTGGGTACCCGGGGAATGTACTAGAATTGGAATACCAAGAACAGAATAGGTGATAATGATGATAGTTAAGACTATATTTCATTGACCTCCCCAAGTACATCAATATGGACAGTTTTCTACACAGTGATTATTTTTGTGAAACTTAAAAAATATATTAGCTTTCTACTTAGTACATTTTTTTAGCTTTACGTATTTAAAACTAAATGTAGGTGTGTCACATATCATCTAATTTAATTATCACTAAAACCTATGAGGCAGCTTGTGCAGTCTTGCAGTTGCATTTTCTGTAAACCGACCAAACATGTCCTCCTTATATTTTATATTCAATTGCAAGCAGAAATAGTTGGTATTTTGAGATGTTAATTAAAGGTTTCAAAGGGGATGCATGGAGTTAGTGGAGCAGTGATATTGAGGCAGCAAAGAAAAGGAACAATGTATTCATAACCTTTGTTTTCCTGAACATGTTTGCCTATATGCTTTAACCTGTACATATGTGCAACTAAACTTTTAATTGAGGTTAGCCACAGATGAAAGAAGGTTATATCACCAGGCCAGTTTCTGTTGGTTGCTGTTATATATTGCCAATTGATGTGTAATTATGTATATCAGAAACCTGACAAGTTGAAGAGGTAATTAGTTTCCCTTAAGCTTGTTGCATTGCACCTGTAAACTCTCAGAAGAGAAATTTGAAAATAAATCATATCTTGGCAAAGCAGCAAGACCAGCTTAGATAAGCATCAAGTGGGCAGGTTTTTCAGGGCAGGAATCTTTCTTAGGAGGGTTGGAATGAGGCAACTGGAAAATCAATATTAAGACCTGAATTTTGGATAATAAAACACTTCCTGTGTAGAAACTGGAGCTTGCCTGAATTGGTGTCCTGATTTGCATCTGGGAAGGCAAAGAGAAGAAAATATAGCAACTGTTCCTCATGGGATTTTGCAATGGGAAGCTGAAGTTTAATATAGGAAGTGAAATAGATGCCCTTTCTCTCATGGGGTTCTGTGATGTTAGATGATACTACTTTGTTGATAAATGAGGAATTATTTTTTTATAAATTCTTTAAAAATTAATTTAATTTTATATTTTCAGTGTTCCAAGATTCATTGTTTATGCACCACACCCAGTGATCCATGGAATACGTGCCCTCATTAATACCCAGCGCCAGGTTCACCTATCCTCCACCCTCTTCCCTTCCAAAACCCTCAGTTTGTTTCTCAGAGTCCACAGTCTCTCTGATTCCCCCAATTCACTTTTCCTTTCTTTCTCCTAATGTCCTCCATGTCATTCCTTATGCTCCACAAGTAAGTGAAACCATATGATAATTGACTTTTTCTGCTTGGCTTATTTAACTCAGCATAGTCTCCTCCAGTCCCGTCCATGTTGATACAAAAGATGGGGATTCATCCTTTCTGATGGAGGCGTAATATTCCATTGTACATATGGACCACATCTTCTTTATCCATTAGTCTGTTGAAGAGCTTCTTGGCTCTTTCCACAGTTTAGTGATTGTGGCCATTGCTGCTATGAACGTTGAGGTACATATGGCCCTTCTTTTCACTACATCTTTATCTTTGGGGTAAATACCTGGTAGTGCAATTGCAGGGTCATAGGGTGGCTCTATTTTTAACTTCTTAAGGAATCTCCACACTGTTTTCCAAAGTGGCTGCACCAACTTGCATTCCCACTAACAGTGTAAGAGGGTTTCCCTTTCTCCACATCCTCTCCAACACTTGTTGTTTCCTGTCCTGTTAATTTTGACCATTCTAACTGGGGTAGGGTGGTTTTGATTTGAGGTTTTGATTTGATGAGATCATCAAATGAGGTCATTTGATGAGGTCAATCAAACCAATGAGGTTTTGATTTGAATTTCCCTGATGGCTAAAGATGATGAACATTTTTTCATGTGTCTGTTAGCCATTGTATTGTTTATAAATTTTTGAAGGAAATCACAAAAGCTTTGTTACCTTTTATCACATAAATACATTAAAAAAGTTAATACAGATTTAGCCAATTTAGATTTGGAATATTAAGAGAATCCTCATAAATAATGACTTGATGGACAGTAAATATTGTTTAGAGAAAAACCTATCTCAAAGACAGGTTGATATACATGAAATCAAGTTCTTATTATTGTATAGTGTATTCTAAGATTATTAAAAGGTTTCAAACCACTTGATTTTTGGTTAAAATTAAATTTGCCTGGAAGGTGGGAGTTGAGAGAGAGTGTGAGGAGTGTGTCACATCACAAACCTCATCTGAGTTATACTTACTCTCTATATTGCATCATCTGTGTGAAGTTTTGCATGAAAACAATATTATTGTAGAGATAAATGTTGTAGAAAACGTTTTCTCTGGAAACCTGATGCATTTTCCCTTCTGGACAGTAGGAACAATTATAAATCACAGATCTAAACTAGTGACCTACACCTATCACTACAGATATTTTTTGGCTTTACAACACATTGTTTTAAAAAGAAAAAATAGCTAATATTTATTAAGTACTTATAAGACATCACTCATTTATCCAATTTAAATCCTTACAAAACCCCTTTGAAGTTGATCATTTCAGGTGATTCTTGAACAACATAGGTGTTGGGGCACCAATTCCCATGCAGTCAAAAATCTGTGTATAAATTTGACTCCCCAAAAACTTTAGTAATAGCCTACTGTTGATGAGAAGCCCTACTGATAACATGAACAATCAACTAACATGTATTTTGTATGTTACATGTATTATATACTGTAATCTTACAATAAAGTAAGCTAGAGAAAAAATATTACTTTTGTAAAATGTTATTTATGTAAAATCATGAGGAAGAGGAAATACATTTACAGTGCTGCATACATATTTACTGAAAGAAAATCTGCATGTAAGTGGACCACTGGTTGTTCCAAGTGTCAACTGTATTATTTTGTTTTCCAGATGAGATGTAGGGAGACTTACTGTCATGTTCAAGGTAAAATACCAGTAAATAATGAAGCCAAGGGATAAGCTCAGGCAGTCTGATCTCAGAGTTAACTTTTTTTTTTAACCTACCAACTATGAATTAATTTCCAAGTTTTAAATTTGGGAAATGTTTATATCTGCAATTCTAGTTTCTCTTAAAACTTGGATAATTTGGTGACTAGATTCGTATTTATTCATGGAAACAATGACTTTAAACTGAGGAGCAATTGGCCCTTTAGACACATTTCAGCAGGGCTATCACAATTGTACTCATGGGAGCTGAGACCTTGAATGATAAAAGTGATTATGTTTTCTTTGTTTTGATTATCAGGATATTCAGAACATTTGTGACTGAGTAGTAATTTTTTCTTCCTTCTGGTATTGATTTTTAATATTCGTAGCTCTCTAATGAACCTAATTTGTTGTGTGCATTTCTTTTTAGGCATGCAGAAGTTTTTGTGGGATGCTTTATTCGACTATTGTGTTAAAATCTCTTCTGTAATTGTATAAAGAAGTTGGGTTTTAAATAGACATAAATTTTGTCATAAAGAATTTAAATAGATTGCCATGGAAAAGTATTAGAGCTTCTGTAGTTGAGCTGTGTTATCCTTAAGTATACTGAAAAAAATGTAGGTGATATAGTATCAGTAGTATATCAGGAGATTATGAAAAAAAGAGTAGAGTTGCTTTTAGACAAAAATTGTGGTAAAATAATATTTTCCTAATGGCAGAATTGGGGCGGTATGCTTTGTGAGGCTCCTAATTACAGCTACCTAATCACTGAGGTCAGTCTTAGAGCTCAGATTGCTTTAAGTGTGTGTGTGCGTGTGTGTACGCGTGCGCGTGTGCGCATGCATGCGCGCGTGCACGCTTATTAAGTAGAATGAAGTCAACGTGTTAATGGAATAAAAATTCTGCACAGTTCACTCCACCAGATATAGAAAGCATAGTAACCACAAGCCCAGTTGGAGCTTAAAAATACACTGAGGAATACGAAAGAGTTTAGAATACGTACAAAGCAAAATACATAATCCTTGTATTATATTATGAGAGCAGACCATGGTTAAGCAAAATTTATCAGGGGAATTTTTCTGGGAAAATCTCTGGGATTGACATGAATCTCCAGACTTGGCCTCATATACACCTGTTTCCCCATTTTACTAGTGGTCTTACACTTTCCCCCTTTACTGTAGTGCTAATGTCATTTGTAATAGCTGCAGTTAGGCAATATGAACGGTCAATATTTTTGTCTTGCTAAGGTGTGACCATTTATCTATTTTATAATCACCTTCTTGTTGCACTTTCCGATTTGCGATTTATGGGACATTTTATGTGTCAATTCTAATTTATTTGTTATTACTACCACACGGAAACATTTCATTTTTCTCCTGAGTATATAAGGTTTTATAATTTCTAGGAGCTTTGATTGGTCAGAGATCTTGTAAGTAATGGAAGTTGATTCTAACTAAATAAAATGAAAACAGAATTCATAAGATGTATACAAAGCAGTGTAGTCTCAGAAAGGAAACACAATAGTTAGGTCTCAGAAAGAATAGGGACCAGAGAAAATCCAGGGATATGAGAAAGAAGGAAGGGACAGTCAGTGGGGTGCTTGCATTTGAGTTGAATCCCCTCCAATTCTTTTCAGCTTTTCTGACTGTTCAAAATCACATTCCCAGGCAAAAGAATTGAAGGAACCCAAGTTGAGTGACAAGCTTACACCTTGGCCAGAAGGGGGCAATACTTCCATCAGTGGTCTTAGTGCATGTGCTGGAGAGGGGTGGTGTTCCAAAGAAGCTGAGGTCTCATTAAGAGAAAGGCAGGATAAATGCTGTGCAGGGAAACTCATAGATGACATCGCTGCTGGAGTCTTAAATTCCACCCATTTTAGTTCCACTTATACGTGTGTAGCTCTTGGCCATACAAGAATGAAGTTAGTAAATGCATTTGACATACAGACACAAATATATTTAGTGCCAGTAATCTCAACCAATTTTTCCTCCAAAAAACATATTTTATAATCAGTTACAGCTTTTTCTAGAGCCATTTATCTTCCTAATTAAAGAGTCCTGTTGAGAGCAACTGTCTGCACAGAAGTAAGTAACGATTAGGGATTTGATTCTATTTGAAATTTAAGACTTGGGCATATGTAGGCCATGCTTCCTCACCAATTATATCACAGGTTACTTCGCAGGACTTGTATTTGACCTCTTAAAGTAGAGAATGTCCAACTATGTTTAAATTGCATTAAGTATTCTTGAGGTTTACCAATTCTAAATATATTGGAAGAGATAAATTTGTTAGTAAAACAAACATCACTCTTAAGTGTAAGCAAAGGAAATAAATGCTCTTTCACACCCAAATATTCTATATAGCTGAAGCAAGGATACTTAAATAAATTAAGCTAAGTGTTATATATCAGAAATACACTATTTTACTTATTTATTATTTTTTGGTGGGGGGAGGAAGGGGAGAGGGAGAGGAGAGAGAGAATCTTAAGCACACTGCAAACCCAGCACCACGAGCCTAATGTGGGGCTCAATCTCCTGACCTTGAGATCATGACCTAAGCCCAAATCAAGAGTCGGATGCTTAACTGATCGAGCCACCCAGGTGCCCCAGAAATATATTATCTTAAAAGTCAAAGGACATATACATTATTTTGAAATGACTGTGTCCCAACAGAATATTGATATATATATAATTGCAGGAAAGAGTTGAATTTTTATTCATTTATCCTTTTAAGATCTATGGTTAAATAATGTTTTAAATATTGTTTTAATGAAACTAAGATAAAGATATTTAATTAAAAACTTTAACTCCTCCAAATGGATCAGTTTGACATAAATTTCTCTTTAATGTCATTGGTATCTTAGCATATTTAAAAAAGAGAAGCATGACATAGAGATGAAAATTAGGCTTCTATTTCAAGGACATCACCTCAGTAAGGACTAATCACCACACTAAGAAGTTTTTAATGGTAAATAATCAAGAAGCATTATTAGGATCAGAAATTTGTATATAGGAGATTGACATTAGAATGCTATGTGGACTATTTAAGGCAAAGCCGTAAACTTTAGAAATTATACTTTAAGAAGACAAACAAGGTATGGCTTTGCGTTGGAGAATATAAAAGTATTTTGATTTAATAGACTTACTGGATATGGTTACTTTACATTAAATAACAACAGCAACAACAGAGGGCTGAAGCAACTAATAATATTTCTATGAAGGCCAATACTAATACGAAATGGAATATTTCTTTCAGACTAATAGAAGTAACAGGATATCATTAGTGCTATTGGGTATTCATGTGCAGTCATTTTCAACTTGCTTTATAACTACTTACTGATTATCCTTCAAGGATGATCTGCTGTTCTCCATTCATCAACTTGAACATAAAATACTTTGCATTGGACCTAGTAGAACTGACAATTTATGGAGCTATAGTCATCCTGGAAGTAGCTGACCATTGCATGTAAGGAAAATATGGTTCACTTGCTTGAAACCATAATCAGCATTTCTCTTCCCCAAGGTGATGGAATTACAGCTAGAATAAATGCCAAGCTAATACCGGACCATGAGCATGCATTCTCTGTACATCAGCCAGCTAGCTCTCATCCTCTCACAGTTTTGCCACTGATGGGATAACATTAAGATTCAGGACTTAAACAAATGAAACCTAATATACAGAAACTGTTCAAATATTTACAACAGAATTTCCTTCAAATGTATTAAAAGGGAAGTTGCTTCCCATCCATTTTAGAACTCCGTCTTTGTCTTTTAGCTTCAATGAGATTTTTTTTCACTGTAGAAATTCTCTAAAATTGGGGAGTTAGACCAGATGGCTTTGGAGAGATCTTCTGGTTCTAGGGAGATATCTTGTGGAACTTAGTGCTTTTGTTTTTTAGCGTAAGAGCTCAACACCCTACAATGATCTATAAGGCACTCTACATAATCTGTCACTACCTCTTTCCTCTGGGGCTCAATTCCTACCTACCTCACTACCCATCCTTAACCACTTCAGCCACATCTACCTTCTCACTCTTCCTAGGACATTCTAACGCTAGTTCTATCAAAGTCTTTCTTTGTTCAGGTAATTACATGACCAACACTTTTAATTTCCTCAGATCTCTTCTCAAATTTTGTATTAATCTGAGAGGACTTCCTTGACAACTGTATCTAAAAGAGCAATCTCTCTACCCACATCATTCTCTGTCCTCTTCCTCCCACACAGGCATGTCATGACCTGGCATATTAAATGTTAATATGTTTAACATGTTCATCTCCACCCTGTAGTGGATACTGTTAGTTCCCTGGTCTAACCTGTTAGCTCCCCTACTAACCACTCCCAGATACTCTTGTCTCCCTGTAATGACAGAATTGCCCTCAGGCCATACAGGACCTGCCTCTCCAGTGAGCCCCTGCCCACCTGAAGACGAGAAAACAAAAAATCCACCCCCTTCCCTCGAGGTGCAGCTAGACGTGGTGCATACCTACTGCAAATTTTCTCCATTGGATCAATGTGAAGCCAGTCCCCACCTAAAACTATCTCTTGCTTAATTTTTGCTGAAACTTGACTCCTCCATTCCCCTCTTTCTCAGCCTCTGTTTCTATGGAACTTGACCCAGTACACTACTTCGGAATGTAAGCTGCCTGAGGTTAGACAGTTTGTCTCCTTTATTCAAGGACACATTCTCAACATTTAGCCTGGCATCTGTAAATACTTAAGTGATTTAGAATGACTATCTTAGTCTTGAAGTTCCTAATTATTTTAGGTGATTTGAGCACTCATTCTGTATTGGGCAAAGACAAGCAAAGAAACAAACAAGTAAAAGTCTGCCAGCTTTACCTTCTCCACTTGGAAACATCTTAATGTTCAGTTAAAATGGGTTTTATTAACATATATCTTTGCTCTTATTCAATCAACATTGGATTTTTTGAAGTTCTGTGTGATGATTTAGGCCAAACTATGATCTGTGGGTCAAATCCAGCCCTGTTTGGTATTGTCCATAAGATAAGATTGTTTTTTACATTTTTAAATGGTTGCAAAAAGATTTGAAGAATGATTTCATGACACGTGGAAATTGTATGAAATTCTAATTTCAGTGTCCTTAAATAAAGTTATATTGGAACAGAGCCATGATCAGGTGTCCATGTATTATCTATGGCTATTTTCATGCTATAAAGGAAGAATTTTTAGTAATTGCAACAGGGACTCTACTGCCCACAAAGCCTAAAATTTTACTCTTTGGTCCACTGCAGGAAAATGTTTGCTGATCATTTTTTTAGATGTAGACTCTCACCTTATCTCACTACCTCCTGGATTCTTATAAGCACTTTTATTATCACTTCAGATCATGAAATGTCTTTAGTCCAACAAGGCCTGTGACACCATACTTTTACCTGTAATTATTTTCTGACCTCTTTCATTCAGGAAACACTCTTTATTCTTTCTTTTGGGAACTTCATTTTTTCCTGGTTACTAACTACTACATGTCTAGCGGGTAACCTTTTCTTAGTCATCCAAAGCATTCGCAACTCTATCTGAGTGTATTTGCTGTCTTACCCAATAAAACATTCCTGGCACAAGTCTTACTAGTAGAAACAAGAAAAAAATGGAATACATGAAAACACAACAAAAGATTTCCACTTGTGGCAATTTTCTTCTAAGAAGTTTTTAGTACTTATTAGGTATAAGTCCCACAGTCTTTTATTCCAAATGAAACTAATTTTATCACTATCTCTAACTTGCGTTTCTTAGATAACAGGTCTTTTTGGTTTTTTTCCCTACAAACAGTATAGAGAGGAGACAAAGCTCTTGTGTGTGTGTGTGTGTGTGTGTGTGTGTGTGTGTGTGTGTTGATACTTTCTAACTAAGAGGTAGTTTATTATCCAGCTGAAGACCTGTTAGGTGACAAATAGAATCTCAAACAATAACCATGGATTATACTTGGTATTAAAAATGAATGTCTTGGCAGTTTTATGAACTGCTTTATGATTTAACTATCTCAGCAGTTAGATCATAGTGTTAATGAGTTGAAAAAGATGAACTTATTTCCTATAGGCTAATTAGCTTTATGCTCTTCTTTGGCCATATAAACGTCAATTTAGTGAGATGTTTTGCTGGTCTAGCTCTTTATTGGCATGGATATTAAGACAAGAGACAAGAGTGTGGATGAAATCAGTAACATTTAATTATATAGTTTATAGTCACATTTGAGAAGAAACCTTATTTTATGTAAGATATTTAGATTACATCTTAATATTTATAAAACTTGTTATTCTAGATGATACATAGATAAATATAAACTCAAAGGTAAAAATAAACAGTTAGCCATTATGACTAATTGAAGCCATGACAAGCAATATTAGAATAATTTTTTTACTCTATCAGTGTTAACTATATCAATGTTAAATCTTATTTCTTGATTTACTCAACAAATCTATTAAGATTTATTAAAGCAAATTTATTAAATGTACTCCAGTTCTATCTAAAATGCCTCTGAACTATGAATAAAAATGTGAAATTTGTGGTTACATACAAATTTTAGGATTGTTTTTTTCTATTTCTGTGAGAAATGCCACTGGAATTTTGATAGAAAGTACGTTGAATCTGTAGATCACATTAGGGAATATGGACATCCTAATAATATTAATTCTACTGATCCACGAACACAAGATATTTTTCCATTTCTTTGTCTTCAACTTATTAATTAGTGACTTTTAATTTTTAGTATAGAGATCTTTCAACTCCCTGATTAAATTTATTTCTAAGTATGTTTGTTGTTTGTTTTTGATGCCATTGTACATGGGATTGTTTCTTTATTTTATTTTCAGATAGTTCATTTTTAGTATATAGAAACACAAGTGATTTCTGTATGTTGATTTTGTATCCTGCAACTTTACTGAATTTGTTTCTTAGTTCTAATAGTTTTTTGATGTCTTTAGGATTTTCTACATACAAGATCATGTCATTGACAGAGACAATATTCTTCCTTTCCTATCTTGGATGCCTTTTATTTGTTTTTCCTGCCTTAATGCTCTGCCTAGAATTTCCAGTACTGTATTGTATAGGAGGGGTGAGAATGGGCACTCTTTTCTTATTCCTAACCTTAGAGAAAAGCTCTCAACATTTCACCATTGAGTATGATGTTAGCTGTGGGTTTGTCATATATGCCCTTCATTATGCCAAGGTATGCTTCTTTTTTAGAATTTTATTGAGAATTTTTGCATCTGTATTTATCAGGGATGTTAACATGTAGTTTTCTTTTCTTGTAGTGTTCTTATGTGGCTTTGATATCAGAGTAATTCCTGCCTCATAAAATAAGCTTAAGAGTGTCCCCTTGTCTTTAATTTTCTGGAAGAGTTTGGGAAGGCCTGGCTTTAATTTTTCTTTAAATGCTTGGTAGAATTCACCAGTGAAGCCATATCCTGAAACAGCCAAAGCAATCTTGAGAAGGAAAACAATGTTGGAGGCATCAGGCTTTCTGATTTCAGACTATGTTACAAAGCTTTGGTAATCAAAACAGTATGGTACAGGTACTAAAAACAGACACATATCCCAGTGGAACAGAACTGAGAGCCTAGAAATAAATCCACACATGTATGGTCAACTAGTATTTGACAAGGGATCCACAAATAATTAATAGAGAATGTATAGTCTCTTTAATAAATGTTGTCGAAAAAACTGGATATTCATATGCAGAAGAATGAAATTAGACCCTTATCTCATACCACTCATAAATATCAATATGAAAAAGATTAAAGACTTAAGTGTAAAACCTGAAACTGTAAAAGTCCTAGAAGAAAACATAGGGAAAAGCTCCTTGACATTGGTCTTGGCAATGAGTTTTTGGATATGACACCAAAGTACAAGCAACAAAAATAAAAAATAGACAAGGGAGACTGCATCAAACTAAAAGGCTTCTTCACAGCAAAGGAACTAATCACTAAAATGAAAGCATAAATTATGGAACGGTTATCATATAATCTAGTAAGGGGTTAATATCCAAAGTATATAAGAAATTCATATGACGACATAACAAAAAACCAAAACCAAAAAAAAAAAAAAACAAACTGATTTAAAATAGGCAAAGGAACTAAATAGTCATTTTTTCTGTCAACAGGTACATGGAAATGTGCTTAACACCACTAATTATCAGGGCAATGCAAGTGAAAACTAGAGTGAGATATCACCTTATACTTGTTAGAATAGTTATTATCAAAAAGACAAGAGATAACAAGTGTTGGCAAGAATGTGGAGGAAGGGAAATCTTGTGCTCTTTTAATGGGAATATATATTGATACAACCTTTGTGGATAACTGTATGAAGGTTCCTCAGAAAATTAAAAATAGAACCACCATATGATCTAGCAATCCCACTTCTGGGTGTACACCCAAAAGAATGGAAACGACTATCTCAAAGAGATATCGACACTTTCATTTAATTGCAGAATTATTCACAATAGTCAAGATATAGAAACAGCTTAAGTGTTGATGGATGAATGGATAAGAACATGTGGTTTTATATATAGAATGGAATATTATTCAGCCACGAAAAAGAAGGAAATCTTGTCATTTGTGACACTATGGATGAACCTTGAGGGCATTATGCTGAGTATAATAAATCAGACAGAAAAAGACAAATACTTTGTGATATCACTTATATGTGGAATCAACAAAAGCCAGACTTAGAAATAGAGTAGATGGGTGGTTTCCAGGCATTTGGGTGGGAGAAATGAGAGATGTTGATCAAAGGGTACAAACTTTCAGTTATAAAATGAATAAGTCATGGGGATATAATGTACATTATAGGGACCACAGTTACTCATACTATATTGTATACTTGAAAGTTGCTAAGATAGTAGATCTTAAGTGTTTTAGCCACAAAACAAAGAAAAGGAAGAAAGGAAGGAAGGCAGGCAGGCAGGCAAGAAAGGGAGAAGGAAGAAAGAAAGAAGAAAGAAAGAAAGAAAGAGAAAAGAGAAAAATAAAGGTAACTATGTGAGGTGATGGATGTCTTAGCTAAGCAAACCTTATTGCGGTAATTATTTCACAATATATTTGTATATCAATCATAACATTATACACCTTAAACTTATACAATGTTATTTGTCAATTATATCTCAGCAAGGCTGAAAAAAATTAAAATTTTTCTATATACCGGGGTCAATCATATATAATAAGGTGTTGTGTTGATAATAATATACTAAAGATTGTTCTAAATTGTTTTTAGGGGCGCCTGGGTGGCTCAGTCTTTAAGCATCTGCCTTAGGCTCAGGTCACCATCCCAGGGTCCTGGGATTGAGCTCAGCATGGCATCAGGCTCCCTGCTCAGCAGGAAGCCTGCTTTTCCCTCTCCTACTCCCCCTGCTTGTATTCCCTTTCTTGCTGTCTCTCCCTCTCTCTCTGTCAAAGAAATAAACAAAATCTCTAAAAAAATTGTTTTTATAGAGCTATGACTGAGATACGACATTATATTATTATATTAGTTTCAGGTGTATGACGTAATAATTCATTATCTGTGTATACTGTAAAATGATCACAAGAAGTCCTGTTAACATCCATCACCATACATAATTACAATTTTTTTTCCTGCAACGAGAACTTTTAAGATCTATTTTCTTAGCAATTTTCAAATATACAATACAGTTCTATTAACTATAGTCACCATGCTGTACATTACATCCCCATGATTTGACTTTTTGTTATATAACTGGAAGTTTGTAGCCTTAAAATTATTTTTAAATAGCGAAAAATAAAAGTAAAATGAGATCAGAGGTCTATAGGCCCATTACCTTCTCTTAAATTCATGTGAATTATATATTTTTGTCAGTAATTGTTCATTTGTTTTATATAATTTAGATTTCCTTGCCTAAATTTTGTATATCCAGTTTGCAAAGCACAAAATACTTAAATTACAAATGTGTTTCTCATTATTTACCCTAGCACTGAAGATTATGTTCATAAAGTCTAACAGCAAATGTTACATTCCTCTTACTAATGTTATGGCCCTACTCTTAATGTTATGGGAAAAAAAAAGAAAAAAAAACTTGAGAGAAAGCACATCATATTTGATTATCTCCCAATCTGCTCATACCCAGTAAATTACCTGAGCAAATGTAGTCTTCTTTATTATATGCCCCTTCTTTTTAAAATGTTCTCTATATTAAACTTAGGACACAAGCATAATTTAAAAAATGTGTATCTTGAGGAGGGCACGTATTGCATGGAGCATTGGGTGTGATACATGAACAATGAATCTTGGAACACTGAAAAAATAAAATAAAATAAATCACAAAAAAAATGTGTACCAAATTCATCAGTTAGTATTTAGCTATTAACATGTAGTATAATCAGCTATAACATAATTAAATTCTTTTAACATTAGTAAAAGGGGGATAGATTAATTAAAATAAAGAATTCTCAGTCTTATAAGTGTATAGAAATTGTTTTTAGGACTAGACCACATATAAATATTGTTTTTCTATGGTCTTCTGTTAACATTAGGAAATTATCTGCATATTTGTACCAGGGTTCTTGTGGAGTTTTGTGAGATTAAGGCCAAGGAATACTTTTATATCTTCAACAATTTGAACTTCTATTACTGGGAAAATTAATAATATGAATAATACTCTGATTAATCTATGAATAATACTAGTAATACTCAGAGAAATTTGTAAACAGACTTTCCTCTTCACTAACTTCCATTGATGATTACAGATGTTTTTAACAAATCCTCCACCATTACCTTTTAGAAATGATAAGTGTTGGCCTGTGTTCTTGGCCCGATTTCATACCAAGAATTAACATATGTATTCTTGTTCATTGCCATTATTTCATAAAGTAATATCAGCTTTATCTTCCTCTTGGTTCATTGTTAAAGCCAAAGCATCTTCCCTTATTCAAGTACAATATCTCCGTAAATTTTACAGTATATCTTTTATGAAAGGTATAGTTGTAAAACATAGAGTTCTTACAGAATATTATCTGAGGGATATTCAGACCCTCTCTATTCCTTCATAGTCTATATACTAGTTACTTTTTTTATTCAGACAATATAATTTCTTTCTCATATTCCTCATCTCTAAATGTCACCATGCATCAGTGTTGGTCCTCTGTCTTCTCTTTCTCCATTGACTCTGAGGGTGAGCTCAGCCAGTCTCATGGCATTAAGTGTCATGCATGATGTGACAACTCCCAGATTTCATCTCCAGCTGGTAACTCTTCCTCAAGGGGGACTCGTATCTGCAACTGGTTAGTCAATAGTTCCATTTTGACATTGAATAAGAATCTGAAATTTAACATATTTACAACTTGAACATTTGATTTCCATCCCCAACCCTTCAAAAAAATTGCTCATCCAGTTTTTCCACATTTTTGTAATAAATTGTGTTCTTCCAGTTGCTTGGCCAAAAATTTGAAGTCATTCTATATTTAATTTTCTTTTTCTTTCACACACATCCATACCAGCACTTAATCATCTTGGCTCTTCTTTCAATTCATAAATGTATGCATTTATGTATATATGTATGTACACACGCATACTTACATACATATTTCCCATTTCATCTGCCCCGTCTCTCTTTAATTCATACTACTCTCCCCTGTTTTTTTCACTCCAATCACACTGACACCCTGGATCTTCTTCTTCTTAGAATGGTCTTCTCCCAGAGGTATAGATGGATCACTTCTTCATTTCATTTAGATCTTTACTCGAATTCCTTATTGTTGAGGACTATCCCACCATCCTATATAAAATGACTTTTCCCATCTTTGACTTTTTCTTTCACAGTACTTACTGCTAATTGACTAATTATTTATCACTTATCAGCCTTATCTAGAATATAAGCTTCATTGAACCAGCAATTTTATTTTGTTCTCAGCTATTTTTCCAATGGCTGCAACAGTAATGGACACATAGTAGACATTGAATAGATTTTGAAGAATAAGTGAATCAAACTGACCTGGGAGTTAAATTAGACAGCAGAAAATGTTATAATAATGACATGCAGAATATGCTATGGGATAAGTACATTGACAAGCCCATGATATATCGCTAACATTAGGATTTCCAGAATTTGTTAGGAGTAATTGAAATTGGGTTGCTGTAGAACCGCAGAAATTGGCATTGCTGAATCAAGGAAATGCTGTCTTTACAACTTTCATTATAACCTTGTTAAACTTCAGACTGTGGTAGCTGGAGAAAAACTTTAAGTTATATGAAGCACTAGAGAGTATACTCTTTGAGAGTGGGAGCTGGAAGCCATCTGCCCTGCTTTTGTCTTAGCTCTACTACTCCTAGATATGTGATCTTGGGCAAGAATTCTAATTTTCTGCTATGTCAATATTCTTGTCGTCAAATAGAAATACAAATAGTACTAACCTCATAAGTTTGCTATGAAGGTTAACTGAATCAATACACTTAAAGCTTTTAGCTTACAGTCAGCTCTCAAAACAGTTTGATTATTGTTGTATTTGCTAGTAAATTTGTACTAAATATTAAAGGGAATCATAGAAATATTAATCATGACCATGTATCACATAGGTGTAAATTTGAGTTATTATTAAGCAAGAGAGTGAAATCATGGTATTTCATACTTCCAGAAATAAGACTCCAGCCCTTGCCTTGAGAATAATGAGCTTATGATACAATCAAACTTTACTTACTCAGTGGGACTCTAGCCACACCATCTCTTAGAGATGTGGTTAAAAATATCAGAACATTTAAGGAAGTTTTAGGCATGGACAGGATGGCAGGTCCATGATCCAAGTTAAAGACAGCATAATTGGAAGTATAACCTAGTCTCTTTTTTGGTTGAAGTAAAAAAAAAAAAAAAAAGAACAGTGATGTCCCACTAAAGAATTCTTTTGTGTTATTGTTAGAGCCAGAGTGAGGGGGCTGACTCACCCAGTAAGCTACCTGTTAAATCACGATGTTTCAAACTCTATCTACCTTCAAAATATATTTGAGAGTGGGCTGTTCATTAGTCATAACTAAAAATATGTGATACCAAAATGCAAGCTAAAGACACAGTCTCTATAACTGATACTTATTACTAAACTCCTACTGTAAGTTTCTATTTAGAAGTTTAGGCAGCCTTGTTTTTAATGCACATCTTTATAAACCAAAAGTAAAGTCAGTTGGGAGACACACTTGCAAATAAGCATTTTTGTCCAGTGCAGGAACTATATTATTGGGAGGTTTTCTTTGCAATCAATAGAAAATATTAAGTACTTTTATCAAACTATTACAATGGCACATTGATATAAGCCTCAACACATTGAAACTTGCAAAGTGATTTCTCTGATATTATTTTTAGATTTTTGCTGAATATTAAAAGTGAGACCAACATATAGCATACCTGTGTGATATGTATTATAATATATGTACATTGTGTGTGTGTGTATGTAATTTTCATAGTCTTGGGATAAAGTATGTCCTTTTAAAGTTGATACTATAAATCTTGATATAAAAAATTGGTATAAAAATTAACCTTGATATAAAAATACTGAAGGGAGAACTGATTTGACTACAAAACAGCTAACCATACAAAAAATATAAAATACATATAAAATGCAAAAAGTATTTACAAAAGTATTTATATGTTGAGTACATATATTAAATATTCTTGCTATATCAATTGGCAAGTATCAATAATTTCAGTATTGCCAAGAATATGGAGAAATAGTCACTTTTACACAATGTTGATATAACTAGAAACTGATAAAACATTTTTGGAGGAGAATATAGCAATGTGAGTCAGAATTTAAAATATGTATATTTTTGTTTACTTAGTTTATTTAGGGGAATTTACCTGGTGGAAATAATCGGGCATGTGTTCAAATATCCATGTACAAGGACATAAATCAAATGTTTATCATAGTAAAAAAGGTACTAATCTAAGTATCCAACAATAGGGAATTTGATAACAATGTGTAGTATATTCAAATGGTGGAATGCCTTGTAACCTTTAAAAAAATATGTTGCAGAGATATGCTCTTATCATAGATTTTTACTAAAAAAACTGGCTACCAAATATCAGGAGCAATATGACATTAATTTTGTTAAATATACATGTGGATCTGTGTGTGTGTGTGTGTGTGTGTGTATGGTTTGTGTGTTTGTTTGTATAACATCAGTTTGTTAATGGTAGTTTGTTAATGGCAGTGGGAAAACCAAAAAAGGTTTAGTTGCCGTGAATGTTCTACACAGGGAAGTTTAACTGTAAACAAGTAGGCATACAAATTAAGATACACTTAGAGTCGATGGTTGTTCTGAGGAAAAGTAAGGAATAATTTCTGCATCAGGGGAAATGATGAGTACTTAAACAGGGAAATCTGGAAAGATGTCTTTGAAATAGTAACATTTGAACTGAGACCTAAATGAAAAGAAGGAGCTTGTTTTGAGAGCCCTGGAGAATATAGCCTTCTAGGAAAAGGGAACAGCAAGGACAAGGATTCTCAGACCAGAATAGGTTTGCAGGGCTAGAGCAGAAAGAAGCCCTAAGTGATGGAAGGACCTGAGCAATGATAGGGTTGTAAGAAAAAAAATCGGGGTCTAAGAAAAAAAAAAAGCGTATTTTAATTTTAGTGCCAATGTATGAATTAAGAAGGACTAACTAAATTTTACAGTTAAAAAATAATGAAATAATTTTATTTTTAAAGTTACTTTGCCTCAAAAAGTAAAAATTCAGCTAGAGTACTTAGCATTGCCTTCCTAAAACAAGAGTGTTCTGCCTTCCCTTTCCCTAACAGTTTAATTTAACAGTGAATCAGGTTCATTGAATCACAGCTAATTGTAAAGCTTTCAAAATTAGCAGAAATCTTCCATTAAGGGCCCGGTGATTATGTTTATTAGTATTTGTGGCCTGATTTGTTATTAGGTAAAGAATGCTATTACAGTGTAATCTCATGCATTTTAACAGCTGTGTTATTCCTAATCATTCGAAGCAAGCTGTAAACTGAGTCTCTTATATTAACAGAGATTCCCTAAACAGGGTAGATAGTAACAATCCATTTTATTTTAAGGCACTTCACAGAAATTGGTGGAACTATGTAATTAGCTTAATGTTATTGAATGTCACTGTTGCTTTATGTTAACTCAGCTAAATATTTATAAGTCATGATTTTTGTACAAGTAATAATTTTATCACAATAACTTCAGGAAACTTTTTACATGAGGGTCATTGACTTACAAGTAATTTCTAAATATATTTTCCTTAATTTTACACTAACTGATGAATGTGTCTCAAAAATCTCTAGTTTAGTTTTAACAAATAGATATTGACCATTTTAAGCCATTTTTAATTTAGTTCTTAAATTATGTGATAATACTCTGTACTTTTATGTTTCTTTAAAATTAAAAATATAAAGATAATCACCATAAATGTATAATCGCTATACATTCTACCTAATGTTTATTTTACCTTTAGCTTTAACATGTACAAAGTGCTATTCAAAATCAATAGATTCAAAGGAAGGGTAGTATACATGGATCAGAAAAAATAAGTATTTTGTATTTTAATAATCTAGGGTTGTGGAAATAACAAAGGTAAAACAAAAAATAGCCTCATTAAAAAAAATAAACTGGTAATGAAATTTCCCACCAGCACAAGACAACCCCTTGGAGGTTTTTAAGTTTAATGAAAATGATAAAATATAGCTCCTTTAGGAAAGCTACATTAAAAAAATACTCAATGCTTTTCCATATGTATAAGATTACTACTGTGTTATATATATTTTCATTTGAAGCACATATTAGTTAGAAAGCATTTTATGTGCTCACTGTTGAATAATCTCTAAAATTCTAAATTGGTGTTATCCATTCCTGGAGAATAGTATCAACCTGTTTTATAAACCCTTTAGAACAGCACAGTCCAATAGAAATAGCTGCACATGTAGTTTAACATTTTCTAGAAGTCATATTTAAAAATAGACAAAATAGGTGAAATAATATTACTAATATATTTTATCAGTGTATCCAAAATATTATCATTTCAACATTTGGCAGTAGCCATGTTTCAAGTGCTCAGTTGCCACCTGTGGCTCACAGCTCCAAATTTAGTCAAAGAAGTTTGAGAACATGCATGTATCTATGACTTAAAAGAGTCGCTGTAGACGTAATTTCTCCACAAGAGAAGCTGTGTTTCAGTTAGCAAAGATGGTTATAGTGGAAGAAAGCTAAATGACATATTAGATAGTTTTGTATCATGACAAAACAACCAACTGTATCACTTTGCTTTAGATTTTTGCCTTTTTAATTTTTAGTGGGATGTTTTGGCTCTGAGTGAACAGTTTTCTATGCTGCAAGAACTTGTATTAATTCACTGAGATGTTCTCAGCTCTTTACGGACACTGCTTTGCACTCCATATTCCACAGACATCCCATTTTCCCTCAGGCCTATGACTTTGAACAGGTAGTCCATTCCTTCTATCTGGAATAAGCTTCTCTCATTTTCTGGGAAAACAAAACTTTACTTACTCTCGATGCCTGGCACCAATGGTATACCCTTTGTAAATCCATCTCAGAATCCACCAGGTAGAATTAGTTTGTAAAATCAGTGAGACTTGGAGCCTGGAGCTTTGAAAGTCAGCTGATTTAGCCCTGGACAAGGAGGGAGAGCTAGTGATATGTTGCCACCCTTAAAGGAACAGCAACCTGTGCAGAGAGGCAACATAAAAATGGCAGTGTACACAACCCCAGTGGCAAGTGGGTGAGAGATCTGTTCAAGCTAATTTCAGAGCATGTTGGGGGAGTTTTCCCAAAACAAGGGACATGGCAGGAGCCATTTTCCTTCCTGCCCCACCAGCATAAGCACAGAGACACCTGTGGAAGGTGGAGCTACACAGACACTTGCTACCCAACCCGATAGCAGGGTGCCATGCCCACAAGTTTTCCTGAGGACTCACATACTCCAAGCCTCCAAGCACAGCTGTCATTGTGCACCATGCCCATCCAATTTGCCACACCCAGCCTTGTATCCCCAGCCATCCTCAGGCACTAGGCTCAACTGTGCTCAGCCAACATTGTGCAATGCACTCAGGCTCCCACCCCCAGCCACCCTGGTGCACAGACCCCAGCCACCCCCCAAACACCACAGTGTTTCAGGGGACCCGGCAAAGGACTAGTGGCCAGTGCAAATTTTGCTATCACTGGTGCCCCATTCACAAGTTCCCCAGCACACCCCTCAGAGCTGGCCTGCCTGGGTCCCACTAACACCATAGAAAGCATGCATAGCTCAAAAGAGGAATAGAGTTAGCGCAGACACTGTACTGAAAGGAAAAGTGGCATAGACACAACAGGTTGTAAGCAACACACATAGGATACTCTCCTGAAATGCCAGGTTCTGGTGAACAAGAGACACTGCACTGCAGGGCACTCCAGGACCTCTTCATAAAGTCATTACTTTCAAGAAGACACAGCTAATTTTCTTAATACACAGAAACACACAGAGAGGCAGACAAAATGAGGAGACAGAGGAATTATCCCAAATGAAAGAACAAGACAAGGCCATAGCCAGAGACCTAAGTGAAACAGGTGTAAGTAACATGCCTGATAGGGAATTTAAAGCAGTGATCATAAGGATATTCACTGGACATGAGAAAAGAGTGGAAGACATGAATGAGACCCTTAACACAGAGATAAAGTATAACATAGCAGAGATAAAGTTCTCAATAAATGAAAGGAGAAACATACCCGATGGAAAGAACAACAGGCTGGAAGAAGCAGAGGAATGAATTAGTGACCTGGTAGATAGAGTAATAGAAAGTGAGAGAAGGAAAGAGAGAGAATGGAAAGAGAGAGAAGAGTATTATGCAAAATGAGAATAGACTTGAGGAAATCAGTGACTCTATCAAACATAATAACATTTACACTATAGGAGTCCCAGAGAAAGGGGACAGAAAAATTTTTTGAAAAAAAAAAAAAAGGATGAGAACTTCCCAAATTTGGGGAAGGAAATGGATATCCAGATCCAGGAGGCACAGAGAACTACCATCAAAAGCAACAAAAGCAAATCCACACCAAGACATATTGTAATTAAATTTCAAAATATAGTGAGAAAGAAAATATTTTCAAAGCAGCAGACCAGAGAAGTCAATAACTTACAAGGGAAAATCCAAAAAGCTAGAAGGAGATTTTCAACCAAAATTTTGCAAGCCAGAAGGGAGTGGCATGATATATTCAAAGTGCTGAATGGGAAAAATCTGCAGTCAAGACTACTCCATTCAGCAAGTTTATCATTCAGAAAAAAAGGAGAGATAAAGCATGGCCACTAAATGGTCATGACCACTAAAACAGATCTTCGAGAAATATTAAAGGGGAATTTTCAAGTGGAAAGGAGGAACAAAAATCGACAGTATAGAGGTAGGAAACACAAAAGGAGTAAAAAATGAATATTGCTGCAAAAAATCCATCAAGGAACTCACAAAAAAGAATATAAAATGTAATGATATATATATATTTCATATACCTGAAACATGGGGAGGAGAGGAATAAAAAATGGGTACAAACTTGAAAGACCATCAACTTAATATAGACTGCTCTATGCAGAAGAAGTTATATACAAACCTAATGGTAACCATTTATCAAATACCACTTCTAAACATGAAAAGAATAAAGAGAAAGAAATTGAAATATATCACTAATGAAAATCAGCAAACCATGGCAAAGAGAAAGACAAGAAAGGATCAGAGAAAATCTTCAGAAACAACCACAAAACATAATAAAATGACAATAAACACATATCTATCAATAATTACTTTGAATGTAAATGGACTAAACACTCTAATCAAAAGACATACAGTGACAAATGAATAAAAAAAAAGACCCATCTATATGCTGCCTACAAGAGACTCATTTTAAACCTTAAGACACCTGCAGATTAAAAGTGAGGGGATGGAGAAACATTTATCATGCAAGTGGATGTCGAAAGAAAACTTGAGTAGCAATACTTAGATTAGACAAAATAGACTTTAAAACAAAGATTGTAATAAGAGACAAAGAAGGACACTATATGATAATAAAGGGAATAAGCCAACAAGAAGATATAACAATTGTAAATATTTATACACCAAACAGAAGAGCACCCAAATACATAAAACAGTTAATAACAAATATAGAGAAAATAATTGATAATACAATAATAGCAGGGGCCTTAAACCCCACATATATCAATGGACAGATCACCGAAACCAAAAATCAACAAGGAAACAATGCCTTTAATGATACACTGGGCCCATTGGATTTAACAGACATATTCAGAAAATTCCATCCTAAAACAGCAGAATACACATTTTTCTCAAGTGCACATGGACATTCTTCAGAATAAATTACATATTAGCCCACAAAACAAGCCTCAACAAATTCAAGAAGATCAAAATCATACCATGCATCTTTTCTAACCACAACACTATGAACTAGAAGTCAACCACAAGAAAAAATCTGGAAAGACCATAACTACATGGAGGTCAAATAACCTACTAAACAATGAATGGGTCAACCAGGAAATAAAAGAAGTTAAAAAGTACATGGAAACAAAAGGAAAGTGAAAACATAGTGGTCCACAATCTCTGGGATGTAGCAAAAACAGTTCAAAGAAGGAAGTTTATAGGAATACAGGTCTATCTCAAGAAGGAAGAAACATCTCAAATAAACAGCCTATCTTTACACCTAAAGGAGCTAGAAAAAGAACAGCAAAGAAAGCCTGAAGCAGGCAGAAGGAAGGAAATAATAAAGATTAGAGCAGAAATAAATGATATAAAAACTAAAAAAAAAAAAAAAAGCCAAAAAAACGAAATGAAACAAACAAAAAACAAACAATAGAACAGACCAATGAAACCAGGAGCTGGTTCTTTGAAAAAAGTCAATAAAATTGATAAACCTCTAGCCAGACTTATCAAGGAAAAAGGAGATAGGATTCAAATCAATAAAATCACAAATGAGAGAGGAGAAATAACAACTGACACCACAGAAATACAATCATAAGAGAATATTATGAAAAAGTATATGCCAACAAACTGGATAACCTGAAGAACTGGATAAATTCCTAGAAACATATAAACTACCAAAACTGAATAGGAAGAAAAGGAAAATTTGAACAGACCAATTACCAGCAATAAAATTAAATCAGTAATCAAAAACTTCCAGCAAACAAAAGTCTAGAACCAGATGGCTTCACAGGAAAATTCTACCAAACATTTAAAGAAGAGTTAATCTCTATTTTTCTCAAACTATTCCAAAACATAGAAAAGGAAGATGAACTTCCAGATTTGTTCTGTGAGGCTAGCATTACCCTCATCCCAAAACCAGATAAAGATACCACTAAAAAAGAGAACTACAGGCCAATATCCCTGATGAGAATGGATGCGAAAATTCTCAATAAAATAATAGCAATTAGAGTAAAAAATACATTAAAAAATCATTCACTATGATCAAGTGGGATTTATTCCTGGGTTGCAAGTGTGGTTCAATATTCACAAGTCAATCATTGTGATACATCACATCAATAAGTGAAAGGATAAGAACCATATGATCATTTCAATAGATGCAGAAAAAGTATTCGACAAAATACAACATCCATTTGTGATGAAAACTCTCAACAAAGTAAGTTTAGAGGGACCATATATAATAAAGGCCATATATGAAAAACCCAAAGCAAACATCATACTCGGTGAAAAACTAAGAGCTTTTCCTCTAAGGTCAGGAACAAGACAAGGATGTCCACTCTCGGTGCTTTTATTCAACATATTACTGGAAGTCCTAGCCACAGAAATCAGACAACAAAAGAAATAAAAGGAGTCCAAACTGGTAAAGAAGAAGAAAAACTTTCACTATTTGCAAAAGACACAATACTATGTATAGAAAACCCAAAAATCTCCACCAAAGAACTGCTAGAACTGATAAGTGAATTCAGTAAATTCTCAGGATACAAAATCAATGTACAGAAATCTGTTACATTTCTATGCACCAATAATAAAGTAGCAGGAGGAGAATTTAAGAAAACAATTCCATTTACAACTGAACCAAAAATAATAAGATACCTAGGAATAAATCTAACCAAACAGGTAGAAAACCTATACTCTGAATACTCTGAAAACTATGACACTGATGAAAGAAATGGAAGATGACACAAAGAAATGGAAAGATATGCTATGCTCATGGATTGGAAGAACAAATTTTGTTAACACGTCTACACCACCTAAAAATCTACACATTTAATGCAATCCCTATCAAAATATCAACAGCATTTCTCGCAGAACTAGAACAAACAGTCCTAAAATCTGTATGGACCACAAAGACCCCGAATAGCCAAAACAATCTTGAAAAAGAAAAAGCACAGTGGGAGGCATCACAATTCTGGACTTCAAGGTATATTACAAAGCTGTAGTAATCAAAACAGTATAATACTGCCATAAAAGTAGATACGTAGATCAATAGAACAGAATAGAAAACCCAAAAGTATTTTGGGTAACCTGCAATTATATGGTAAATTAATCTTTGACAAAGCATGAAAGAATATCCAATGGTAAAAAGACAGTCTCTTCCACAAATGGTGCTGGGAAAACTGGACAGCTATATGCAAAAAAATGAAACTGGACCACTTTCTTATACCATACACAAAAATAAATTCAAAATGGATGAAAGACTTAAATGTGAGACCTGAACCCCTAAAAATCATAGAACAAAATAAGCAAAAATAAGCTATTAGGACAACATCAAAAGAAAAAGCTTCTGCACAGAAAAGGAAACAATCAATAAACTATGGAATGGGAGAAGATATTTGCAAATGACATATATGATAAGAGGTTAGTATCCAAAATATATAAAGAGCTTATCAAACTGAACACCCAAAAAACAAACCAATCAATTAAAAATGGGCAGAAGACATTAACAGACATTTCTCCAAAGAAGACCTACAGATGGCTAACAGACACACGAACAGATACTCATAATCACTCACCATCAGGGAAAGGCAAATCAAAACTACAATGAGATATCACCTCATGCTTGTCAGAATGGCTAAAATTAACAACACAAGAAATGACAAGTGATGGTGAGAACGTGGAGAAAATGGAACCCTCATGCACTGTCGGTAGGAGTGCAAACTGGTATAGCCACTCTAGAAAACAGTATGGAGGTTCCTCAAAAAGTTAAAAATAAACTACAGTCCAGCAATCACACTACTGGGTATTAACCCAAAGATGTAAGAACACCAATCCAAAGGGATCAGTGTATCCCTATGTTTACAGCAACATTATTTACGATAGCCAAGATATGGAAGGAGCCCAAGTGTTCATTGATTGACAAATGGATAAAGAAAAGGTTGATACACACATACACACACACACACACACACACACATACACACACACAGAGGAATATTATTCAGCCATAAAAAGAATGAAATCTTGCCGTTTGCAATGACATGGGTAGATCTAGAGAGTATAATGCTAAGCAAAATAAGTCAGAGAATGACAAATACCATATGATTTCACTCATATGTGGAATTTCAGAAACAAAACAAGCAAAGGGAAAAAATAAAAGAGATAGGGAGACAGAGAGAGATTAAGAAACAGACTCTAAATTATAGAGAATAAACTAATGGTTACGGTGGGGTGGGCATGGATAAATAGGTGATGGGACTTAAGAATTGCACTTGTGATGAGCACGGGGTGATGTTTGAAAGTGCTGAATCACTGTTTTGTACACTCAAAATTAATGTAACACTGTATGTTAACCAAGTGAAATTAAAATAAAAACTTAAAATAACAAAAAAGGGAAAAAAAATTAGATTTAAGTTTGAGGTGTCTGGGGACATGTCCAATAAAATGTCAAATAGGCATATCGTTTCAAAAACCTTAAACTCAGAAGAGGAAATTTTGGGGGTGAAGTGCACAAGTCTGGAATTCATTGACACATGTATATAGCCTTTAAAGTTATGGCACTAGATAAAAAACCCTGGGGGAAAAATGTAGAGAAAGAGATGAGGTCTTCCAACTGAACAGCCTGTGTGACTCAGGCTGCCATAAGAAATGTCACTGGCAGAGTGGTTTATTTTTGTTTTTATTTTTTAGGTGCAAAAATATAATAATAATATTAATTATTTTGTATTATTTTATTGTATTTTTGGTACAAAATATAATAACAATATAATTAATAATAATAATAATAAAAGCAAAAAGGTGCTTTTATTATGGCACAGGGACATGCCATTTACTTTACAGTTCTGGAGGCTGGAAAATCCAAGATCATGGCGCCAGCAGATTTTGGCTTGGTGAAGACCCTCTTCCTGGCTTTCAGACAGCTGCCTTTTTCCTATATCCTCCCCTGGAGGAAAAAGAACGCTGGTGTCTCCTTTTTATAAAGGTACTAATCCTATCAAGTCACCCATTCACCTGGTCTAAACTTAATCTTCTCCTCAAAGTCCCTCCTCCTAATACTACCATCACAGGACAGTAGAGCTTCAACATAAGAATACTGGGGAGATGCAAACATTTAGTCTCTAACAACTGGCATTTAGAGTTTTGTTTGAGAAGGATACACCAGGGAAGTAGGATTAAAACCCAGATAGTGTAGTGTCTTTGGAGCCTTGCCCTCCCCCCCAAAAAAATCTTTTTGTGGCTTCCTGTGGCACTTTGGATAAAACCCAAGATTTTTTAGTGTGTTCTGTAAATCTCAGTGTTTTGAAAAAGGATGTGAACAACTCCAGGAATTGCCACTGACATGTAGTACAATGTACTTAAGTAATTTGGTGATGTCAGCAAGATTGGCTTTCCAGGAGTGGTGGTATTTGAAGGCAGATTGGAGTTGCCTGGGCAATACAGCCAAGGGAACTAGGCGAGACGTTAAAAATTTGGCTATCAATGGCAAGAAAGAGTAGTAGCTGAGAAGGAAAATGGACCAAGAAAAGATACATTTAGACTGAGACAAGCTCTAGCACATTTACATACTTGAAAGTGTGTGAGTGCAGAATTACATCAACTTGCAAAATCTGGGCTAGAGTATTGCACTAGACAAGAGTAGTCACAGTGCCATTTGTGGTGGGGGTGGGTCTCAGAAAAAGAAACTACACTCCGGGTGTTTGCCAGCTGCCCTATTTTTCTTATTCCTATCCAGCAACCAGCTGCTGGAAGCAAGTGATAGGAAATGCCTGCTTACATCCCACATTTTCTCTCACTTTCTCAAGTTTCTAGTCTGCTGTTCTTTCTCTTTCTTTCCTTACTTATCCAAGTCTGGTTAATCTAAGCTTCTAGCCACTTTCTTTTTTATTCTTTTTACCTTCCCATAAAACCAACACCTTATTTTGATGAGATTTTGATGAGCTTATTTTGATCAGAAAAAATAGTGTAGTTCAAGCTTTATCAGATCAAGTTATGTGACTGATGAAGTGAAGCGTTAAGTAGTAAGCCTCTACTTAGTTTTAATGGAGAACCACGTTAGCTCTTTTTTTCCAGAAAAAAAAAAAGAACAGAAAAAGAAAAAAAAAAAGAAAGAATGGTAGAATAGTAGGTAGTGACTGATACTGAGCACTGACTGTTTCATAAACTGTTTAAGTGCTTCATGGACAGTGCTGTTCACATTTCACAACAACATTTAGTCACCTGTTATTTTTACCCTCATTTTATTGATTAAGAGGTTAAGTAACTAAATTAAGATCATGCATTTCAGAAGTTTTGGAGCCAGGATTTGAACCCAGATAGTCTGACGCAGAGCCCGGGCTTTAAAGCGCCTAAATCATGCTGCCTGGGACAGAGCAGGGCATGATGGATATCTTAATGGAGTGCCAGAGTCATGTGGCTCCTTTAAGATGGTGTCCTTCTGAATCCCCTCAAAATGCATGGATCAGTTCGACCCACGCCCTGAAAGGAGAGCACTGTGTCTCTGTTAATACCTATAAGTGGTAGTAATAGCCGCAGCTATGACAGCCACACTTGGTAAGAGATGACCTTTGATGACTAAATGCCAGGCACTTGTGGCAACCATTTCACTTGGAGCATTTCATTTAATCTTCCCACAGCCCTGTGCAGGGGTCCCAGGATGGTCTTCATCTCACAGATAAGGGAAATGAGATTCAGAGTGGCTGAGTAATTTGCCACCTTGCTTGAAAGTATAGGAGGAGGCAATATTACGCCAGAATCTAAGCTATCAATCTCAAAATCTTGGACACTTTTATTTGCTCAAAATTTTTGATTAGTTTAGCCAATTCTCCATAATCTGTCTCTGCTTTATCTTCCAGTGCTTTCTTCATCCCTATTTGGGAACAATTTGTAGATGACATTTTATTGATTTCCAGAGGACATGGAATATAGGAAGTTCATACTTTGAGCATTCTCAGTGAAGTTTATTTCCATTCAAATTTTTTTATCACTCAATTTTTATATCCAACTAATTTATTTAGATTTCATGTTTCCTCTCCCTCCCTCGTTGCCTCTCTCCCTCCTTCCCTCCCTACCTCCCTCTTCCTTCCTCCCTTCTTCTTTTCTTTTTTCTTTTCTTCTTTTCTTTTTTTTCTTTCTTTCTTTCTTTCTTTCTTTCTTTCTTTCTTTCTTTCTTTCTTTCTTTCTTCTTTCTTTCTTTCTTTCTTTCTTTCTTTCTTTCTTTCTTTCTTCTTTATTGTCTTTATTGGTAATTGTTCTCTGAAATATTTCTGTGGTAAATTTTAGCCATCACTTGCTTTTATATCATTCTGAACACTGAATGAACTTGAAATGTAAATTCAAACATAATGCACAATGCCGGAAGTGAAACTAGTAATAATGGTGACATAAAATTGTTTTGAAACACATCTTTGAGAACATATGCTTTGGAATGTGCCAAAAGGAAAAAAAACAAAAACAAAAACAAAAACCCTCTGGGCAGAGAAAGTTTTCAGGTTCCATGTTTTGTTCTTACAAGCTTATCATTTATTTTTCTACAAGCTATGACAAATTTTATATTTAGCAGAAGAAAACATCTTTTAAAAGCATAAAAATAGGAATTTTAACTTTTTTTTTAAATTTGAAAGCAATAGACAGTGAGTAGAACTTTGTCTTGATTAACAATTGTAATTTTTCAAAAATATTTCCATTTAAATATCAAGTGTAATCTTTGTTGTTACTCCTGTGGTTAGATAGGTTTACTTGCTTTCCAAATGAGTTAACTGTGGTCCCAGAGAATAGCCTCAGAAAACCAAATAATTTTACGTAGCAAGGTCAGAATTAGCATATATGGCAAAGAAAGAACATCCATTTTTTTGGTCATTTTGACCTCAGCTAGAGACTTCACTGGAAGCACTGAATAACCCCTTAAACATAAGAGGTGCTTCCAGAGAGGGCGCAAAATATACCACTCTCCCAAGATACAAGCCCAAAGATAACCAAGAAAGAAAGACCCAGACAATTCTCCTGAAAGTTGCAGTAGTCAATAGGATGCTAGATGCAAATGGAAAAGTACCCACATTTCTGTCCAACTATATTTTTGGGGTCCCGAAACTAACAGTTGCCAAAAAAGTTCTTAGGACACTAATCCAGTCAAACAAGGGGTCAGAGCTGTCTGGGGAAGAGAAAGGATCCACAATCAATGGATATCTGAAAGCAAATTCAGGAGTCACAATTTAAAGACCAAATATTTATCTATTTGTTTGCTTGCTTGCTCATTCATTCATTCATTCCTGCCTGCCTGCCAATCTGAATTTGGAAAGGAAAAGACAACATAAAATTTTACCTTCCTGTCTCAATAGCAATCTAGGAGAGCTGACTTTGGTAAGAATCCTTACCCTTTGCCAGCTTCTGCCAGTTTTCCAGGATATTGTCTGCAGGCTCTGGAGTGTGTGAATCTCACTTTAGTAATGAGAAACGGTAGAGTAGGAAAAATAGTTTCCATCTACCCTTGATGGTGAGTTTTGTTTTTTTTTTAATGATTTTATTTATTTGCTTATTTGCTTGACAGAGAGAGAGAGCGAGCACAAGCAGGGGGAAGAGTAGGCAGAGGGAGAGGGAGAAGCAGGCTTCCTGCTGAGCAGGGAGCCCGATAGGGGACTCCATCCCAGGACCCTGGGATCATGACCTCAGCTGAAGGCAGACCTTTAACCGACTAACCCACCCAGGCACCCATGAGTTTTTGTCTGAGACCCCTTTTTTTCTAGGGCAGCTCATAAGTGGATAAGCTTATCTAGATTAAAAATTCTCTACTGTGGCCACTGTAATTCAAGATAATCTTTGGTAAGTTTAACCTGCTTGTTCAGCCTTAAAACAAAATTTTATTCACGTGAGGCCTCATGCTGGACCCAGCGCAGCTTAAGTTGGACTTAGAATGGTTCTGGACCTACTCTGGTTTTTGTCCGACCCAGAACGTCTCTGGAGGAGGTCTGGTTTCTGAGTGGGACCCACTTTGACCCTGGACGTGATCTGGTTTCAAAGCCGGAAGTGGTCCAACCCTGGATGTGGTCCGGTTTCTTCGTCAGACCCCCGGACCCGGTCCGGTTTTTAAGCCATACCTTGCCTGACCCTAGACCTGGTCTAGTTTCTTTGTAGGACCCAGTCTGACCCTGAACTCGGTCTGGTTTCTAAATTGGACGCAATCTAGTTCTAGTCCGTTTCAGGACGCAGTCCAGAAAAAAAAAAATTCTCGAAGCCTGAAAGTTCACAGCACAAAGCGGCAGAGGGCCCGAGAAAGACTTACGAACCCCTGAGGCAGTGAGAAAGCAAAGAACTCGAGGTGCTCAACAGGTACCCATACATGTCTTGTTGCTCCTTGCTCCAGGGGTGGGGTGGGGTGGGAGGGGGCAGTGGGGTCTTCTTTGATTCTCTGTTTCGGCGTTAAGAACTGTTAAGAGATAAACTGAGGCATATTAAAAATTTTAAGAGTTGGGGCTCCTGGGTAACTCAGTGGATTACGTGTCTGACTCCTGATTTCGGCTCAGGTCATGATCTTGGGGTGGTGAGATGGAGCCCTGGGTTGGGCTCTGCTCTCAGTGCAGAGTTTGCTTCAGATTCTTTCTCTCTCTCTCTCTAAAAATAAATTACAAATCTTTAAAAAAAAATTTTAAGAATTTACTTGAGCAAACATTGATACAAATTGGGCAGCGTCCAATTTAGCAGGTAGGAAGGAGCTCTGAGGAGCTGTACAAAATTAAAGACTTTTATAGGTATAAGGGAGTGGGAACAAAGAAATTAAACTAGGCAAGAAAAGCGAGTTCATTATTTCAAAGTTACTTTCCCTTTAGGGGATTATAGGGGCGTATCTTGAAGACTATCTAACCAGTGCTGATCTGGAGATTCCTGATTGGTTTAAGTAAGGTTCCATTTCTGGGAGAAATCTTGGTTTGGTGACATGGGGTTTAACATAACTCCATTTTGGGCCTGTGGTCTCGTTTTTAATAAAGGATATAATCTTCTCTAGGTATAAAATATAGCAAAAAAACCCGAAAAAATAAAAGCAGAAAAAAGATATGTTTCTGACTCATCTAGCCTAAGAAAAGACTAGATAGATGAAAATAATGTGATCTTTAAGTTTGTACTTCCCTGCCCCTGTCCCACTCTTTTCCAAGCTAGTGTATTACCAAATGTCGTAGGACTGATTGCACAGCAAAGGGGATGCCCACATGCCTAATCCCATTATTAGTTCCCTATTTTATTCTTTGGCAAATTTATTGATATTCCTTATCAATAGTCTGTATATGGCCTGTACGCCTGCTCAGATCTTGCCCATACTACAAAAACAAACATCCTTTTCTAGAAATGCAGATTTTCATTCCTAAATCCACTGAATCAGAAACTTGTGGATAAGATGTGAAATCTGCATTTTTATCATCTTTCCAGATGTGCACAGAATTTGAAACCTTACTCAAGAGGTAAAATTAGAAGGCCTAGGTGATGTGACAGAAAAGGAATCATCCAGGGATTCTACAAAGTCTGATCTGGGTAATGAATGGTGGTATTATTAATGGAGGTATGAGAATCAGTTGAGAAGAAAAGATGAAGACTTCAGTTTGGATGCATTATATTTGGGATTTCTCAGTGACAATAAGCAATAGGACAGATAAGGATTCAGGAATCATCAGTCCACGCAGTGGTTATTACCCTATAAATGGATGAGATCCTCTAGGGGAATCACAGAGTAAGAAGACAAATGGGTCAAGGATTTAATTTTGAGGGACACCAGTTTCAGATAAAGAGCCATGCATGAAAGAATCTGAGAAGGACTGCTCCTGGGGCTCAGAACTAGGAGAAAGTTAAGTATTTTCATGGAAGCAAGTTTCCTGGGTTAAAATTTCAAGGAGTGAAGATTCAACCATGTTATGGTGAACATCCAATAAGAATTTTATTTAACTATACATGAAGATCATTGTGCCTTTGGCAAGATAAGATTCAGTAGAATTGAGGAAGCATAAACAGGTTTCGGATTAAGTGATAAGTGAAGACATAGAGAGGGAAAGGTATACTGCTTCTTCCAGAAGATGGATTAAAAGGGAAGGAGAGGTAGAGAGATATCTGGAGGATGATTCAGGGCTAAAAAATGTATATTAAGATACAATAATTGGGGTGCCTGGGGGGCGCAGTTGATTGAGTATCTGACTCTTGGTTTCAGGTCAGGTCATGATCTCAGGGTGGTGTGATGGAGCCCTGTGTCAGGCTCCAGGCTCAGCTCCAAGTCTGCTTGGGACTCTCTCCCTCTCTCTCTGCTCCCCCTTCCAACAAGTAAATCTTTTAAAAAAGATACAATAATTAATATTGTTTAATGTCATAAGATAACTTATGGTGACAAAATACACTAAAGGTAAACTTTTATCTTTGTGGAATCATCTTAGAATCTAATAATTTGTTTCTTCTTTCATTTTGATTACACTTAAATCTATACTTAATTCTAATGATCAGGGGAGAAGCTATCTTTTGTTTTAGGGAGTTTATCATAATTTTTAGGTGTAGATATTCTGGACAAGTGCTTACATGACTACTATGAAAAAAGTAATTTCACCACTACACAATTTTTGATATATAAAATATTTATGCTAAGTGTTGGGTAAAAAAAACTTTAAAACAAGAAGGAAATATCTCTTTAAAAAAGTAGTGTTTACACAATCTTAAAATCATTAAAAATTAAAATAATTTTTATGTGTTATTATATTTATTTAAAAATGTTGTATATGATATATACTAGAGTCAGGGCTGCTTAACCCTATCAAATGTTTAAACTGCTACTGAAACAAACAAATACAAATCAAATTGATCCTGTTTTGTCTTTTAGTAATATTTGAGGATATGGATAGATAATCTGCCCATTAAAAAAGTTTATACTTGGTATATCATCTTTAGTGATTTCTTCTAATTTCTTGAATCCTATAATATTTTATTTCTGAAGTCTTTTTGTTGTTTTATAGTAGATCTATCATCTGATTCTATATATCCTTTGATAGTAGAATATATGATCTAAGGGCTTTTCTGAATTAGAAGAAATAGTCTGTTTTCAAAGTTACTCATGGATAGCAAATATCTTAGCTTTCCGAATATTTTAAGATTATTTATTTGACAGAGAGAGAGAGAGATCACAAGTAGGTAGAGAGGCAGGGAGAGAGAGAGGGGGAAGCAGGCTCCCTGCTGAGCAGAGATCCTGATGTGGGGCGTGATCCCAGGACCCTGAGATCATGACCTGAGCCGAAGGCAGAGGCTTTAACCCACTGAGCCACCCAGGCGCCCCAGCTTTGCCAATATTTATAATAAAATCCCTTGTGCTCAAATGCATTTATTATAATATGTGGTAATTATGGAACATGCAACCGATAGCTTACCTCAAAGCCACTACTCTAAAGAAGAAAAAGAATGAGTCTGTTCCCACTAACAGTGTGTGTGTGTGTGTATGTGTGTGTGTGTATAAAAGTATTTATATATGTCTGTGTATATATAAATGTGTGTACATGTATGTGAATGTAAAAGTATTTGTGTATATATGTGTATGTATAAATACACATATATGAAAATATGTGTGTATACATATATTAAAAATATGGCTTATTTATTTGAGAGTCAGGGTAGGGGGTCGTGGGGGCTAGGGAGGGAAAAAAATGAAACAAGATGGGATCAGGAGGGAGACAAACCATGAGAGACTCTTAATCTCAGGAAATAAACTGAGGGTTGCTGGGAAGTGAGGGGGTAGAGATAGGGTGGCTGAGTTATGGACATTGGGGAGGGTATGTGCTATGGTGAGTGCTGTGAAATGTGTAAGCCTGATGATTCACAGACCTGTACCCCTGGGGCAAATAATACATTATGTTAATAAAAAAAAATACGGCTTATTTGAAAATGTCGCTAAACAAATTTATCTGAATAGGATTATTCTTTTTTTTTTTTTTAAAGACTTTATTTATTTATTTGACAGAGAGATCACAAGGAGGCAGAGAGGCAGGCAGAGAGAGGGGGAGAAGCAGGCTCTCTGCTGAGCAGAGAGCCCGATGTGGGGCTCGAACCCTGGACCCTGAGATCATGACCTGAGCCGAAGGCAGAGGCTTTAACCCACTGAGCCACCCAGGTGCCCCTGAATAGGATTATTCTTATCACATTGGTTATAGTATTCTATATTTCAAATTCCAAACACCATATGTAAATTTGTTTAAAAAAAATTAAGTTCAAAGACTAACTTGATTGGTCATTCTAGCCTGGTTTGAATTAAAACAGTATATTTATCCCGTCATTCAGTTGTATTTATTGAGTGCCTATCATATGCAGACACTGATCCACATACCTGTAAATTGAGCAATGAACAAAACAAAGCCATGAGGAAATGTGCTGAATAGTAAGGGAGACAATGTGAGAGCATTTGTAACATTTTGTAAGTTTTTCTCTTGACTGATTTTCATTTTCTCATTCCATGTTCTCTTGCAGTTTCTAGGTTAATGTTATTATCTAAAAGTGTAAATTCTCCTCTTCTGAATAACGTAAATCTAAATCCAATAGTGTGATCTAATTATGTATAGAGTTTTCAGTTGAAGTGGCCTTAAAACTCTTCATAATTATAAATACAACTTATTTAATTTCTCTGCTTTTCTTTTCCTTTCCTTCCCCAAAGCAGTTAAATACATCTTCCTAGTCTGAGCTGAGAGTTGTCGCAAGGGGAAAGAATTGTAACTAGTGTAAATAATTGTATTTTGTAAATCAGTTTTTAAATATTTTAGCATAATTTTTTGTAACTTACCATATGGCATAACATTTAGTGACTCAGAATAGCCTTAAGTTTTTAAAAATGATTTGCTGAGAAATTATCTTACTTTGAATGTCACTTTCTGATAAGAAGGGAGAGAAAAATTTGGTCAAGTGAGAGAAATGAGTACAAAAGATTGTCTTCCTTTCTATATTTCATTCATCACACAATTAAAACATATTCATTAAATAAAATTTAGAAATTCACGGGACAATCTACATTTTCTGTGCAAGCTTGCTACTTTTCCCGTTAGGTATTATCTGTCTGTGATTCATTTCAACAACAACAAAAATTATTCTAGATTCACAATAAGCCCAGATTTAAGATTAAAATCTTACTTTCACATGCAAAAAGTATCTTGCTTCTCAAAGGAAAAAAAAATCACATTCAAAAAGTAGAACTTTATTTCCTTTTAAGTGTGTGTGGTTTAAGGAGAAAAGAATGTCTTTTCATCTAGTGAAGAAAAACGTAACAGGAGATCAAATAGGTCAAGACTAATTGGATCTATTTTAAAGGTAACTTTATATTGCCTATTGTCAAAAAAGTGTCCAAAACATTTTTAATTCCTTTTCTGAGAAAGGATTCATGATATGGCTTGAGAAATTGCTTGTTCAAAAGTAAACTCTGAAGAAATGAAAATACAATGATATGTGTTATGAACAAAAAGTTTGCTGAAGCCATGGTATACAAGAAGGCTTGAAGAAATGTGCTTATTACAGGTGTCATTAACCAGTAAAAAGATTGTGAGATCTATTAACCTTGGCTTATGCCTCTGCTTCATAAGAGAAGCCTGATTGTTTCATGATTTTGTAAGTCAAATATTCAAGGCTTAAGTATATAAATATTGAAATATGTCAGTCGTTTTTCCTTACTCTTCATTCAGTCACTATGTGTTCTGATGAAATTATGTCACCACAACCCCATGATTGGATGAGAGGGAGAGCCTGTAGGGCACACACCTGGTAAAATTGAAGAACCAGTCTGTTTTACTCTATCAGTATGTAGTTCAAAATTTAAAACAAAATACATGAAAACAATATGCAACGACTGCTACTGCAGCTACTTTTGCTTCTTATGCTCCTAGCAGCTAACCCTTATTTGCATTTGCTATGTGCAGTCATTTATCCTCCCAACAGCCATGTGAGACAGGTACTATTATTATATAAGTTTTATATGTGAGACACAAAAGCACAGGCATGTTAAATAACTAACCCAAGGTTACACATCCGATCAGATTCAAACCCAGGTATTCTAGCTCTAAAGCTCATATCTCTAACTACGCTATCCAGCCCCACATATTAACACTAGCACCAAACCACATGACATAGAACCACCATATGTTGAAGTTAAATTAGCTTCTCAGTCTATTTTCTGATTGCAAAATTCTGGATAAATTTGTCTCTCATGTTGGGGGACCCTGCTTGTTCAGACAATTATATAACAGCCCTGGGAATTAGGAATGAGGTCAAGGAGTTGCCTAAGGAAACTAGAGTTGGGAATATAAAATGCAAAACCCATTTAGAAGAAGCCGAAATCAATTGATGTATACTGGTGACCATTTGAGGAGAAAGATAAGGTTTTTTAGGAAAACATTAAAAAATTTTTTTGGCTGGTGTGTATGTGTGTGTTCATGTGTGTGTGTGTGTGTACAGAGTGAGGCTGGATCATTTGTAAATGCTTGTATAAATGGGAGTTCTTTACATGGAATTTTAATATCTTTTATACTTTATAGTGCTTCCTCAAAAGGATGTTTTTAAACTGCCTTATTTATTACTAAAGCACTAGGTAGAAATGAATTGGATGGATATGTTCATATTTTTATTATGTGGTCAGACATTGAATGAGGAGTATTTTTAATCTCTGTTGTAAAATATCTCAGGTTAAAAATAAAGTATGAGTCATCTGCTATGATGGTATATTCAGTAGCTAAAAATCACAGTGCTTTTAAAACATTCTGCTGTGTCAATTTGACTAAGTCGTTCATACATAATTGAAAAGATACTGCTTTTTCTTTATAAGATTTCATATTGTAACTAATATTTATAAGGCTCTGAGGTATCAAAACTCAACTTTGTAGTAATGACCACAAAAAAATGCTTTTCTTAGGAATTTAAGGATCCTTAAGTATTCAGAAATGGCCAAGACAATGGAAATGTATAGGGAAAAAGGCATATTGTGAGTTATGTATACTTTTTTTGATTCTTACTCATAATTATCAATAATGCAATCAATTGATCACTTAGTGTTTTTTCCTGAACATTGCTTTGCTTTTAGAAATAAAGTTAGAGTTGTACAGATGCATAAAAAATAAAGGAGAAAAATAACTTTTATGGATTTATTGATACAAAAAGCTTAATCCTGTGAAATATTGTTAGTTTGTAATGAGCCCTTATATGGTGGACATACAAAATTGAATGGTAGATTAGAAATGTATGAATTTTGAGTTTAGTTGCTGTATTAGCTAGCTATCTACTCCTGTGTAAATAGTTAGTATGCAGTTTTGTAAACCTCAAAACTTACCGGCTTAAAACAACAGCATTTATTATCTCACAGTGTCTATAGGTAGGGGTTTGGTGTGGTTCGCCTGGATCCTCAGACCCGAGGTCTTTCCTAAAGCTGAAATCAAAGCATGAGCCAGGCCTGCAGATATTTCAGGCTCCAGTAAGGGAGGAGCTGCTTCTAAGTTCACTTCTAGAGCCTGGCAAGCTTCACTTCCAGCTGGTTGTTGGCATGAGATGTTTGTTTCTTGTCACATGGACCTCCCCGTAGGGATGCTCACAATGTGGCAACTTCCTCCAGAGGGTTCTGAGAGAGAAAGAGAGAGAGTTGTCACAATTTTTTCAAAACCTAATCTCAGAAGTCACATTCCATTACTTCTACTGTATTTTTACTAGTTCTAGCTTACATTCAAGGGGAGGGGAATACACAGGGCATGAATTCCAGAACATGAAATCATTGAGAGCCATTTTAGAGTCTTCCTACCACAGTTTCCAAAGACATACTAAACAATATTGTAAAAGAAGGAAAATGTATCTTTTTCTTCTCTTTCCCTTTTTGAAAGCTTTCTTTCTTATGGAATTCTCTCTTTTCGTTGGAAATGACTCGTCTCTTCCCCACAACTGATTAAAGTTTACTTTGAGCTATTATCCATCAGTAGGTACTTGTTGAAGTAATCTTATTTTGTGTGTAACACGTTTAGCAAATGCAATGTGGACAATAAAAGAATGAGTAACTTAATGTACTTCCTCCCAATGAGTTTGTACTGGAGGTGCTTAAGATGGGTTAGAATATGTTGAAATGATTCACTTCGCGTTAATGACTAATTCCAATAACGAGTTATCTTTCAATTATACCTTAGGTTTCAATGCCTTAGAATAGAAGAATAACATATAATAGCACCTAAAAGGGAATTCTTTTTGTTAGAGGCCTTCAGAAGACCTTGCTTCCACCATACAGGCAACTGCCTACTCTCAACATCCTACTATTGCTTTGGGTTTTTTTTTTTTTTTTTAAGATTTTATTTATTTATTTGACAGAGAGAGAGATCACAAGTAGGCAGAGAGGCAGGCAGAGAGAGAGGGGGGAAGCAGGCTCCCCGCTGAGCGGAGAGCCCGATGTGGGGCTCGATCCCAGGACCCTGAAATCATGACCCAAGCCGAAGGCAGAGGCTTTAACCTACTGAGCCACCCAGGCGCCCCTGCTTTGGGGTTTTTGACTTGACATATTTATCAAGAGCTTATAGGGCACAGACAGGTGTAGATTAATGTCTGCTAAGGGAGTTGAAATTTATATGGAAAGAAATGGTAGACTATATGACAATTAATACATGAGTATAAATATAATGGCAGTTCAGTGGATGAATTGGTTACTCCTGGCTGGGCTGGTTAAGAAAATATTTGTTTTGAATCTGAGCTCTCCTTACAGTTCTATGATTCAGGTCAAGCCTACTCTGGCTTATATTTTTAACATCCCCTTATGGTAGGGTAAATAACAATCTCCCAACGATGTCCATATCTTAATTCCGAAAACCTGTGAATATGTTACCTTGTATGGTAAAAGGAACTTTTCAGGTATGTTTAGATCTTGATATGAGGAGACTGTTCTGAATTATTTGGATGAGGTCAATGTAATCATAAGGAGCCTTATAAGAGGGAGGCAAGATAGTTAGAGTCAGAAAAAGGAGATGTGAAAATGGAACCAGAGATTGGAGTGATGTTCTTTGAAGTTGGAAAGGGGGCAAGGAATGCAGATGGCCTCTAGACTTTGGAAAAGGCAAGGAAATAGTTCTCCCCTGAAATCTCTAGGAGAAACACAGCCCTGCCAACACCTTGATTTTTAGACTTTGACCTCCAGAATTGTAAGAGAATAAATGTGTGTTCTTTTAAGTCACTAAGTTGTACCAATTTGTTACAGTAGCAATAAGACATTAATATACTTCTTATTCTCTGAAATTTCACTTATCTATCCCCAGACTAGGTTGCTTAACCTATCCAGGAAGTCCTCTTGAATCAACTACCTTTTAGGATGTACACCCTCCTGGGTAGGCTAAATATGGTCTTTGGGATTATGTATGTGTGTTTTGGGGTTAGGGAGTAAGAAACAGGGATAGGCTTTGGTGCCCATGTCTGAAGTTGCTGGACATTCTGAAAAGCAAAGATACTGCAGTATACATGAAGAAGATAACAAATGTTGATAAAGATGTGGAAAAATTGGAACCCTTGTACACTATAGGTGGGAATGCAAAATGGTGCAATTACTATGGAAAACAGTACAAAGATTCCTCAACAAATTAAAAGCAGAACTGCCATATGACCCAGCAGTCTCACTTCTGGGTATTTATCCATAAGAATTAAAATTAGGATCTTGAAAAGATCCCATGTTCAATGTAGCACTATTCATAGTAGCTCAGATGTGGAGAAATCTTAAATAGATAAATGGATAAAGAAAATAGGACATAAAGGGCACCTGGGTGGCACAGTTGGTTAAGCGTCCAACTTGGTTTTTGGCTTGGGTCATGATCTCAGGGTCATGAGATCAAGCACTGCATGGGTCTCTGCGCCCAAGACGGGGAGTCTCCTTGAGACTCTCTCTCCCGTTGCCCCTTCCTACTGCGTGTGCTCTCTTTCTCTCTCAAATAAATAAATCTTAAAAAAAAAAGAAAATATGACACATGTTTACACACGTGCACATACATACATATATGTATATGCACAATGGAATGTTATACAGCTTTTAAAAAGAAGGAAATCCTACCAAATGCAACAATATGGATGAAGCATGAGAATATTATGCTAAGTGAAATAAGCCAGTCACAGGACAAATTCTGCATGATTCCACTTATATGAGGTATCACGATAAAATCGTAGAAGCAAAGAGTAGTGGTTTCCAGGGGCTATGGAGAGGGAGAGTTGCTAATCAACAGGTAAAAAGTTTCAGTTATGCAAAATAAATAAATTCTAGCGACTTGTGTAACCTATGCCTGTAAGTTAATAGTACTGTATTATATACTTAAAAATTTAGCAGGATAGATCCCATGTTAAATGTTCTTAGTTTAATAAAATATATATAGAAAGATTTTTCCTACCCTATATACCAATAATGTCCCCAGTAAGAGAAGATGCACCTCACTTTCAGCAGAAACATTTTTTTTTTTACAGTATTTTAGCATGACCTGGTGTAGCTCCTTGGTTGAGGTTGTGGGGATACTTGTCACCATAACATTGTTCTTGGCCTTTGGGCTAAGCTAAAATTGAGAAAGTTTCCAATTTTAATATTGGGTTGTTTATAGCTACTGCATTATGCATTCAGGATTCACAGTCTTGGGGATGCTGGAGACAAAGAAATAAAGACTGATCTACCATTAAAATGTAGCTACAGGCTGTCCTCATTATTATTGTATTAACTGAAACCAGTGCATGTCAGAACCAGAGAGCCGTGTCCTTGCTTTACATGGTAGCTGAGTTACCACGGAGCCGTGCAAAGTCAGGATGTGGTTCTTATATTCACTAGTTTCAGTTAACACTGTGCCATGCAAAATGAGGACTGTCTGCATTTTCTGTCTGGGTAGCTTTAGTCAAGACAAATATGCATACTTTGTTACTGCACTAATCTCAAGAGACTTAACATTCTATGCACTTTGGAATTCTTACCTGGCTGTGTGGCTCAGATGAATACTCTCAGTTACATTTGGGAAGAATAATTAATAATGAAAAATATCTTCCAGGAATATGAAAGAAAAGAAAGATCTGAATATAAAATATTCTAAATTATTCATAGTAAATCAAAGCATATTGTAAACTAGAAGCTTGGCTTTTGTTTTTTGTTTTTTTTTTTTAATCTGATCAGGTGAATAGAAGAAAACAAGACTGTCTATAGAGCATATACTGACTAGAGACCATTCTGTCATTGACTCTAAGTCTCCAGGTTAGAAGACTCTTGCATTATGTTATAATCTCAATTAATTTAGTGATATAACATCAGTGAGTTTTATGCTCTCATTTCAGTCAGTTTCATTTCTTTTCATTTAATAGTATTTTGAGAATATGATATTGATATTGTAAACATTGATTCATATCAGAATTTTGATAGCATCAATTGAAATGGACCTGCTCAGAAGAAAAATAGAGAAATCATATGTCCTGTTGCTATTTCGGGTTACCATTCTAATCATCACTCATCATTTCAAAAGCAGACGAAATAGGAAATGAATTTGAAATTTACTTCTTGTGATTTAGAATTTGGTGAATGAATTTTTTTCTCAAAGTAAATAGCAATGCAAAAAAGGAGTTTGTCTGCATATCCCTTTGATTCAGATTAGACCTTGTTCTGGGAAGTTTGCATATCTGATTTTAGATAGTGCTAGAGATTACTGTTTTTTTCAAATTCTCATTCCCCTCCCCCCACCCCCATCTATCTGATTCCTCCATGGCTATTATTTCCAAAATAAAGGTATGATTATGAAATACATAACATTTACCTGAAAATTCCATGCCAAACTTTTCCGAAACTGTAAACTTAATGTATTTGAAAACATTTTACCTGCTCTCTTTCCAGCTTCTTATGATTACCTTAAAAATTATTAGTGTTAGTCGGCTTAATGCCTAGAGCCTGGTAAGATAAATATTTATTAGAAATATTTAATATACATATATATTTTAATAAATTATTTGCTCTGTTTTTGTTTTCAGTTCACAAGCAATTTTTTCTTACAGTTATTTATAATTCAAAATGATAAATGGCCTTAAGGTTCTTTGGTGTAGTCAATAGAATTGCAGATAATAGTTGGAAGGACAGATGTATTTTATTTTTTCTTCTAAAAAAAATCACTTCAGATAGGATAATCTCCAGTTATTTTTCTGACCCGGTAAATATTTTAGGCTATTATTTACTGAGTTAAAAATAAAACCTGATACTTTAACAGGGTAAGATGTTATATTTTTTCCTCATTATTTATTGTGTTTTGTGTCAGATAGGGGGAGATTATGTATAAGTGGAGGTTTAATTATAAACTAAGATAACAGTAATTGAGTCTCTGACTTTTAACCAACAACGGCTGATAGATAAATCTCCCATAAATTATGTGTATCTTGGATTATAACATTGATATCTCTTTTAAATGTTGGATCTTTTCTCTCAGTTGCTATTGCACATTTTGAATAGGCTGAAAGCTGCCCACCATGGTGCATGAAGATGTGATGTCAGATAGCACACACTGAACTGAAAGAGGAGTAAATTGTGTGTAGGTTCATGGTATGGATTTTATTCAGTAAACAATTCTAGCAAAAATATTGCTCAAATTTTAATAGGAAGAATAAAAATTATATATTTAAAGATAGTGTGAAAATTTATGATAGCCAAAACCATAAAATGCTTGAAAAAATTATAGGGTGTATTGAGGAGGTAAAATATAGAATTTAGGATCTTTTGCCTTTCGGGGAACATACATTCTAGAAATTTCATGAAGACTTATACCTAGAATTAATCCATATCTAGGTCTTATCGACATGTATTCTAATCCATATGTTTCAACATATATCATTATGTAATCTGTTAATAACCTATCTTTATTTTACTCATTTATAATCTAATCTGCGCTTATGCATCATTTCATGTATAGTAATAGTTAATATTAGTTGACAATTTACTATAAGTTATCAATAAGTAACTTTCCATGAACTATCGTAATTAGTTTCCAGGGTCCTCCTAAGATAGGTACTAGGACATAGATTGACTTACTTTACATGAGAAAGATCAGGCAATTGGCCCAAGTTCACACAGCTAGTAAGTAATGAACATAGGCTTGAACCTGTTCTCTTGATCACTAGGGTATTTCTTCTTCCATGTGTGTTGCATTTTGCAGGCTTGAGGTAGAATCGAAGGGCTGTTGACCATCTTTTAGGCAGGGTCTCTTGGGATGATGCCTCTGTTGTGTTAACAAAAATATCTGATCATCAGTCTTGCCATCCAGAAGTTTAATTTCTGCAGTAAACTCAAAGATAATCAGCTTCTCCATGGTTGCTTTACACTAATGAAATAAACATATAATGAGGATGAAAATCTATTAATATAGGATAATACACATTTCAAGGTGGTCCCAACCACTAATGTCAGCTTATTCTCTCTTGCAGGAGAAATTCATAGGAAGCTAAATTCAACATAAATTTATCAATTTCCTTTAACATTTATTGGTTGTTCTTTGTGGTAACTTCTGAGGATACAGAGATAATAATAAGTACAGTACTGAGTTGATTTAACCTTCAGTTTTTTTCCACCTGTAGGAAATGGTGTAGGAAAGTTGTGATAGAGTTAAGTGCAAGATGTTGGGAATAACAGCAGAACCAATACTCTAGCTTGAGGGACTCAGGCTGTCTCCTGAGAGGAGGTGATGCCTGCAGTGTATCTCAAAGGGTAAAATTTATCCAGAGGAGGAAGGTGGCTTTCTAGGCAGAAGGATCTGTGGTGCAGAAGAATAAAAGTTAAAAACAAACAAACAAAAAAACTTGACACAAAAAAGGGAGTATGGGGTTCATTATGATAAGAGTATAAGGATTCTTTTGAGGAAGTGGTAAAGGTAAAATGAAAAAAGTAGTCCAGAATGATATAATGAAAGACCTCATGCATTAATACACTTGATATTTTTTTTCCTAAGAAGAATGGGTACTTTATTAAGAATTTTGGGTATGGGAGTAACCTATACATATCTGCATTTGAAACACATCATTCTAGAGTAGTGTTTCCCAAATTTTAGTCTGCGTCAGACTCACTTGGGGGCCTTGTTCAAACGCAAATTTCTGAATCAGCAAGACTGCAGTAAAACATAGGAAAATGCATTTCTTTCTCTTTCTGTCTCTCTCTCTTTTTTTTAGAGAATGAGCACGCACATGTGGAGGTGGGGAAGGGCAGAGGGAGAGAGAGAGACATAGGTATGCTCAGCATGGAGCCTGAGGCGGGGCGATCTCATGACCCTGAGATCCAATGACCTGAGCCTAAATCAAGAGTCAGACGCTTAACTGACTTAGCTACCCAAGCACCCAAAGAAAATGCATTTTTGAGTTCCCACGTGACACTGCTGTTACCTGTCCCCAGACCACTCTTTGAGAACCCCTTCTCAGGAGACAAGATTATATGAGTATGAGAGGGAAAAAAACAACTCAAAAAATACACTGTTTTGGAGAAAGCCAGCATGTTTGCGGGGGGAGATAAAATGAGGTTTTGAATAAGATAGTGAATGCAGTAGTTATTGAAAGTAGGTAATAGATTGAGTTGAGCCAATATTTTAGAAGGAAAAATTAACTGGCTTGGTATATGGATACCAGGGTGAGGGAAGACCTTACTGACCTCCAGAAATCAAGATTGGGCAACTGACTGTTTATTGGAAGTACCAACAAGATAAGGATTAGAGGAAGAAATTGGATGGGAGGCATCTGGCCATGGTAATGGGAGAGGAGGAGAGGAGATGATGTCTGATTTGGACATACTGAATTTGAGATAACAGGGATACATCAGTGTGTAAAAGTTGGCAAAGAGGAGCTGATAGAGACTGAGTTAAGATTCAGCAGAAGATTTCCTTTATCATCTCAGTCACATGGAAGGGAATAGACAAGAAAAAAGCAACACACAAAAAAATTCATAAAAAAAAATGTTTCAAAGAAGGCACTCCATGGAAAAGGCAGAACCTTTAATCTCTTTGGTACTTTCTTTAGAAAACCCTGTTCCATGTAATACTGGCAAAATTATGTCTTTGAAACATACTAGATTTCCTGTTTAGGTGTGAGTTTGAGGATAATACTTTGAAATTAAAAACATATGGCAAAAGTCTTTGGAATTTTACTTTTTTACTAAATTCAGTGGCATTCTCATACCTGTAGGTCAAACAAGGATAATTTTTCCCTATCAGGGATGATCCACTTCACTTCAGGAAAACTCAGCTTGCAGTGCCATTCATTCTTTCTACAAATATTGAATAAATATGTTTTTTCCTAAGTCACTATGGGTCTTACCAAGGAGTTGTCCCCGTTTTTTTCCCCACACCTCCACTTATTTAAGAGAGCAAAATTGTTAGAAATCATTGCCTTTGGAGTCAGCCTGTCTAGGTTTGAACACTTATTAGCTGTATGATTTTGTCAAGTCGTTTAAACTCCTGAAGACTCTCTTCCATCTTAAAAATGATGGAACTAACAGCTAAAAGCTAGGATGCTCTTTAATAAGGCAATAGAGCTCCTTATACTGTGTCTGGTATAGTCAGTGCTCAATAAGTCTTAATTATATTGTTACCCAGCCAAGGTGTCAGGACAAACTTACCCAGCATGCATTCAAAACCAAAAACAATTCTGGCAACATGATATACTCAAACTTACTGTTGCCCTAAAAATCTCCTGAACACCTGTGTAGTGTAATTTTAGCACCTTGTTTCTCCGAATCCTTCCTCATACTGCTAGATTGGAAGATCTACTTTTACTCTGAGATTGACATACTCTTAGACTGAAAAGATCCTTGAAGTCAGAGAGTATGTCATAGCCTCTAGATTCCATACCCCTGATTCTGTATGATGCCTTGTGCTTATTATGTGTATGGTATACATACACTGACTAAATTGTCTGTCATTCTGACTCCCCACTAGACTCTGAAACCTTTGAAAGCTGTGACCTTGACTTATTCATCATCATGCTCTTCATGTTCAGCACAGTGCCTCAGTCAATCATTGTTTTATGAAAGAATTCATTGTGTGGCTCATGGAAAATTCAGATTCAGGCTAGACTGTGCTCAAAGTAAAAATGTAGATATTTTCCTTTTTTTTTAATTTTGAGGAATGACTAAATAGGGCTCTTTCTGGCTTCCATAGGAAAGAAGATATATAAAATTGGTTGTGTGTGTTCCCTGCTTCTTCTCTGCCTCCCAGGAAATTTACCCTGTAAAGTTGCCAAGGAAACACTAACGGCTTAAATCTGGTAGAGGAGAAAGATGCCTCATTAACAAACTCGGTTTCATTATTTGGATGCTTGCCTCAAGGAGATGCTGTTCTGTGATGGAAGATTGTTTCCATTAAGCATTGTGTGAAACACTGAATGATTTTTTTGAGGAAATTTCTTCTTCTATTACTCTTTCCCAGTGCTGTGAACCTACACGCTATGAGATGTTACATAAAAACGTTATTGACCTGTAGTTCAATGTATTCGAACTATTTATTATTGCTAAGCAAATAGGTTAGATAAAGTTTTCAAGCATTCGCTGTACAATGATTAAGGCACCAGGTCTTTAATTTGAAGTATTGACAGTATTTCACCAGAAGATAAATTTAATGTGTTGTTTATTGTCTATTAAATCATTTTGTATATTTTCCTTCTTATGAACTAGAAACCCTGGGAATATAGAAATTTATTGCCTTAAGATAAGATAATGCAAAATTGAGTGCCTTTTCCTTTAGGAGCATGTCTTATCAGTAATGTATTATGGAAAAAATGTACATGGTGCATGGGGTTATAACACTTGGGATTCAAAGCTTCTTTCCAGAATTTACCAGCTGTTTGATCTTGGGCAAATCATTCATTAGTTTGTTCATTCAGGCATTCTATAAAGATGGGTTGCGCAAACACTGTTGCCTTGAGCTGTCTTTCAAAGTGATATATTTATATTAAAAATGAGAAATTCTTCATCATTTATATACTCTGAGCTTCAGCTTTTTTATGTATAAAAATGATATGTGCTTTATTGAGTCATTCATCCATTCAAAAAGTATTTATTGAGCTCCTACTGTGTGGGAAGCTGTTCTAGAGGGCGATGAGAAGTATTCAGCCTTTGTTGGACTCTTGACAATATTGTTCTTTTATCTTACTTCTTTGGATTTAGGGTTGGTTTAAGACTTCTGGCTGTTACTAGTCCCAGTGCATTACCATTCCTCTGGATCCACTGAACCATCCATACCTCTTTAAAGTATCCTTTTATTAAAAGCTCTTTTATGATGTTTTTGAGTTTACCATTTGTTTCCGGGTGGAACTTCCACTGATTTAGACAGTTAGGGAAAGTCTGTCTGAGATTTTGATACTTAAACTGAGATCTGAGGTCTGAGTGAGTATATCTAGAGATTGAGCATTCTAAGCAGCATGAAAAACATGTGAAAGTTGACCCTGCGGTAGGAGTCATATTTGGGCTGTTTCTGGAACAGCAATGAGATCAATGTGACTGGGTGGCATGAGAATGGGATAATAGAAAAAGGATGCTATCAGAGAGATGGCCAAGGCCAGATCACTACAAGGCATTGCAAGACACGGTAATAAGTTTGTGTTTTATTCTAAGATTAATGGGAAACCATCAGGGGGTTTGGATCTGGGGAAGAATCTGATATAACTTATATTTTGAATGGATAGTTCCAACTGCTGTGTGGAGAAGATATGGGGGAAGAGGAGACCAGGACAGAGGGAGGGACAACAGTTAGGCTATTTTCTTTAGTCAAAGGGAGAAATTTCACTGATAATGGTCCAAGGGATTAGCATGGTAAGAATATACGTGGTAAGGAATAGTCAAATTCAAGCCATATTTTAAATAGAATTGGCAGGATTTGCTGATGCATTTGGACCTGAGAAGTTGGTTGAATGGTGATGTCAAGATGGAGAGCACTGGGACAAGAACTTAATTTGTGGGAGGGGTTGAGGTGGAAATCAAGGTTGATTTTGCATTGTGAAATTTTTGATGGCTGTAATACATCCAACTGGAGATTGGAGTAGGCAGTGAGGATCTCAGGATAAGTTGAAATTGAAGATAAAATTTCAGAATTCATCAGCATACATGATATTTAAAGCAATGCTACCAAATAAAATCATATAGAAGGTGAAACTAAATGGAAACCATGAAAAAAAGTATTGAAAGGAAGATGGAGCAGTCAGCTTTGTCAAATGTGCCTTAGAGATCAAGGAAAATGATGATGGAAAATTGACAATTGATTGAGTCAACTGGATATCATTGACAACCTTGATAAGATTGCAGTGATACAGTGGGGACAAAAGCTGCATAAAGAAAGAATGGGAGATTAGGGACATTTTGAGGAATTTTTCTGTAAAAGGATGGGAGAGAAATGCTTAATTTTAGTATTTTGAATATATGAATTTTGTAAACTTCTCTACAAACATAAAATACCTCATCAAATGTTTTTAAATACCTTGGAGCAAATTTTAAATATACATCCAGTAAAAATGGTTGATATGTATTGCTTATTGATTTCACTGTACTGATATATTTTTGATAGATTATTTTAATGTACTACAAGGTACTCTAAATTCAAATTGAATCACTTTCCTCAAAAGCATTTCTAAAATATTCCCAAACTTTAAATATATATAAACCAAATTTTAAAATATCAGTAGGTAATAACAATATTGAAATGTTTTAAGTATTTTTATAATATAAAGTGACTTTTTGGAAGTGTAAAACTTGAAACTTGATATTAACTTTAAATGTAACTATAAGGTTTCAAGATATTCTGTGTCTTAATGGCATGAGCAATGTTAGACTCAATGGACTTTTAAAATTTTATTTTTTTCATTTTTAATATATTTGATACCCAAGCTATTTTAACATCTCTTCCTTGAACATAACTGGCTGATCCTACTCTTTAGGTGTAAAAGTAAGGATACAGCAAATAGCCCAGAGGGAGACTTCAATCCTAAGATCCTCTTTTTTTCCCCCACCTCCATGTGGGGGAAGCAATACTTAAACATCAAATTTAATGACTTGCATTGAAAACCACATGATTAATCCCTAAGCTCTATTATTGAAAGGGTCTGTCAAGGGAAAAATTATGTCAACTCTTGGAGCAGGGGATCCTGGGGAGGATGCTGGGCAACCAACAGCATCAGTGCTGCACAAGGTGGAGTTTATTTTAAACCTCTCCTAATGTGATACCTGAGGTCCAGGCTCCCCTGAAATCTCCCTCTACTTAGAGCTCTGACACTAATCACTGCACTTGCAGCTCAACCTTTCCAAGACTTGAGACTTCTGATTGATGAGCCAGCATTGGCTTACCAAGGAGCAGCACTTTCCTATATTAGAAAAGGCTGCCTTCACACAGCTTGCATCAAGGACTGGCTAATAGCCTCACTTAACTATTTGACACCTTGAGGAATAAGTGAAACTTCCATTACCTGAAGTTTTTTTAAAGAAATAAAGTTGTTTACATAGTTAAGGATCCTAGTTTAGGGACACTTGGGTGGCTCAGTCATTTAAGTGTCTGCCTTTGGCTCAGGTCATGATCCTGGGGTCCTAGGAGGGATCCCCATAAGGGGCTCCCTGCTCAGTGGGGAGTCTGCTTCTTCCTCTTTCTCCCTCCCGCTGCTTGTGCTCTTTCACTCTTGCTCTCTCTCTCAAATAAATAAAGTCTTTAGAAAAAAAAGGATCCTATTTTATTTTGTTCTGTGTAGATGATGGCAACACATGTAATGGAGGCTATGTAATACTGGTAGTAAGCAGCAAAAGTACCTGAGCAGTAGCATGTGGGCAGATATTGGTTCGTTTGGCGTACTTTTATAAATTCACCTGGGGAGCAATGAGTTAAATGGATTTAAAGAGTGTATTATGTATACAACATAAACAGAGTCACAATGGTGTCCGCTTTCCATATCCCCAGCAAGGTTAGGACTAGGTGAGACAAGTAGGGTGCTTAGGGCACAAAATTTGAGGAGCCACTCACTCCTAGGATTGTACAAATGCCAATCCTATTCCTATTGGACTCTAAAAGTAAGGAGCCTAAGGGACAAAATTTAAGGAGGCACTCATTGTCAGGATCCTGCATATGCAGGGTCAGCACTTGTGGGACCCTCAGAATTAATGCCTCCCTAAATTGTATACCCTGACATGTCATCAGTTGCCTCATTCTAGTCCCGGCCTGGTCCCTAGTCCCACAGGATGACACGAAATTGGATGGACCAGATGACAGACAACAAGGAGAGGTTACAGGGGAGGAGCCAATCCCATAGTGCACCCAAGCAGTCTTACTGCCTGCAGATGGATCTAGGGTGGGGAAGAGTGAGGTGGAAAGTTCCATGCCTCATTGGCGCCAGAGAGGCGAATGAGATGCAGCTGTATGGAAGCTCTTTATAAGACTGCCTACCTTGTTCTGTTCTTAGGAGGCTGACAGAACATTCCACCAAGATGTAGCCCAGCCTACTGTTTACCTCTGCCTATATGGTCCATGTGGATATGTTCAAGGTAACCAGAATGCCAGGGTAAAGCTATTCCCCTAAAACTGGTATTAAAAAAACACAAGTTTGCAGTCATTCAAATATGTTTTTTTTTTTTTTTTAAGATTTTATTTATTTGACAGAGAGAGATCACAAGTAGGCAGAGAGGCAGGCAGAGAGGGAGGGGGAAGCAGCCTCCCTGCCGAGCAGAGAGCCCGATGTGGGGCTGGATCCCAGGACCCTAAGATCATGACCTGAGCTGAAGGCAGAGACTTTAACCCACTGAGCCACCCAGGCGCCCCTCAAATATGTTTCGTAATACCACTTCCTAATAGCTATATGACACTGGACCAGTTATATAAACTTTTTAACTTTTTTTTTTAAAAAGATTTTATTTATTTATTTGACAGAGAGAGACACAGCGGGAGCACAAGCAGGGAAGTAGGAGAGGGAGAAGCAGGTTTCCCGCTGACCAGGGAGCCCAATGCAGGGCTCGATGCGGGGCTCGATGTGGGGCTTGATCCCAAGACCCTGGGATCATGACCTGAGCTGAAGGCAGCCACTTAATGACTGAGCCACCCAGGTACCCCAACTTTTTAATTTCTTAAGTGAGAAAAAAATAGGTACTCTATAAGCATGTAATAATGTTAATGTTTATAAGGCATTTACCTGGTACATAGTACTTACTATGTACTTCAAGTAGTAGATATTTTATTTGATCTAAATGAACTATTAGATTTAAATGAAGCAATTAAATCTAAATGAACATGGTACATAATATAGTTAAATTCTGTAACCTAGTTTTAAAAAATCAGTTTGTTTCGAATGTTTTAAAGATTTTATTTACTTATTTGACAGAGAGAGAGAGATTACAAATAGGCAGAGAGGCAGGCAGACGAGAGAGGGGGGAAAGCAGTCTCCCCGCTGAGCAGAGAGCCCGATGCGGGGCTCGATCCCAGGACCCTGAGATCATGACCTGAGCCAAAGGCACAGGCTTTAACCCACTGAGCCACCCAGGCACCCCTGTTTTGAATGTTTTAGTCAAACATTATTATAATAGCTAATAAACTTTGTACGAAATTGACATTTTTACTCTTTGATATATTTTTGTTGTTATATACATGAAAAGATATCTAAATAACAAGATAGATGGGTTTGTTAAGAATTTCAGTTATATTTTGTAGAAAAAATATTCAACAACCATCAAAAAAATTGATTCACTTTTAGTTATGTGCAGTGTTCCTCAAAAGATTTATTTATTTCACCTATTAATTTTACAACATAAATGCATTCATGCACACTTATGCTCATTATTCATACCTGAAACGTTTATTTTTGCATCAAGTGACAGATAAGCTGTGTTTAATTTGGGCATTCATCCAAGTAGGACATTTTTTTCAACTTATACTCAAAATAGCATGAGCTCAAAAAATCATTTTTCATTTAAATGAATAATCAGAATAAGAATGTACATCTGTACTGTGTTTAGAGCCATGAGTTCCTAGTTTGCTTTAATTCAACATGTTAAAAATCATGAATATCAATGCCTTTTGCATTCATCTTCTAAATTCTACTTTTGCTTTATTTTTCTCCGGACGATAATTGTTATGAAAAGCTTAAAATTTTAGGAATCTGAAAATTGATTCTATTTAGCTAAGATTGCAGTAAATCTTCATATCTATGATAGTAAGGAATCTTCATGATGTAACTTTAAAAAATATGACAGTGCATAAATAAATGGCTAAAGTGCTTTTAATCTGAATCAATTTCTGTGTTATCTCTCTGTTAATGACATTAGAAGTGTTTCTCTTTAATGCACTTTATATAAAGTTTTTTATTTAGAAAGGCATGTATTAACTCAAAATATACTTAATGTCATTTTCTTTCATTTTAAATGTACTTGGAAATCACTTTTCATATGAATAGAACTTTGTTTTTTGTCATGGTCATAACAGGTGTATTTTCAAACAGTGCAGTGATTATGCTTTATTTTCTGTTGATCTAGTGTTTTAGCCACTTCACTACCTAATGTCAGTTCATTCCATGAAATTCTAAAACGGCTTAAAAATTATAGTTTATCTTTGGATTAAAAAATCCTTGTCAGTTTATAAATACGTTTCACACTTTGGTTTTATTATATAAGGACAATAAGATTACTTAGATGATTTAATAGGAATGTTAAAGAACATGTTAAATCAAATAATTTAGGTGATTTGATTGTTCATGGTGTGCATGGTGCTAAAACAAAGAATTTCAAAAAGATGGAGAGGGAGAGCCTTTTACAAATAGACTTAACAACAATGCAGTCATATTAATTAGGATCTTTCTGTTTTGAGAGCCAGAAACGTATCTTAAAGTTGCAGGTCGGGAGAACATCTAGTTTTGAAAGTCACTCAAATGATAGAATCAAGAGCGTGGACCCTACCATTATATCTTCCCAAATCCATATTACCTTAATTTTCCATAACACTTCTATCTTATTTGAAGTAATTTTTATAAGCCTCTTTTGGAGCTAGAGTGAGGGAGAGGAAGAAATTCCTCAAAGGGATGCTGAATAGGGAAAAACATTATGTACAGTATGCCTGTTCCAGTGAAGACAACAATTTTCTTGGCAAGTAATCCTTATGGTTGCCTTATAATTTATGGCCCTTGATAAAATATGCATACAGAAATTCATCACCCATTAAGTTCTTGCTCGAAGCAGCCTTTTCCAATGGAAAGTTTGATCACATCATTTATTCCTTCCTTCTCCCGTGTCCTGCTTTTAATGTTGCCTTCACATGCTCATTTCAGCCCAGTGTTTTTTGTTAAGGTTCCCTATTTTTGAGACACCAGGGAAATAATGATGTGATTAAGTCCCAAATGAATTTGTAGCATAAATCTTCTTAATAATATAAAGGTATTGGCTTTTTCTCTGATCATAGGCATTTAATTTTCTCTTCCTTCAATCTTGACTCAGTTATCTTTCATCTTTGATTTCTTACTGCAACTGTATTTCCCAGGTTCCTCATCCCCATCCTGTCAAAAAGATGCAAACAGATAAGTGACCAGGGTCACAAGAAAGAAACTTTTTGTCAAGAAGTACCACTCTTCAATGTAGCCCCAGACTCGTCCAGCAGCCATTGAGCAGACAGTTTTGGCTAAGCTGTATGTGTACCTGTAAACTGAGCATATGCTCCAAAGTGTCACAGCATCACCCATTTCTCCGTTTATGATACATTTGACTATTATCATTACTCAGGCATGATCTTCTGTAGTGATTCAAGATTAGAAATCAAACCTTGTAAAAGAATAACTAATCTAACCATATCTGCTTATATTTTTATCTTTTAAGTACAGTAATAGAGTGGACTACAGATAATTAAAAATTTTATAGGGTAAGCATTTTTCATGGGATTTATATTCTTGCAAATAAATGTTAAATTGCAGTTGTATTAAAATTTCTTTTTTCTGTTATGTCCTCAGTTCAACTCCTTAGAGAGCAAAACTGCTTTCCTACCTGGAGCGATTTTTTTTTTTGCATATTTCAAGAATAATTAGTCTGTTTACATTTTATTCTTTTTACAGATTCCACAGAATTAGAGAAAATATCTAGATTTTTAGATACAGACTATTTGTATAGTGTTACAGTGTACAAGATTGTCTGAAAATAAAACAAATAAAACAAATGTAGCTATGTGCCCTAACTTTGTAGCTAAAGAAAATATGACACTATGGGACTGGGAAATTCGTCATGCTGTTGAGTGGCATTTTACAATCAACACCTCTCCCCTTTTCAGGATATCGAATCCCTAACAGGAGGGCTGACTGGTTCTAAGGGGGCTGATCCACCGGTAAGTTAGATTCTTCATTAAATTTAACTATTGGCAAATCGAATTATGTACACACCAGATCATCAGCACTTGTATACAATTCGTCATATAGATATTTTTTGAAATATAGAGCTATTGTAGTAATTAATACCAAAGTGAACTTGATTTGGTGTATTGTTTGGTGTTTTAAAAAGTTTCAGTATCTCATAAAATTCATCTTCATGTATTGAGTCTAAAAATAAGAATAAAATCTTCATTAGAACACATAAATACTTCATGTCCTATGGGCTACACCAAAACTTTTGGAACTTGAGGGCATATCATTCTAGATATGAATGTATGTTTGGGTTGTAATATATTTTCCGGTTACTGAGAAAAATTATTTTATTGGCCCATTACATCAACAGTATTGATTCTTGATATTGCTATTTCTTTTCTACTTTATCCAGGGAGCTTCTAGAAAATTAGAGAAAGTGTTCTAAAATTTTAAAGGATTATTGTTTTTAAGCAATAAGAAGAGATTAATAGTCTAGTATTGGAACATCTTCTTTCTGTGATATCTACTTTCAGAAAATATTGATTAAGATAACATGTGATTTCACATTTGAAGTACAAACATGAGTTCATGATGTATATTTAAAGTAATAAGATTCAGTCAATTTCAACAGAGAGTCAGTGCATAAATTTTTATCACTGTTTGCTTTTCACTTAGCACTGTGAGGTTTAATGCTGAACACACAGAACCCAATGTTAGCAATTTTAGCTATACTTCATTGAGGTATCTAGGTGAAGTTTATAATCACATTAAAACATCGGGGAGATGTTAAAAAGATAACTTTCAATGTACCTCTATCTCTGCTGTCTCCTTTATATGTCTCATGATGTTGTCTAATCATCAGATTGCTCCTGAAGTAGGCCAGACGACATTTTAGTCCTTTCCCTTCCTTTTATTTTCATTGTCTGAATTTATGTGGGAAAAAATATATTGTCTTCAGATAACTGCTTATATTTAGTCCTTGACCTTATTATATTACAGCAGAAGGTAAGATGAAATGTAAGTCAACCAGCCAGTATACTGTGACAGGATTTACAGCTAGCCCTATATTTAAGTAGTATAGTGACTGCTTATGTGATGTAATTTCAGTCTCCTGCCTGGCATGGTATTTGTACATAGCATTCAACTTTTATTGAATTTCCTTCAAAATCTCACCCTCACCTGTCCATTGATTCCTAAAGAATTCTACAGTTAGAGATCAATGGGTTTTAAAAGGATTTGTCCCTGGTTCAAATAAAAAATTAAATACCTGTCTTCTCCAAGGGGTGATAAAAATCTTACTCATTATTTATCTGTTAAAATAAGTTAATCATATCCTTTCAAGAAAACATTTTCCAAATATGGAAGATTGAGTGGGCATAAAAATCTAGTTGTTGATAGAAGCTTCTTGAAAGGAAAAATGATCACAGAAAGGAAAGATGGTATACAGAGGCAAACTTCATTAGCTTCATTCCCAATAGCTAAAAGTGAAGGGTGTATGTGTATATGTGTGTGTAGTTTATAATATTGTGAAATAGAGATTCTCTCTTGGCCATGCCCTGCCATGATGTTGGATATTTTATACTGCTGCTTACATTTTCTGAAATTCAGACTGTGCTTATTTTTTACCTACATGAGCTTAGGCAATCTAATTAGGGAGTTAACAGTACACATAAATTTAATACTCCCCATTGTTAAAGAGCTGTCTAGAACATAATACTTGAGAAACTGTAAAATAAAATCATTTTTTAGTCCCATATAAAGCTTATATAAAGCAGTCTAATAGAGATGAAATGGTAATAGGATCTAGTGTCACTTCAGACATTTAAGAATAAGACTTTGAATGAAGCTATTGTTTTTGCCCCCCAGTTAGAAAACTTAAAGTGAGATTACATTAATTATAACCCAAATCCATTTGAAATTGTTTATAATTTTTCCTTTCTTTAAAAAATATCTTTATGATAGATCATCTAAATACTACTGTCCATTTCTAGTTATATCTTTTATATAAGTGTTTACAGTATATTATTAAAACCATTCTATGATGAAATTTTATTGATAAGAAATTCAAGGTCCTATATTTTCCCTCTCATTATACAGAATATATAAAGTGCTGAAGGAATGGCATCTCACAATGCCACCATAATGATGCATAGCTGTGAAATAATTTCTTTACCAGTATAACATAAATCTCAGGGATGTAAGTGGTATACTTAAAAAATCCATTTTTTTCTGTGGGTACACATGTATTATTTCTGAAGGATGAGAAAAAAGTGAAGTTTATATTATTTAAAATAGTATACATGTGCAAAAAGTTGTGTACATTTGCAAATGTCATTATAAATAAATTTGTATACCTGGTAAGAATAAATTTGAGGAACTCCAAGAATATAGCTTACATTAATATTTTTAACAATAGATGTTAGCTAGTTTTTTTGAAAACTCAAAGTAGTCTCAGTTTCAGTACTAATAATGAATGGGAGAATCATTCATTCATGATTTTCAGAGGCAATTCCAAGTTTTTTGATGGCTTTCTTCCTCTGAAAAGGATTACAAGGATTTTTTTTCTTAATTCATAAACTGACAATTAATTGGTTCAGTAGATAGAATTTACAGATTTTGCTAAATCACAGTCATCTTAGAAAAAACTTTTCCATCATTTAGAAAAATATTATCAGTTTAATATTGCCTTAGAACTGCCTTTGAAAAATTGTATCAAGACATAGTTTACATTTAGCATGCGTTTTTCATTCACAAAAATTGGATCACAAGTTAACTTCCAGTGTAAAATTATAGCATATATTTACATATAAAAATAGAGTGAAAGAAAATAATTAAAATCTAAAGGTTAAAAATATCATTAAATTAAATTAATGCTTTTTTATATACCATTTGCCATAGTGTTTTAAATTCTTTTTCTTAAGTTTTTATTTAAATCCAATTAGTTAGCATAGAGTGTTATATTAATTTCAAGTGTACAATATAATGATTTCACACTTCCATACAACACCCAATGCTTACAAGTACACGCCTTCACTCCCATCACCTGTTTAACCCATTCTCTCACCCACCGCCCCCCCTGGAAATTATCAGTTTGTTTTCTATAGTTAAGAGTCTGTTTTTTGGTTTGCCTCTCTTTTGTTCTTTTTTCCTTTGCTCATTTGTTTTTTTTTATTAAATTCTATGTATGAATGAAATCATATGGTATTTGTCTTTCTCCAACTGACTTATTTTGCTTAACGTAATACTTTCTAGCTCCATCCGTGTTGTTACAAATGGCAAGATTTCATTATTCTTTATGACTGAGTAATATTCCTGGGGAGGGGTGTTTGTGTGTGTGTATGTGTGTGTATGTGTGTGTGTGTGTATCCCACATCTTTATCCATTCATCAGTAGATGGACACTTGGGCTGTTTCCATAATTTGGCTATTGTAGATAATGCTTCTGTAAACATTAGGAAGTATATAGCAATACAGGCCTACCTTAAGAAGCAAGAAATATCTCAAATAAGCAACTTAACATTACATCTAAGGAAGCTAGAAAAGGAACAACAAATAAAGCCTAAAGCTAGAGGAAGGAAGGAAATAGTAAAGATTAGAGCAGAAGTAAATGATATAGAAACTAAAAAAATAGATCAATGAAACTAGGAACTGGTTCTTTGAAAATATTAATAAGATTGATAAGCATCTAGCCAGACTTAAAGAAAAAGGAACCAAATAAAGAAAATCGCAAATGAGAGATGAGAAATAACAACCAGTATCACAGAAATACAGTCATAAGAAAATGTTATGAAAAACTAAATGTCAACAAATTGGACAACCCAAAAGAAATGGATAAATTCCTAGAAACATATAAACTACCAAAATGAAAATGACAGAATTAGAAAACTTGAACAGACCAATAACCAGCAACAAAATGGAATCGGTAATCAAAAACCTACCAATAAACAAAAGTCCAGGGCCAAGTAGTTTCACAGACAAATTCTACTAAACAGTTACAGAAGAGTTAATACCTATTCTCAAATTATTCCAAAAAATAGAAATAGAAGGAAAACTTCCAAACTCATTCTGTGAGGCCAGCATTACCCTGATACCAAAACCAGATAAAAACTCCACTAAAAAAGAGAACTATAGGCCAATATCCCTGATGAACATGGTTGTAAAAATTTTCAATAAAATACTAGCAAACCGAATCCAAGAACATATTAAAAAAATCATTCACCATAATCAAATGAGATTTATTCCTGGGTTTGCAAGGGTGGTTCAGTATTTGCAAATCAATCAATGTGATATACCACATTAATAAAAGAAAGGATAAGAACCATATGATCATTACAATAGATGCAGATAAAGCATCTGTCAAGATACAACATCTATTCATGGTGTTTTAAATTTTAAATGATAATATTAAAATGTGAAAAACTGGTGAACCTTAAGGAATCAAAGGTGTCCCAGGTAATTAGTTTTCATCCAACATTTAGGAAGGCCAGGATAAGGTCTAAACAGCACAGCTTCAGACAGCCAAGAGGATTTTGGATGCTGAAGACTAGGGCGCAAAGCATGAACACTCCTTGTCAGACGTACTAGCTGTACTTGGTATCTGGAGAGCTGTGGGTTTGTAGGTCCATGTGGAACCACTACTGTGATAGATCACTGTCGAGTCTTGAGCCCACGGGCCGGAGACACAGAGTTGTTAGCCAGCCCCAGTTAGGAGCCAGGATTTGTCCCAGACTGTGGTCTCGTTCTAAATCTACAGCTGGAATTTAGTAGCTCAGCTTGGCCACAGAACATAAGTTTAATGACGATAGACCCAGGCAGACTAAAATACACAGTGAGGAAGGTTATTCTTTGTACTTTTTTTAAAAGAAATGTCTGAGTATTAATTAGCTATTTACTTACCATTTCTGATTCTTTTTAAGAGTCAGCATGGACAAAATTTAACAAAGAGTAATGTGGGACAAACCCTAGACCACATGAAACACATATCTCACATATCTCAGACCACACTGAACATATCTCAGTGTAACATACACATTGGTTCGAGTGTCATGATATTTCAGAGTGCCGTTATCAGCGTTTGAATGAAGTCTACCTCATTTGCCTCATCCAGAACTTATAGCAGTAATGCCACTGGCGCCATGCAGCTCCTTTCCTCTTTTTCTTTCTGTTACCTCAGAGTAATAAGATCTATAAATTTGCTTCTTACAGAACTTAGTGCTTTTAATTGTTCTGTTTCCTTTATCCAAATGCTAATGGTTCTCTTTATTTCTAAAGTGTGGTGAATAAGTGAATACTCATCTAATCCACATCCTTGGGTTTGATGTGTACACTGCCCTGAACATTTTCTAGCTCTATTAATTTTTTCCCCATTGAGGAACTAGAATTGTACAGTCCTTATTTTTTACTTTCTGTTCTCATTTTAATGACTTCCTGGTGATTCTTAGCAATTTGGGTACACACTCCATAGAATTTGAAACAAATTTATTTTCCTGAGGGTGCTATTTAGACTGGGTTATATATTTTTCAAATTGTAAATGGTCTTAAAATTTGAAAGTCTCCAAGACCAATTTTAATTTGATTATTCAAAAAATGCCAATGTCCTACTTATTTGCTATAAAAGATAAGGGAATAAAAAATGCAAATCTGAATTGTGATCTAATATAATTTCTTTCAACTTAAACTTTATATTGCTGTATTGCATACTTTCATTCTTCTGTTTGTTTATTGAAAATTCAGTGTATATTTGAGTGTACACTATGTGCTAGACATTTGTTTAGGTTTTTGGAAATGCAGTGATACAAAATACAGTTTCTCATTTCAGAATCTTGCAATATAGTGGAGTAGACAGGTTGGTAAAAATAATTACAATGTAAAGTAAACAAAGTATGAGACAATCCATATAATACAATTGTTGGGAATGAAAGGGGCTGGGAAATCAAAGGTGAATAGAAAGAAATATTGTCTAACTTGATAATTATAGGATAAGTTGAAGTTTGCCAACTGAGGGAAGTGGGGCATGGCATTTTAAGCAGAGGAAACTGTGTGCATAGGTCAAAAAATGAGAAAATAACTTACTGTGGCTAAAGTGTGAAATAAACTGGAGTGTGGGAGGTAGTGGTAAAGACAGAAGGCTAGGTTAAGCCAGGGCAAGAACATGAGAAATTTCATGGAAGGAATTTATTCTCTATACTGAGAATGAGGAACCATTAAAGTCTTTAAACTGGAGATCATCTAAAGCTCTCTTCTTTAGAAGGCTATTCTTTTTCTTTTGACTCTACCTGGAGAGTTATTTAGATAATAGTCTAAAGCAAGGAGACAAGTGAAAGGCTCTTGCAGTCATCCAAAAGAAAGATAATAAAAATGGTAATCACAACCTGTGTTTGTGTATGTCTACTCCACTGAATTATAAAACTAATCAAGGGCAATATCTCAGAAGAACATCAACATTTTGAATAACACACTGAATGATTAATATGAACCTATAGAGTGACAGTGAGAATGGAGAGGAATGGACTGATTGATGAGATAATAAGGACATAGCGAATACTCAAGAATAAAGGTTTGTTTAGAGGTAAGAGAATGAGACTTACTGAGAAGTCAAGGCTGACTTTTGAACTTTCTGGTTTCGCAATTGAGTGGATGAAAGTTCCATACATGGAGACAAGAATCTCATGAGGTAGAGCACTTTTGGAGTGGGGATGATGAGTTCAGTTTTGGACTTTAAATTGAGCTGACTGAGTTGGGAATATATGAGTGATTTTGGAATCAATGAGGTGAGATCTCATTTCTAGCCATTGATTTGGATATGTAGAATAGTTAGTAATTGAAGCCATTGGAGTCGATGTTGTCATCTCCAAAAATTGTATTCCAAGTGAAAAGATAAGAGAGCTCATAATAGATTTCAGAGGAAAAAAACCACTTAAGTAAAGATCAAAGGAAAGGGAAAGGTCACAGGGAGAGTATGCCTCCAAAGGAAGCAAGGAAGAAATACCAGGAAGATGAGGAATAAAAAATGCTAAGGTCAAGAGAAGGTGGTAAAAAGGGTTATATTAGCAGTTTCATGATGTGATTGAGTGTTCAAGATGAAAGAGTGCCCATTTTATTTAGCAACAGGAAGATAAGGGGGTTATCTAGGTGAGAGTAATTTTAGTGGAGTTAATTTAGTTAGAATCAAATTTCTGGTGACCTGAAAGATGAAATGGCAGAAAAAAATTGGACTCAGTGGTAGAAAACACTTTCAAAGAGTTTGATTATGAGAAAAGGGGGAGAGAATAATAGCCAATGTAAGATATGAAGTTGAGTGTGTTGAAACATCTAGAAAGTACATAAAAAGGGAGAAGAATTTACTGAGGAAAGAGAAATTAACTGATAGAGCACAAGATGAGGCAAAAAAGGATGGACTCCAGGGCATATTATAGAGAAAGGGCAGTGTGTCTTCAAATGTGAAATGAGTGAGAAAGAAAGGATTCTTTTTAGAAATGGAGATGTTAAGAAAGTCTTCTTTAAATATTGTGGGATCGTTGCAAAGAATTGGCTTAGATTGTATGCTATATTTTAACTAAAGAAGGTAAAGCAATAGTCTATGTAAATTAATTTTATTTTATTTTTTTATGTAAATTAATTTTAAATCACTTTAACTCAATAATATGATGAACCACAAAGGATGTTCTCCATAGGAGGTGGGTATATACAAGGGTGGATAGGGAATAGGAAAGAAAGGAATTGACTTCATTGTAATCAATTAATTAATATTTTTAACTTGTCACAGTGGTTAAAGTATTGATGGCATAAATATGCAGCCAAAATACTGAAAGGTTATATGCAGGAATTTTATCATGAGGGTAATGTGATGGTTAGGATATGTGGTAACATGATTCCCATGATATGTTATTTCTTCCTCATTAATGCTTTAGAGATTAGAACTATTTAAGCATTTATATTTTAACACAATCAAACTACTTAATTAGAGAGGACAGTAGAATGTGTTTTCTTACATTCAAAAGTGTAAATGTGAAAGTGAGAAAAGAGATGAATTATAGGCTAACATCTGAAAGTTGGGTTTAAAATAATACTGAATGTGGGAAACATGAGATCTTTTGGCATATTGTATCACTAATGATTAATGTGATAAGAAATATTTTAGAAATGATTTTTCCAGTATAGGTCATTATTTGAGAAGCTCAGAGTAATGAAACAACTCCTTGTTGGAAATAGTCTTGTTATTTACTGTTAGTTTCTAATTATAAGAAAAGAGGTACTTGAAAATTTGAGGGGAAACCAATATGTGAATGAAAAAAACATAAGTGAAATCAATTAGAAACTTACATTATTGCAAAGATACATTATTTTTGTTAATAATAACATAAAACATTGAAATATATATTAATATATTCTGTTTTCTGATCATATAAAGTTCAATATGAATGAATTTATTTATGTTTGCTCCCCAAAATACCTATCATAACCTTGTCCAAAAGAGTAATATAATTTCAACTACATTTATATTTTGTTCTTTTGTGCCTGCCTTCTTATCTGTACTATTTATTTTTATTATACATAAATGTGTTTACTTGTATATATGTGTATATGTATTTATAGGTAACATGTAGACAGGTATAATATATATAAAACATATAACATATATATTTATATGTATTTATATATACATTTCCTCCTACAAAAAACAGAACAGATTTTTTTTAGTCTCTTGAGTTCTTGACTAAACAAGAGGCTGGTTTCTAATTAGATTTTTCTTACCTAACCCAGTAAAGTAGAACGATTTTTATTCTTGATCGAAGATGCTTATAATTTAGAATGTTTATCTGAAAAGACAGATGGATGAATATAGCTTTATACATATAATTGCTCATTAAAATGTGAAAAATACAAAGTAAAAATAAAGGTTTATTTAGAAAGCATATTCGTAATGCCTGTTATGTACTTAGTGCTATTCTAAGCACTTCAGAAAAAAATATCAACTCAGTGCAATAGATTTTTTTTTTATTAACATATAATGTATTATTTGCCCCAGGGGTACAGGTCTGTGAATCATTAGTCTTATACAATTCACAGCGCTCACCGTAGCACATACCCTCGCCAGTGTCCATCACCCAGCCACCCTATCCCTTGTCCCCCCACCCCCCAGCAACCCTCAGTTTGTTTCCTGAGATTAAGAGTCTCTTATGGTTTGTCTCCCTCCCCGGTCCCATCTTGTTTCATTTTTTCCCTTCCTACCCCCCATGACCCCCCACCCTGCCTCTCAATTCCTCATATCAGAGAGATCATATGATAATGTCTTTCTCTGATTGACTTATTTCGCTTAGCATAATACCCTCTAGTTTCATCCACATTGTCGCAAATGGCAAGATTGCGGTTTTTTTTAATGGCTGCATAGTATTCCATTGTATATATGTACCACATCTTCTTTATAGTGCAATAGATTTTTGCACTCTAACTAGTTAGCAATTGTTTCTTTTTAAAACATGATTAATAAGTATAAAAAGAGGTATAGAGATACGTAATTTTGTGATACAGGCAATAATCATGGTGTGCTTTCGAGTATTTAATTTTTATTTTTTTGAGAGATTGTTTTGAAAGGTAAATGTTGAGCTAGATCTAATTTCCATTAAATTAAAACTTTTATTCTGGATGGAAGGAAATCAAGGGTCTTTCATTTCCGGATATCTAAAAGTAGTTCAATTCCTTACATAGGCTTTAGCAACTAATAAAGCTGACTGCTGCAGCTTGTTTACTGTACATAAGCTTATTTAATTGCCAAAGTTATTTGGAATATGAAATTAAAACTGGTTTTTAGATAACCTTTTCAAAAGTATCTATGTGTCACTTTTTCTAGGAAGCCCCAAATAAACCTCCATGTGCCTCTGTAGTTTAACAGCTAAACACCTGTTCACCCTCTGAGATTAGGCTACTGGATGATGCTTGACTGGCCATTCCAGAAAGTAGGTGTGATTGCCCCCAGCTGCCCTCTAAGAGGAAGGGTCTGATGGGCAATTCCAGCAGAGCCTCAGGTGACAGGATGTGCTCAGCTCCAGGGCTGCTGCTTTTGCTTTTCCAAGGATGCCAATAAGGTGATGGATGCTCTGTCTTCTTTGGCAACATGAAAAGGAGCTAGTTTTCTAAGAATTTACCCCCTTTCCACTTGTGGTATTCATTGAAGTTTGGCTAGATAAGAAACTTCAAACTTCTTTGGCTAGGATCCTTCCCTTTCCCCTCATTGGCCTCCAGGGGATATGAGGCAGTATTAAGGCTTGCTTGCCTTCTGGCCCTACCCAAGGAACTTGTGTCTCTTTGTGACGGAACATTTATCTGGAAGGAAAACAACTTGCTCTAGCCACCCCTCTATAACTAGATATACCTTTTTAAATGCATACAGTCAGGGAAACATGAACCAGCAAAATGTAAATGCTTGAAATTGCATGCATATTCTTTTTTTCACTTAACATTATAACTATGGCAGGCACTTTAAAAAGGAATCTGATTATATATTCATAATAAATTAAAGTTGAGATTCTGCAGAATTCTTACTTTCAGTTAAAGTCTATGCTGATTCAAGAACACTGTGTAATAAGAATATGTCCTGGGGCGCCTGAGTGGCTCAGTGGGTTAAGGCCTTTGCCTTCGGCTCAGGTCATGATCTCAGGGTCCTGGGATTGAGCACCGCATCAGGCTCTCTGCTCAGCGGGGAGCCTGCTTCCCCCCCTCTCTCTCTGCCTGCCTTTCTGCCTACTTGTGATATCTCTCTGTCAAATAAATAAATAAAATCTTAAAAAAAAAAAAGAATATGTCCTAAAGACTTTATGATTTTATGTTCCAAGATTAAATTATTTTTCAAAAAGATATTTTAAGCTGTTGAAGTATATTTAGAAAATTTTAAGTATTATGGAAAAGTGGGAAGTCAAAATACCAGAAATTGAATATTTGACCAAAAGAGTTCACCAAGTTTTTTGAAAATTTCTAAATCATGTTCTGGCTACATAACAAATTCTGCAGATATTCTTATATTTTACTCATAGAAATCATTTATATTTTTATTGGAGTATAGTGAGAAGTTTTGTGGAAAATCCTGGTTATTTTCTCTATTCTCCCTTTCTTTTACCACAGATTAAAACTGGTAATCCACATGAATGACTATTTTATCCCTCTGTAGATAGCTCTCTTCAAACTTTAGAAAAAATCTTCCTGCTATGCCTAATTAGAAGCACTGGATTTCATTTCATTTACTTCTCTAAAAGAGCAAGAACTTAACTATAATTTTACATTACAACCAACATCATTATTCTTGTTTTTTTTTTTTTTTGATTTTATTTATTTATTTGACACAGAGAGAGAGATCACAAGTAGGCAGAGAGGCAGGCAGACAGAGAAGGGGAAGCAGGCTCCCTGCCAAGCAGAGAGCCCGATGAGGGGCTCCATCCCAGGACCTTGAGATCATGACCTGAGCCAAAGGCAGAGGCTTTAACCCACCTAAGCCACCCAGGCGCCCCCAACATCATTATTCTAACTTTAATTTTTTTATTATTTATTTTTTAAATAAAGTTATTATTATTTTTTTAAAGATTTTATTTATTTATTTGACAGAGAGAGAAATCACAAGTAGGCAGAGAGGCAGGCAGAGAGAGAGAGGGAAGCAGGTTCCCCGCTGAACAGAGAGCCTGATGCGGGGCTTGATCCCAGGACCCTGAGATCATGACCTGAGCCGAAGGCAGAGGCCTTAACCCACTGAACCACCCAGGCGCCCCAATTATTCTAACTTTTAAATAAAGGCACTTAAATAATTGCATTACATTTAAGTGGGAGAAAATGGTCAATTTGAGATAAAGATTGCCTGAATGACTTTTTAAAAAATATGGTTGTTTGTAAAAGAAATTTTAAATATAAGAATAAAGAAAGGTTGAAACTAAAATGATAGAAAAGATATACTGTATAATACTAACTAAAGAAAAAAAATGCCTATGCAACTACGTAATATCAGAAAATAGTCTTTAAGAAAAAAATTACTAAGTATAAAAAGAGAAATACTTCAACATAAAAATTGATATACCAGGAAGATAGAAAAATTTTTAATTTTTATGCACCTAATAACATACAGTTAAAATATAGAAAACAAAAATTAACAGAAATAAAAAGATTTAAAAAACCTTTGGTCATGGCGGAACTAAAGTTTTAATACTTTTCGTACCTCAAGTGAACGAGAAGATAAAATTTGTAAAGATAATGATAAGTTGAGCAACAAGAAAAACAAGCATGATCTAGTGATATATAGAGAACCCTATACTTGATTTCTATAGATTAACCAAATATGTGAAGACTCAACATGTTCTACAGAATTGAATCAGGCTGAATATTACCTTAAAATAGCAGAATTCACCTAGAAATTAGTAAAAAGGTGAAATTTTAAAATTGGTAAGTAAAAAAATACTCAAGTTTTTGGAAAGTAGGACAAATACTTCTAAATAATTCACTGATCAGAGAAGAATTTGAAAATTAAAAATTTTTAAATTCAGTGATATTGAATACTACATATTGAAACATATAGGAGGCATTTAAAGCCTCAGAGAAAAATTTACATTTATATATATTAGAAAAAATAAAGGTTAAAAATTAATGATATAAGTATTCATCTTGACGCTAAGGGAAAAGAAGCAAGTAAAACCTAAAGATTAAGAAAAAAAAAATAATGAAGCAAGTAGCAGAAACTAATAAAATAGAGTAGAAATATTTAAAAAGAGTATAAACAAAGCTAAAATTGATTTGTTGAAAAAATTATTAATACTGATAACTCTCTGGTGGGTTGGTAAAAAAAATTTGTGCCTTGAAAAGGCACAAATAAATATAGTAAAAGGATTTTTGAACAGAATTTATGCTTATGAATTTTAAATTGTAGATGAAATGTGGAAATTCCTAGGCAAATACACCATGGCCAATTTAACACAAGAAATAAGAAATACAAGTAATACTTTTTACTATATGAAAGATACCTACAAATAAAAATTTCACAAAGAAAACTACAGGAGCAGATAGATGGCTTCATTAATGGATCCTATAATCCATTATTATAATTTGAATATTATATATAATATATAATAATCCATTATTATAATTATTATAATATTAGAATCCATTATAATCCATTAATCCATCCAACTATTAAAAGCTTTAAAAGACAATTAAAAAAACACTTCCCAGGTCATTTTATGAGGTGTATTAGTTTTCTATTACAGTGTAACAAATTACTACAACCTTAGGGGCTTTTAAAGTAAGACATTATCTCAGTTTCTGTGGGTCAAGAGTTTGGGAATAGACTAGCTGGGTCTTCTGGTCAGGGTTTAACTGGCTGAGATCAAGGTGTGGACTAGGCTGCATTTTCATATGAAGTCAGGCTCCCTTCCAAGTTCACATAATTGTTGGCATACATGCCTAGATATACATATATACAAATATATATACATGTATATAAATATACACACTGTGTGTGCATGTGTACACAGGTATACACATACATATGCAGTGATTGGAATGACATCCTATTACATTTGCCATATTCTGTTTAGTTACACCTTGCCCATGCTCAAAGGGGGAGGATTAGAGAAGGGATGAACATGGGGCCATCCTAGGGTCTGTCTGCCACATGAAGCCAGAGGGAGAAATCTTAAAGCAAATCCTGAAAATTAACCTAAAATGTTAACTAATTAATTGAAGCAATCCATGAAGACATGACATCAGAAACTAGTTGGGTTTGTTCCAGAAATGCAAGGTTATTTTAACTTTTGCAATTCAATGATTGTAATTTACCATGTTAATGAATAGGGAAAAATCATATAATTATATACATAGGCGTATACAAAATATAGATAAAAAATTAGTACTTATTTATAATGATATATTCCTATATTATATAATCATATGACTTAATGTCATATAATGGTTTAATATCATTATATATTGATTATGTAATGATTTTTATAAGATTTCAACATTCTAAGAATAGAAGTGAACTTTTTTATTCATTAATTACTCTGTCATTATTTTATTCAGATATTTATTCAACAACTAATATTCACTAGGAATGCAACTGTTTTACCTTTCCATGTGCACTCATAAAGATCACTCCCTTTAAAATATTAGCAGCTCTAGGGGCCACGCAGGCACAGCTGGTTAAGCATCCAACTCTTGATGTCAGGTCATTATTCCAGGGTCATGATCTAAGGGTCCTGAGATCGAGCCCCATGTTGGGCTCCACAATCAGTGTAGAGCCTGCTTATCCCTCTCCCTCCCCCTCTGCCCCACCCCCTGCTTGCTCTCTCTCCCTCTCTTTTAAAAATATAAATAAATAAAATCTTTAAAAATAAATAAAATATTGGCATCTCACCATATGCATTCACTATACAGAAATTATGCTTACCAAGTACTTATACATCAGAAGTATACACAAAGTACTTACCCATATCAAAATTTTTATCTATTTAATATATTTAATATATCTATTTAATATATATTTCTATTTAATAATAAATATTTTTCCTCATATCTTTCCTTCTGTATTTCCTTCCTTTTTATTTAACCGAACATAATAGCTCTTCCAGACCTTTCCATGTTTAACAGCTGGAGTTGTGTCCAATTTTCAAGATTGATTTAATACTCCCCTTTAATGGCTAAATCACACACATATTTTTTAGCTAATGCTGCAATGAATGAAATGAAAATTTTCAAGGAAATGTGACTTAGTTTGGTTTTTTTTTAAGTGGAAAGAAGATGGATTATTATGAGTAAACTATGTAAAATATTATACATCCCAGATAATTGAGAGTATGAAAATTTTGCAAAAATTAGTATATTTATACATACTTAAAACTGATAAACAAAAAAGTACAAAAAATAGCATTACACTCATTAGGTAAAAAAGATAAGCTGCCCCAGAATGAAGATTTGAAAAGTATTATCTTCTTTGTTTTGCTACTCTCTGCAGAACTTTAATGCTATAAACAAATTACCAAAATGCATACATCACTAACAATAATTAGAGAAGGGTTTATATTAGCGTTTTTTGGAAATATTTATAAATATCTGAAACTTTTTACTTGTAATTATGTTTTGTTTATTTTATGTTTGTTAACATTGGAACTTAATCTCTCTCAGCCAAAAAAAAAAAAAAAAAAAATTCAAGTATAAAATAGACTTTACCTAGTATTATTTTTAGAGGATATCACTAGTATTAAGCTAAAGAGTACAGTTGAGGGGCATCTAGGTGGCTCAGTCTTTTAAGCATCTGCCTTTGGCTCAGGTTCTGATCCCAGTGTCCTGGGATTGAGTCCCACATTGGTCTCCCTGCTCTGTGGGGTACCCCTTCTTTCTCTGTCTCTGCCTCTTTCCCTCTGTCTCTCATGAATAAATAAATAAAAATCTTTAAGAAAAAAAAGAGTACAGTTGAAATCATACAGTAAGACTCCCTTCCTTCCTTCCCCCTTTAAAGTTCTAGTTATGAATCTGTTTCTTTGGGGCCACTAATCAGCTCTTTTGATTATATGGCAGTCTTGATTAGCTAATCTGAACTAGATGAGGTTGGATGCCATAAGGAACACAGGAAGAATGCCATGTTTTTACCCTTAAGAAATGTAATTCTAAAATCATCAAGACATTAACTTAAGTTCACATATTTTAATGCTATTCAAACAACTTTAAATATTTATTTGGACATGAAGGAATTCCATTTTCAATATATTATAGTAAGAAAGATTGCTGCAGATACTTGAAAGGAAGTTTCATTTATATTAATGTTGAAGATGTGACAAGAATTCAAATGTATTGTCGAAGTAATTATAAAAAAATGCAGGTTTTGCTAAAATGTATGAAGGTTTTATTTAGATATATCATCAATGAGGGTATCTATAGCCACACATCTAACTCTCTTATTATCTCCTGTCAAAGTTGGATTTAATAGGAATGACTGAGAAGCTGACTTTCCTTCCTTTTCCCTTTTTATAATGCTATTGTCTATGGAAAGCTCATATTTTTGGAAGCCAAAAAAAAAAAAAAAAATGTTGTGCTCATCCTATCAGAGGACTCTGTAGTACTTATGCTGAAATTAATAGACTGGAAAATCTAATTTTTTTTTTTTAAGGACTTTTTTTTTTTTTAATTTTATTTATTTATTTGTCAGAGATAGTGAGAGAGAGAGCACAAGCAGGCAGAGAGGCAGGCAGAGGCAGAGGGAGAAGCAGGCTCCCTGCCGAGCAAGGGGCCCGATGTGGGACTCGATCCCAGGACCCTGGGATCATGACCTGAGCCGAAGGCAGCCGCTTAACCAACTGAGCCACCCAGGCGTCCCTGGAAAATCTAATTTTTAAAAAATTTTTATTTAACTTCAATTTAGTTAACGTAGAGTGTATTATTAGTTTCAGGGGTAGAATTTAGTGATTCGTCAGTTTCATATACCATTCAGTGCTCATTACAAGTGCCCTCCTTATGCCCATCTCCTAATTACCCCATCCCCCAACCACCTCCACTGCTGCAAATCTCAGTTTGTTTCCTATACTTAAGAGTTTCTTATGGTTTGTCTTGTTCTCTATTTTTATCTGTTTTTCCTTCCCTTCTTCTATGTTCATCTGTTTTGTTCCTTAAATTCCACACGAGTGAAATCATATAGTATTTGTCTTTCTCTGACTTATTTTGCTTAGCTTAATACCCTCTAGTTCCATCCATGTCATTGCAAATGGCAAGATTTCATTTTTTTGATGGCTGAGTAATATTCCTCTGTATTTTATATCTATCTATCTATCTCCATCCATATTCACAATAGCCAAAATATGGAAAGAGCCGGATATCCATTGATGGATGAATGGGTAAAAAAGATGTGATATATATTTGCAGTGGAAAGTCTAATTTTTTAGAACTTTAGTTTTCTTTCTGAACAACTCATGTAATACAAAGTGTTATTGCCTTGCATCTTCCCTTTAACTTCTCATTATTTTCTCATGGTTTATCTTCGACACCTATTTATTTCTTTAATTTTAATTTTATTTTTTTAAGTAATCTCTACACCTGATGTAGAGCTCAAAGTTACGATCCCAAGATTAAGCATCACATACATACTCTACTGAGTTAGCCAGCCAGGCACCCTTCTTTGACACCCTTTTAGACTTAAAATTGTTTCTGCTCATTTTCTTTTCCTTCTTCCTTATATTCTTTATTCTTCAGGTGATTTTTAAAATTTTTTTTTTCATTCCTTAAATATTCTGCTTATTTCTTGCTATGTGTTTGTTATGTAAAGTAAAATATACCACTGAAATTATACATGTTTGGCTAGTGTTGTGAAGGCAGCAACAGGGAGCTATTATTAAGAGTGAAAGATAAGGGTGCCTGGGTGGCTCAGTCAGTTAAGTGTCTGCCTTCGGCTCATGATCCCAGGGTCCTAGGATTGAGTCCCGCATTGGGCTCCCTGCTCAACAGAGAGTCTGCTTCTCCCTCTGCCCCGCTACCTCCACTCATGCTTGCTCGCTCTCTGTGTCTCTCGAAAAAATAAATAACATCTTAAAAAAAAAGAATGAAAGATAAAGTCAAAGAAGATCTCTCTGAGAAATTAACTCTAAAATAGATGAACCATCTAAAGAGTAGAAGCTGAATGATCTGGGCAGATTAAATAATATGAAGAGCATAGTGGGTTAAATAGTGTCCCCGAAAATTCATGTCTACCCAGAACCTCAGAATGTGACCTCATTTAAAAAACAGATCTTAAGATCAAATCACCCTAGATTTAAGATGGGCTTTAAGTCCAATGATGAGTATCTTTATAAGAAGCTGAGAGGATGCTGAGAAGCACACAGAGGAGAACACCATGTAAAACTGGAGTCAGACTGCAGCCATGCACCTATATATCAGTAAATGCCAAGGATTCCTGATAACCACCAGAAGCTGGAAAGAAGCATGGGGTAGGTTCTCCCTCAGAGTTTATACCAGGAACCTCCCACCCCCCAAACTGCCCAACAATGTGATTTTAGACTTCTGGCATCCAGAATTTAAAAAAAGAATAAATTCGTATTAGGCTCCCAAGTTGTGGTAATTTATTACAGCATGCTTAGGAAACTAAGACAAGGTGCACAGAATTTAAATATGACTGAAGTTTAGGGAGCTACAGGAAGGTAATGTTAAATTAAACTTCCCCTGTGGCCAGATCATTTTGAGTCTGATAGGAGTTTGGTTTTTTTCAAGTGCTATGGGAAGTCATAGGACAGTTTTATGTGAGGGAATTACATGATCACGTTTATGTGTTAAAAATATTATGTTGGATCCTCTTAAAAAATGAGTGGTGTAAGATTAGAATTGAAGCAAGAAGCACGATGGTATGAGTCCAGGGAAGAGATGGTGGGAGTTTGACTGAAGCTGGTGGTGACAGAGAAGTGCACTAGGCTGAGGTATATTTTGAAATTCCAGTTGGTGACTTGCTGATGGATTGGGTGTATGTGTTGACAAAAAAATTAAAAATGCCTTTTTAAGTTTTGGGCTGAGATACTAGGTAGATGATCGTGACATTTACCAAAACAAGAAGCACAAAGAAGAGAAAAATTTGTGGGGAGGGAAGGAGGAGAATGTGATTTAGCTTGAGTTGTTTATATGGATTGAGATTTAAATTTCAGGGATGAGAGTATGTAAATAATATTTAAAGGCATGGAAATAGTTAAGATCATCTAGGGAAAGAGTGTAGAAAGAGAGGAGAGAGCAGTCCAAGCCAATATTGAAGTAAATTAGAGGAAAAGTATGCACTATAGGACATTAAATAGGAGCTTCCTCATCGAAAACTTAATGAGTGTTATGTTAAAGAAGAAGAAAGCTGTTGGGGCGCCAAGTTCTAGTGCCTCACTTTAGCAGAGTAGAGTAGATATAATATTTATTTTTCTATAAATGAGGGATTTACGAGTCAAATGATTTGGAGTTCAGGACTTCTTGCCTAACATCTTGAGAAAAATTTTCAATTTTCCTCAGCAGTACATTATAGGAATAGAATTCTGAAGCAAATTGCCAATGGCATTTTTGTAAGACCACAAATCTAGTTCACATTGCTTTTGATAATTTCTGTGAGCAGTAAACCTCATAGCATTCTTTTTAATTTCATAACCAGATCACATGGTATAACTTTTTAAAAAGTGCCTATATATAAAACTCAAGTGGTGCATAAAGGAGGATATAAACCCACAGCGAAGCCAAAGTTTTATTCATACATATGGCTAGGCAGTTAGTCCACTTTTAGACTCATAGAGATGTAGAACTGAAATGGATCTTACAAACTGTCTGAAGTATATCTTTACTTAAAAATAAGGGAATCAAGACTCAAAAAGGCAAAAACAAACAAAAAAATCAAACTTGTCCATGGTCCTGTCTTGGCAGAAATGGAACTAGCTTCTTTGAGGGGGGAGTGGGGAGGGCGGTCAGAACTGCATTGTGGAAATTCCTCTTTAGAATTAATCACAAAGGAATGCTGTCATTCAGTAGGCAATAATAGATTCTAGTTTCACTGAGGGAAAGAACAAAAGAAAATATTTATTATATACTGTGGTTATGAGTCATAATAAAGAACCCTAGGACTTAATCCCAATTTTATCACTTTAATAAGTACCTTGATTTTTCTCAAGCTACGTTTTCTCACAGAGCATCAGTTTTCCCATCTGTAAAATTAAACCTGCATTTCACAAATGCACTGTTACGGGAGGACTTGTGGTAATTCTTTAGTAACTGTAATTAAAATTCCCAGTCTCTTGTAGCCTTCAATCATAAGGCCATTAAAATAACACAATTTTGACTCACCTTGCGAGCTGGTCTTGACAGGAAGAACCAAGTAGAAGAAAGAAGGAAGTAGTAATGAAAAGAAAGAAAAAATAACAGCAGCATTTTAAAGTTCTGGCCATGTATGCATAACACTGATACATTGGTCTTGAACTCTTTTCCCAGTAAGGCTTTTTGAAAAAATGTTATAGACTTCCCCTGCAGCAAGAATAAATCTTCTCTACTTTCCATTACTTTTCCACCCATCTCTAATGGTTTTCACCTATAGTATCACTCTCCTTCTCTTTCAGCATTTTAGGGATCTTTAACCTTCTGATAGTCCTTTTTCCTCTAGCAATCCCTTCCCCTCCACTCACCCCTCTTTCTCTACTTTCAGATAGTCCCTGTGCTTAAAATCATTCTATAGGGTGATAGTGTTCTGTCTACTTTGGGTCTGTATCTCTTCTATACAACCAGATTCAAACTACAACATTATGCCTCCTGCTACAATTTCTCAACCACATTCTCTCCTTCATTTTCTGTGGCATTATTTCTATTCCCAAACTATAACAGAATGTTTGAAAATTATATTTGGAGCTGTAGTAATTGAATCCACTGACCTAATTTCATTCATCATTTCCCTTGCTCTCTCTGTAGCATTCGATACTACTCTGTCCTTGCCTTGAAAGACTCCTCTTCTTTCTTCCACTGCAACCAAGTGACCATGCCCTAAAATTCAGTGCTTGGGCATATGCTTCTCTCTGGACATATTTACATTCCTACAGCACTACCTTGGCTTCCACTTGGGCAGCTGAATCTAAAATCTCTGGCTCCAGACCTAAAGTCTCTTTTGATCTCTACTCTTCCACTTGCAATTGAAGAGGAAAAAAACTTACTTAAGGAATATTACAGGAGTTTCTGCCTTGTACCCTACCCTTCTCCTTGCCAATCGTTCTTGATTACCAAATCTAGTTTTATCTTCCCAAATTGTATATTTGATTTCATTCTCCTGTTCAAGAATTTTTACTAATTCCTGTTGACCGTAGGTTATAAGCCTAAACTTAGGTGGCTTTCCTTCTTATGCATTGGGATTCCTATGAGCTGAAAGAAGGAAGGAAGGAAGGAAGGAAGACAAGACAAGACAAGACAAGACAAGAAAAGAGAAAGAAAAATAAGTAAAATTATTTTTAAAAATCCCTTAGGAAAAAGCCATGGTAAAGACTGACAACACAATGATTGATCAACTCATCCAATATATTTATTAAAATTATTTAGGTGTAATAGGGAGTAAAATTAACATTTTCAAAGTGTACAGTTTGATTAGTTTTTAATCACCACCACAATCAAGATATAGAACGTTCCTGTTACCCTAAAATTTTCTGTGCCCCTTTGTAGTCAAAACCCTCCCTGACATTCACACCATGGCAGACATTGATCTATTGTTTGTGAAGATAATCTTGATATTTCTGAAATTTCATGTAAATGGAATCATACAGTATGGCTACTTTTACTTAGCATAACAATTTTGTAATTATTAGTTTTGCCTGTATCAGTATATTCTACTAAGTAGTATCCCACTGTATAGTTTTACCACAATTTGTTTATTCAGTTGTCAATTGATAGACATTAGGGACATTTTTAATTTCCAGCTATTGTGAAGAAACCTTCTATGAATATTCAAATGCATATTAATTTCTCTTAAGAAGATACCTATAAGTGTGATTTCTATATTGTCTAATAAGTGATCCTTAATTTTATTTTGTTTTATTTTATTTTTTAAAGATTTTATTTATTTATTTGACAGAGAGAGAGATCACAAGTTGGCAGAGGCAGGCAGAGAGAGAGAGGGGGAAGCAGGCTCCCCGCTGAGCAGAGAGCCTGATGCGGGGCTAGATCCCAGGACCCTGAGATCATGACCTGAGCCGAAGGCAGAGACTTTAACCTACTGAGCTACCCAGGCGGCCCAGTGATCCTTAATTTTATAAGAAACTAGCAAGCTGTTTGCCAAAGTAGCTTATCATTTTGCACCATCAACACAATGTGTGAGAATTCTAATTGTTCCAACCTTCTCACCAACACTTGGTATCGTCGGTCCTTTTTAATTTTTGTCACTCTAATGAATATCTCATGATATCTTATTAGAGTTTTAGTTTTCATTTTTTGATAAGTAATGATATTGAGCATGCTGCCAATGCTTTTTGGCCACTATACTTAATGGTTGTATACCCATTAAAAGATTTTTTTTTCTCTCTTTAAGTTTTCAGAGTTCTTTACATAGTGAGGAGATAAGTCCATTATTAGATACGTATTTTATAAATATTTACAGTCTCTTGCTTGTCTTTTCATTTACTCTAACAGTATCTTGCAAAAAGAAACTAATTTTAATTTTGATATAGTGATTTATGTTTTTGGGTCCTAAGAAATTTTTGCCTAAATAAAGATAATAAAGATTATTTCCTGTAGTTTATATGGAAGTTTTTATAGCTTTAGCTCTGACATTTAAGTCTGTGTCCCATGAATGTTTAGTTTTTTTGGATCATGTGTTAGGGTCAGTTTTTCTCATGTGGATATTCAGTTGTTTCAGTTTCAGTGGTTGAAAAGACTATCATTTCTTAATGAAATTATGATCAAACCTTTGCCACAATAAATTCACCATATCTGTTTTGCTCTGTCTGGACTCTCTCTTCTTTACCATTGATTTTTAAGACTTCTAAATTTTCAGTAACTGAATTGCTACTAAAACTTATTTGTACATTTAGCATTTTTAAATAAAAATTTAACTTTAATCCAATAAGTGAAGTAGGAAGATCAATAAATATAAATTTTAAATAATGCATGCATTATCATGGCTCATTTCATCATTTATGATAAGCTGAAGCCTGTATCATGTCTTTGAGCACTATGCAAATAAAAAACAAAACTGCTTTCTGTGGAATTTTTAAATAGAGAGCACCACCTTGTGGGAATATATATTTATATGAAATGAAAACAGGAATAGTAAAGGAATACTAACGTATTTTTAAAATATCTGTAATTTATACTATATTAAATTGTTAGTGTAAAAAGAAAACATCATACTTTTTCCTAAGGAAGATTAAAAGAATAGCAAGAGAGAATTAGAAAATTTTTATTGTGTAATCATGTCAGGTTTTTTTCATATTCTATGAATCAATAAAAATCTTCTGCAAAATTATAATTGGTAATGATTCCTTTTATATAAATGTTCTTCTAGAACTGATTTTTAGCATAAAGTAATAAGTATTGTTATAAGGAATTATTAAGATGATCTAATCCAAAAAAGCCTACTTTAAAAATAGGGAACCAAAATTGAGGGGGTGTATTTATATCCAATTGTGGGATAAGTATATTCATGGAAACATCATTGCTGTTTGCCTGACTGGTTTTGTCCAATTAGCAGAAATTATAGTAATGAATGCTTCATTGACCTCCCCTGAGAATATAGATTATTTAACATAAGTTAATTTTGATATAATAAAACAATGCATAATATATAATATACTATTGTCTGCTTAAAATAGTTATTATTTTTCTAGAATCTTTCTATGGTGCATTGTTTTTATTTCTTTTTTAACTGCAAATAGTGCATCTATTGTTTTATGGAACTTAATTTGAGAAAACTTAGCATTTTTATGAATTAAAGTATCGCTGTTTCTTTTAAAAGTTCTACATTTGGCATTGTTTCATTTCAGCTTACTTTCAAAGATTGGACTAGAGTATATTGATGATACTCTTCTTACAAAGAGGATCCCAGAACTAGAAAGTGGTTCTCCCCATAAATATAAAAAACAAACATAGCTTTCCTCATCTTACAAACTCAAACACTGGTCTTATGCTTTAGAACTTCAAATTACCTTACTACTTTTTGATATCAAGTCATAATCATTCTTCCATTGTTGAAATTGCAGAAGAACAAAATGTGTTTTTTTTTGTTTATTGTTTAATTGTTATTGTTTAAACATGGAATTTTGTTAAGCCAGGTTTTGCCCTGTTGTAACTTGTGTGAGTTGGGCAAATATTTCTAATGAGTTTAAGCAATCTGGCTTTGATTCTTGCAGTTTGTTGGAATCTTTATGAATCCTGATTCTGTTCTTTGGTTCTTATTTCTCTAATTTTGTGTGATAAATATAATTTATAAATATATTTTTGAGTCTTCATATACAATAGCAACAGTGAACTATAAAGGGTCCATTAGGCTTGAGTCTTGCTTCTGGTAACCTACATTCAGGTGACTCCCAATACAGTTATTCATTCTGTTAAGAAACCATCTCATCACATCATCTAAATTGTTATGTCCTCATCTCTTCTCCATGAGCCTTGACTCAGATGATCATACCCACCAAGATTGTTGAGCTATAGTAATTTTTCTCTCTATAGTCTTATAATCAGATGTAATTCAAATAAATCTATTTGTAACTATTCATAACTTATTGCATCTAACAAAGCATGAATCTGAAGAACCAGATTGCATACACTTACTATGCATGATTTCCAGAAGTCATTATATAGGGTGAGTTATAGAAGCTGTAGGACAAGAGTCTCCGAAAGTGACTCTGTGATGTTTATGTTTCAGTTTTCAGAAGTCTCCTTTATGGTACATTTATTGGAAACCGATCCTTCAGAGAGATGACATATGACAATGAATTATTTTGAGTAAATTTCAAATAATAATCCTTTTGCTTTTTAAGCCAATCTGGATAGAGTATTTTAATGATAGCATATTATATTTTTATAAGATATTTTAAATAATTTGGATATGTATGTTGTAAGAATTAAATGAGTGAATGTATATAAAATCCTTTGTACAGTATCTGGCACATAGAAGTTTCTGAATATATTTGTAGTTTTTATTAACATTATCATTATTATATTCCCAAGAAATTCTTGGAGCAAGTAGAAGGATCAGAGGACTATAAGTATTATACAGAAGTGAAAACTAAGGGCAGAAAAATAAAATAACCTATATAAAATTTTACATAATTCTGTATAGAAATTGTTCTGTAACTAGAGCTAATCTACTCTTCTACCCTTTTTTGGTACTTCTTTAACTCAGTTATATAAGCAGTTTTTATGTTAGTTTTATTATAACAGGTTTGTGAAAAAATTGTGTATGTCTATGTATTTGAAATAGCAAGCCTAGAGTATGTGCAATAATGTAATCAGAAGGTAAGCTATGCCAATGAATTTAATCAATAAGACACCATCACAAGAAAAAAATATGAAAGTAGTATGAAATACAGTATGCGCATATCAAAGTGGGAAAATAGGGCGCCTGGGTGGCTCAGTCAGTTAAGTGTCTGCCTTTGGCTCAGGTCATGAACTCAGGGTCCTGGGATCAAGTCATGTGTCAGGCTCCCTGCTTAGCGGGAAGTCTGCTTCTCCCTCTGCCCCTCCCCCTGCTCGTGCTTGTGCACTGTCTCAAAAAATAAGTAAATCTTAAAAAAAAAAAAAAAAAAAAGTGGGAGAATAAATAGTAGGCCAGTTTAACTAGAGCAGAGTTTTCATAAGTGACTAGGTTATATTTTGTTGCATACCAGACTCTCTGACACTCAATGATTTAAGACAGTAACCATTTATTTAGCCTACAGTTGTATGGGGTGGCAATTTGGGGGTGGGCTCTACAGGCCAGTTCTTTTTTTTTTTTTTTTCCAGCCCAGTTCTGATGTGAGCTGTGCCTGTTCATATGACTGTAGTCAGCTGTCAGATCAAGGAGGCTGGCTGGTTTAAGATGGCTGAGCTGGTATGACTTGTCTTGTGTGTTCTCTCATCCTCCTGCTGGTTCAGATATGTTTAATAGGTAGCAGTGGCAGAAGTCTCAAGAAGGAAAGCAGAAACATGAAAAGTCTCTTGAGGCTTTGAGTTCACATAAGTTCATTTCTGGAGCATTCTATGTTCCATAGTAAATTATAAGCCAGCCCAGATTCAGAGAGTAGGTAACTGCACTCCTCTTGTTAGTGAGTAGATCTGCAAAGAATTGTGGTCACTTTGGTAACCTACCACAACCAGAATTGCAGCCATGGAAATGAAAATGGTATACACTGTGAGATAATAATCAAGGGGACTTGGAATCAGACAAAGAAATGAAGACGGTAGAAAAGTCAAGTTAAATTATTTGATCTAAGTGACTCAGTTAATGAGAAGCAACATAATTTACATAGTTAAAGATTTATAGTAAGGTTTGCCTGGATTAAAAGTCCTTTCCACCAATTCCCTTCACTAAAAACTGGCCTTAGGCATGCCATTTAATTTAAGTTCTCATCTGTTCCTTCAGTTGTAGAAAGCTGGATATGATAATGGCTACCTCAGGTGATGGGAAGGATGAAATGAAATCATTCAAATAAAGTGTGTGATTGTATGCTTGATATAGTAAAGGCTCAAAACTGTCATTAATTTAATAGTTATGGAATTCATATTTTCTTGGTAGTATTACAACTAGTATCCTGATTACAACAAAAACACATCTCAGGAGGAAAACTCAGTTGAAGGTAACTCTGTTTGGGACAAGGTTTGACTGCAACGTCAATGGAAATAGTTTCTGGGACACTAAACATTTTAAACTGGAACATTAGATCAAGTAGGAGATAGAGATGCCCATATAGAGATGATAGTTGACACCAAGGAAAACAGGAAATTTGGAGCAAAAATCTGTGCAGGGAAAAGAGCACGCAGCCAACACTAAATATTTAGGAATTTAGAAGATTAGATTATGATTAGTTTGGCCTGTTTGATCGTATATATAAGATAGGATGGTATTTTTGTTGTTGTTTGCTTCCTGGCTCTAAATTTTTGCTCATTCTGTTTTTAGTTGTTTACATCATCACCAACTGTTAGATCTTACTCCTCTGCAAAGACTTACTCATAGATCCCCTGCTTTCCATGCTTAATGATCTCATCCTGTATTGTAGGTGAATCATAACAACTCGAGAAATATTTTAATTGAATAAAAAGAAATGCAAGATTCGTAATATAATGAGATTCCAAAATGTTATAATATTTCATATATGATAAACATTAAATTTAAACATATCTAATCATATATATTTATATATAATCATGTTCACATTTGAGTATCATAGCTAAGCTTCCCCAAACTCAAATTAAAACAAAATAAAATGAAAAAACCTAATAGTTTTTCCTGATAGTTAAGTATAAATTTAGCACTAGCAGGTACAAGTGGTAATAACTAACTATATCTGATACAGGAAAACATGGAACCATCTGGTTTCTTCAAAAGCAACCTTGTATTTATTTTATTAATGGCTCACCACAGGGCAGAGCATTGTCCAGATCAACAATTTTGGTCTCCATTGTATAATTTAGTATTATAATCTTAATGTGAACTCTTCAGTGAGGTATTATATCATTTTTCAGTCTTAGTAGATATTGAATTAGAATATATTATATAAAGGCTGTTCTTGTTTTAACTTTCTTAGTTTAAATCCCCCCAAAATAAAATAAAATAAGACATTTCAGCATTGGTAGAACCTATTGTGACTGCATAATATATTTTATTGCTGACTTTAGGAAAACTAATTTTTTCAACTGAGTAGGCATTCTTTGTAAATGTGGTTAAGAGGGAACGTGTATGTATGAGTCATGCTGGAGGTGGGAGGGGATGTGGGTGGTTGTAGTTTATTTTTCTAGGCTGTAGGTGGTATTTTGATATTTTGGGGATATTTCAAGGCTTAAGAGTGAACGTTCTATTGTACTTTCTATTTTCTTTTGTCAGAGTTATGCTGAATGTTGTTTTTGTTGTAGGTGGTATTTAGAAATCTGATTCAGAGGAACATGTTTTAAGAGAAAAAAGTGGGATAAATAAATACCAGTGAAACATACTCCTACACTACTCATCTGGTAGTTGTTATTGCTTTTGTAGTTTTATTTTATTTATTTATTTTTTTGTGAGACAGATAGTGAATGATGAACAAATTATTGGCTTTCATATTTGACACACTAAAGGCTTTGACAAATCCCTTAATAATAATTACTTCTCTTAAAGGAGAGAAAAGTGACAAGAAACTAGAGAAGAAATACAGGAAAGAGACACCTAAATATGTAGAAGTGAGAAAGAAAATTTAAGACAAAAAAAGGAAAAGCTATGATTGCTGTCTCCATTTTCTTGTATTAAATATGGAGCTCTAAGAAATTCTTATATAGAGACTTCAAATTTATAAAGTTATTGTCATCCTGCATTGATCTTATGTGGTTGTGATCAGTGAAGCCAGCGTTACTTCAAGATCCATCCTTAGCATTCCACTTCTCTCTCTCCATAAAATCATCTAAGCTCGTGACTCCAAGTAAAGCTATAAAAATTACATGTCACTGTAAAGATAAATTTATCTTATCATATAATACTTCTTTTATTTATTACTTAGGTTTTTCCTGAGCTCTAGATCCACTTTATAATTTGAATGTCACGACAGATCCAGTCTTACCCTCTTTTTTTTTTTTCTCCTGTGTTTTATATTTTACTAAATGGTTCTTCTACCAAGTCAGACACTCCAGTTCAAAACTTGGATATCATTCTTTTGAATCCTTCTTTTTTCTGAACTACTCTTTCATTGCCACCTTCTATCAATTTCATCTTCAAAATACATCGCAAACCAAACATTTCTTTTCTTTTTTGCAGTCATAGGCCTGGTCTAAATCACTGCTGCCTCACAGTTGGACCTCTGCAACAGCCTCTTCATTAGATTCCTTATGCACTGTTTCACTTCCTCAAATTATTCTATAAATTTGACGTGGCATTTTTTTCCTGTAATATGTAAATCTGATCACAACAAAGCTGCAGTGAGATACCAGGGGAAGTAAGTTGGAGCACAGGAGATATTAGCCAAATGGGTGGAATCCAGAAGCTGAGCTTTAGAAGATCACGTTGTCACAGATGGTGAGGGCAAGATCAAGGTATGGCCATCTGCATGCATGTCAGAGACGAACTACTGGAGGTGAGGAGACTGAAAAGCTGAAAAAGCAGGGCGCTGATTGAATTTCCTGTGATTTTTTAAGCCATTAAGAATGGCGATAGGAATAGGTGGATGACCTGGACTTTTACCTTTACCTGGAAGTGATGAGGCAGCTCACTTCCCTCACACAAACACTGGAGTAGTCAATGGAGGCATGCTAAAACATAATGTTTAAATAAGTTCCAGGAATCCTAACATAATACCCGAAATGTCCAGGTTTCAACAGATGTTAATCCTGAGATAGCACAATGGTTAGAATGATGTGATGAGGATTTTATTTTTTAAATATTTTATTTATTTATTTGTCAGAGAGAGAGAAAGAGAGGGCACAAGCAGGAGGAGCAGCAGAGGAAGAAGGAGAAGCAGTCTCCCCAGTGAGCAAGAAGCCCGATGTGGGACTCAATCCTAGGACCCTGGGATCGTGACTCATGACCTGAGCCAGAGGCAGATGCTTAACTGACTGAGCCACCCAGCCAGGAGTTCCCCCCTCTTTTTTTTTTTTTTTTTTAAGATTTTATTTATTTATTTGTCAGAGAGAGCTTACAAGCAGGGGGAGTAGGCAGAGGGAGAAGCAGGCTCCCTGCTGAGTAAGGAGCCCCATGCAGTACTGGATCCCAGGACCCTGGGATCATGACCTGAGCAGAATAAGGCAGATGCTTAAGGGACTGAGCCACCCAGGTGTCCTCCCAATGGAAATTTTAAACCAAAAAGTACAATACCAAAAACAAAAATGTAGTGGCTCGGCTCAACAGCAGAATGAAGAAGGCAGAGGGAAAAAAAATCACTGAATTTGAAGGAAAAAAAAAAGATAGGGATTATTTGTTCTGAAAAACAGAGTAAACAAATTGAAAAACAGTCTCACAGACAGGTAGAACTAAAATGAATTTTCTGTTCATGTCAGTAGAGTCCAAGAAGGAAAGGAGAAAGAAGGGTGAGCTGAAAAATATTCTAAGAAATAATGAAAAATTAACATTTTTGAGTAAATCCCAAATAGGAGAGTTTCAAACATCTATACCAGGACACATCATGCCAAATTTCTGAAAAAAAAGGGCAAAGAAAAAATCTAGAAATCAACCAAACAGAAATGACACATTATCTATTAGAGAAAACCAATATGAATGAGAATAGAATTTCATAAACCTTGGCTCTCAGAAGTGATACAGTATTTTTTAAGTGTTGAAAGATAAGAACTGTGAACACAGAATGTTATCCTTATCTAGTGAAAGTATCCCTTAAAAATGTAGAGGACAATCAGGAGATTCTCAGATGAGAGCAAAATAAGAGAATTCGACATCTATACCTACTCAAAAAGAATGTCTAGGAAAAAACATTTGGAAGAAATTCCTTGACATTGGAATGGCCATTGATTTTTTGGATATGACACCAAAAGCAAACGAGTGGGATTACGTCAAAAAAGCCTCTGCACATCAGCAAAAGGCAAATACCATATGATTTCACTCGTATGTGGAATTTAAGAAAGAAAACAAATGAACATGGTGGGGGGAGATCCAAACCAAGAAACAAACTCTTAACTATAAAGAACAAACTGATGGTTACTAGAGAGGAGGTGGGCAGGAGGGATGGGTTAAATGGGTGATGGTTACTAAGGACAGCACTTGTGATGAGCACAGGGTGTCTTATGTAAGTGATGAATCACTAAATTCTACACTTGAAACCAATATTGTACAGTATGGTACCTGGAATTTAAATAAAAACTTGGAAAAAATTTTTAAAAAGCCTCTGCACAGCAAAAGAAATAATTTCTTTTTTAAAATGAAAAGGCAGCTTATGGAATGGGAGAAAAAAAAAAGAATGTCTAAAGACAGGTCTCTAAACAGAAAGAATAGCAGTAGGCCATTGGGAACATCAGGAAAGAAGAAAAAACATGGAAAGGAATCTAGACTTTCCTTCTCTTAAATTTTCAAAATCTACTTAATGGTTGAAACAAAAATTAGTACGCTAAGGTGGTTCTCAAAAGCAATTATGGTGACAAGTAATGTGTCTGAAAATTGTATGTGCAGCCTGTTCCTTCAAGGAAAAATACTCCAGTTTCCACCACAAGAGGGCAATGCAAAATCCTCTGGGAGAAGGATTTGTTTTGACCGCAGATAATTAATGTGTAAGACAAGAAAATGACTTAATTTCAGGAAGTTATTAATAGCCTTCTCAACTCTGGGGAACAACAGAGTTACAGTTGGTTTGGGCCACTTCATCAATTCTCCTGAAGGCCAGAAATATGCTGTTTAGTCTAAAGAATACAAAACAAAAAAACTTAAACACTTTTTTCATCCCACAAAACAAGCTTACAGAACTCATTTTGGTTTTATAAAAAATGGGGTTCATTGTTGCAGCAGGACTATAACATTCAGAGAAAGAATGGAGACTTCTTGCCTTATCCACAAGTTTAAGCCCTTAGCTGTAAAATTCATATTACAAGCTACAAAAAGATGCCAACCTTTGAAGCAACAATTTATACAGAGCAGCGCATGAGAACAAAACCCTCTATTGTAAAGGTTAGAGACATTTCTAGAAATGAAAGAAGCTTCAACTTTTATTTGGGATCCATATTTGGTGTGGCAGGGCACAAAACTGCTTTACTGGAAAAAAAGGGTAACATTTTCCTTATATTTCAAGCCATTCCAAAGTGGAAACCAGATGATTATAGAGAGTAACCTTAAATACTTTTTTTTTTTTTACCTCCTAGCTTTGCCAAAAAGATTTTACCTCCCAGCTTTGTAAGGTTTTAAATACCTGGTCTTCTCATTTTTGGCATATATTTCTGAGTTCTTAATAAAAATATAAAGAGCCTCTCTATTACCCCCTCAGCCCGCCCCTCAAAAATCAAATTACCTTAGATCATCTTAACAAGGAATTATGGCTACTTTGATACTCTTCCATCTTGTTTGATAGTTTCTATTTAGTCTCATTATCTTCATATGTTTAATCATATAGTTTTTATCTGTATAAATATTTGAACCTCAGTTTATTAAGTTTTTTTCCTTTGCTCATAAAATTCCTCTTGCCAGGAATGTTCTATTCCTATACGTACTATACCCTTCTCTACTAGCAAGCTGATTTTTAGCTTTTAAGAACTAATTTAAAAGCCACTTCTTCTGGGAAATCTCTTCAGTTTTGTTTTGCTTTGTTATTTGTTTCATTTTTGTTTGTTTTGCTGTCCTGCAAAAAGAAAAAAAAAAAAAAAGAGCAGCAACAACAACCTAACCATGATTATAGCACTAGTTTTCTTACCTGAGTTCCCAGGTGATCTCCAGAGTATCTTGTGTTACACTGATGTAGTTTTTGAATAGGTGAGGTCCAGAGCCGACTGCTAAGAATTTTTGAGACGTCTTTGGTGTAAAATGGTGGTTTTATTAAAGCATGGAGACAAAACCCAAGGGCAGAAAGAGCTGCTGCTGCCCTGGGATTGTGAGGAGCAACTGATTATATACTTTGGGGTTGGGGGAAAGTAAAGGTAAGGGAAGTTTCAAAAGGATTTTCATATGGTAAAGAAGACTCAGGAAACTTGAGTCCTTGCTATTATCAAACCCAGGTTGTTTTTCCCTCTAGCAAGACATTAACATTAAGACAGTTGGGAGCTTCCTGGAGGACCTTTATAGTCTGCCTGCCTCAAGTATTTGTCAATGGGCTGCAGGTTCTAAGGACATTTAATATTATCTACAGTTCCTTCTGCCTTTGTTTCCTACATCAACATTTTATTAGAATTGTTTGCAGATCTGCTTTTCCATAAGGTTGTTAGAAACTAAAAGTGGCGACAATGAGAAATTAATCACTTAAATCTCCAGAATCTAACGCAGGACCGAGCACATGACTCCAGTGTCTGGTTTGTTAAAAATTTCCCAAGAAAAAAATAAACTTTTTGTTCTTTCTAATTATCTCAAGCCTTACTACAGGTTATTCTTTTATAGTTTGCACAAAAAAGAGAAATGACAGATGTGCTTCAAGAGTATGATATTGGAAAGTGTTCCCTTTAGGCAGAAGAGCATTATAATATAAATAGCAACAACTTTGTTTTTGGAGTCCGACAGTTACCACACTCATCACTTACTACATATGTGAAAATGACCAAATTTTTTTCCTCTCTGCAAGACTCAGTCTTTCTCATTAATACCATAACTACCTCAAAAAAGTTGCAATGAATATTAAATGTAAGAAACCAAGTAAATGTAGTACTTACAGAGTGCTTTGCACAGTCTGAGTGATCATTACATTTCCTAGTCAGGCAGAAACTGAGAGTCCAGTTAGGTCTCCAGTGCTACTGAAAATCAGCGTGTCAACCACTTTACTAGAGACCTATCGGTTGGCCAGAGCCCACGGCTGGGGCCAAAAAAGAGGAGCAGTTCAGAGCAACCAGGGGCCATTGAGGCCTTCAGGACAGGGTCCGTAGCCTCTGCCTCCCTTCACACACATCCTAGCTTACTTTTCTTTGGCTCAGAGATTAAAAAGACTGCATTTGCAGTTTGCAGACTTCCTTTCTTATTCCAAGAGCAGCTGAAAATGTAAATTTATGTAATTTCTATCACCAGTTAAAGAAAGCTAATGGTAAAACAAGGGAATGGGAAACGCAAAGAGAGCAAGAATGAAGTAACAAAGATGTTCAGATGTCCAGTCCAATTCAGTGTTTCCATCAAACTATATTATTTTATTGCCTCATTTGTTAACTACCTTTGCTTTTTTTTTCCCCCTAAGAGAGAGCAAGTTGGGGGGTGGAGGGTGGATCAACAGACGGAGAGGGAAAGAGTATTAAGCAGGCTCACGCCCAGTGCGAAGCCAACTCGGGGCTCCACCTCAGGACCCTGAGATCATGATCTGAGCCGAAATCAAGAGTTGGTGACTGAACCACCCAGGCGCCCCACTACCTTTGTATTTCTAAGTATTTTAGTGCAGTACACACCCAAACGCTTCCAAATAGATGATTTTGTGTGTGCAAATATGAGGGGGTTTTGGAATATAGGTGAGGTTCGGTGGGGTGAGGTCCAGAGCCGACAACCAAGAAAGAATTCTTGAGACGTCTTTGGTGCAAAATGGTGGTTTAATAAAGCACGGGAACAGGACCAGTATGCAGAAAGTGCGGCTGCACTGGGTTTGTGAGGGGTGGCTGATTATATACTGTGGGGTTGGGGGAGGTAAGGAAAAGGGAAGTTTCAAAAGGATTTTCATATGTTAAAGAAGACTCACAGGATTCGGGAGACCTTGCCATTGTCAAGTCAAGTTAAGATTATTTTTCTCTCTATCAAGGCATTAACATGAATTGAAGGTAGGTGGGAGCTTCCTGGAGGAGCCTGCTTCAAGTATCTGTCAGTGGGCTGCAGGTTATAAGGACATTTAATTGTATCTACATTTCCTTCTGGAAGCTAGGTTATTGATAGAAATGCTTTGCTCTTGTAGATTGCTAAGACATTTATAAACTTAGGAAGGCTTTTGTTTTGCAAGATTGTGATCTCTGTAAGTTAACTATTTGTTTTTCCTTTCCTTAGCTTTAGGGCAGCCAGGAGTGCTTGAGGAATGTCACATATATCCTATCTTGGGGGGGGGGTTATGAGGTGTCAGCTTCTGCTTTGTCCTCAGCTAGCCTTCGGTTCCCTCATTATTTATATACATAGACACCTATATTTACACACACACACACACACACACACACACACACACACATATATAGTGGGATTCATGATATGATTTTCAAATGATGTAAGGATGATGTTTAAGAGAAATTGTTACAGGATTTTCGTCCCTTAGTACGCGGGTTCTTGGTCGCCCCACTTCGAAGAATGAAGAGGTAGACTAGATGAAGAGTGGTGTGCAGCAAAGCACCAGAGGTGAGGCAGAGGTTTAGTCAAAGGAACTGGGCTCAGAGAGAATCATTTTCACAAGATCAGTCATTCATTCAATAAGAACTATATTGTGAATGTAGGGTCCAGAATTTATCCAGACTCTTAAATCAGCATTTTTTTTCACCAGACAGCACTGACAAACTCAGTAGTATAATCCAATTTTATATTCATTATAATAACTAGAAATGTGTATTTTAATGTAAACATTACTAGTAGCGTTGAAATCAATGTCTAATTGTATGGATCAGGTTAAAAAAAAAGTTCTACAGCCCTTCCATAGGAATGTTTATGTAAGAATGTGACAGAGACTAGAAGCAGAATTTTTCTTGTTTAATGAAAGCATTATGTAGAAAAGATACAGTTATATAGAAAATACTTATTTTTTCACAATCATGGTATGTCTGAAGTAGTTTTAGCTACAGTAGAAATTGGCTTTGATCTCTGATGGCTAAAGGAGAAGTTTTATGATTTTGCCTTGAGCTTTTGGAGGTAGTGATCTAGGAAAGAATGGAAATAATGGATCAGAAAGTCATCAGGACTAGAACATCAAGCTTCCAAAAACAAGTCGATGAGGATGCAGTCTAAAGAATAATGATAATATGAAAGTATGATAATGGGAGATATAGGTACTTTCTTTGGGTTTTCTAGCACCTGACAGTCTTTCATATGCTTAGAGAATTTTTCACCATGTACTTCCCCCCCCCCCCCAGTTTTATTGGGATAAAATTGACACGTGGCATTGTGTAAGTTTAAGGTGTATAACATAACAATTCAATATATGTATATGGTGTGTAATGATTACCACAATAAGTTTAGTTCATACCTACCACTTCACATAGTTGTATTTTTTCTTGTAGTGAGAATTTTTAAGATCTACTCTGTTAGCAACTTTCATGTATACAATACAGTATTGTTAACTATAGTCACCATGTACATTATATCCCCAGAACACATTAATTTTATAACTGGAACTTTATACCTTTTAACCACCTTCACCCATTTCTACCAGCCCTCAGCCCCCACCTCTGGCAACCACCAGTCTGTTCTCTGTATCCATGAATAGATTTTTCTTTAGATTCCACCTACAAATGAGATCATACAGCATTTGTCTTTCTCTGTCTGGCTTATTTCACTTGGTATAATGCCCTCAAGTTTCATCCATGTTGCCAAAAGGGGGGCAGGATTTCCTTCTTTTTATGGCTGAATAATACTCCTTCATGTGAAGGAATATATATATATATATATAATATATATAATACTCCTTCATGTGAAGGAATATATGTATATATATAGATAGATAGATAGATAGATAGATACATTTTCTATATCCATTCATCTGTAGATGGGCACTTAGGTTATTTTCATTTCTTGGCTATTGTGAATGATGCTGAAATGAACATGAGGGTGGAGCTGTCTCTCAAGATAGTGATTTCACTTCTGGCAAATGTATACCCAGAAGTTAAATCACTGGGTCATAGGGTAGTTCTGTTTTTTAATTTTTTGAGAAACCTCCATACTGTTTTCCATAGTGGCTACACCAGTTTGCCTTCAGTGCACAAAGTTTCCCTTTTCTCCACATCCTCACTAATATTTGTTATCTCTTATCTTTTTGATAATAGCCATTCTAACAGGTCTCAATTGATTTCTCACTGGGATTTTGATTTGCATTTCCCTGATGCTTAGTAATGTTGAGTACTTTTTCTTGTATTTGTTGGTCAATTGAGTATTTTCTTTAGAAAAATGTCAGTTTGAGACCTTTGCCCATTTTTACATTGGATTATTTGGAGTTTCTCTTTGCTATTGAGTTATAAGAGTTTCTTATATTTTTGGATATTAACCCCTTATCAGATATGTGATTTGCAAATATTTTTTCCCATTCCATCAGTTGCTTTTCATTTTGTTAGCTGTTTCGTTTGCTATGCAGAAGCTTTTTAGTGTAATGTAGTTCCACTTGTGTATTTTTACTTTTGTTGCTTGTCTCACTATGTATCTCAGAGGAGAGCAGAGCCTATGTGCCCTATAGAAGCTACAAAAATACTGGCTTTTTGGGCTTTCATGTGGTCAAGCAATAACTGCCTTCTCTAAACCTAGCCCAACTAGCATTATCATTGAGACTTTGCGATCAGAGAAGCATCCGTATCGGAAAGTTGTATTTGTTTCCTACCGCTATTGCAACAAATTAGCCCAAATTTAGTAAGTTAAAACAACACAAATTTATTTTCTTTTCCAGAAGTCAGAAGTCTGAAATTGGTCTTACTAAGCTAAGATCAAGGTATCAGCTGTGAAGGTTCTATTCCTTCTGACTTTTCTAAGGAAGAGCCTGTTTTCTTGTCTTTTCCAGCTTCTAGAGGCCACTGCATCCCGTGGCTCATGGCCCCTTCCTCCATCTCCATGCCAGTAGTCTGTCATGCCCAAATCTCTTACTCACCCTTGCATTCTGCCTCCCTCTTTTAAGGACTGTTGTGGTTATGTGTGCGGCCACCGAATGATCCAAGATAATCTTTCCATTTCAAGATTCTTAGGTTAATCACATCTTTAAAGCTTTTTGCAGTATAAGGCAACATATTCACAGATTTCAGAGATTTGGATGTGGATGTCTTTGAGAAACCATTATTCTACCTACTACACAAATCCTTTCTGTGGCTCACCAAAAGCAGTAATATTTATTTCGTAGGGGCTGCAGTGATCTAGATCCTAGTGGAACATCTGGAGTCCAGTGGAAGCGGTAAATTCAGTGGCATTCAGTGTTCTGTGACAATAGTATGTTCATTTGATGGGTCTTGGAGTAAAATGTAATGTTTGGTGTGGTCCCAGTTACTCCAAAGCCTCTGGTCTTTTTTTTTTTCTTTCCAAGCCAGCTGCCTCAGGTTTTTTTGGTAGTTCTATGAGCTACTGTGTACTCTTTACATACATACATACCTTGTCTGTTTAAGTTAATACCTCTGACTGTATGAGAGAGAGACTGTATAGAGAGTATGAGTGAGATAGATGATATTTAAAGATGGAAAGTCTAGGCAAAACAGCAACAGCAGCAAAACAATCCTTCCAAAACAACACACAAAAAACAAACGAGTTTCCAGCTTCCACCTGTTAAAAAGTCTAATCACTGATTTATTGAATAAATGTAGTAGAGATTAATCAGTTATTTTTTTAAAGATTTATTTTTATTTTATTTTGAGAGAGAGAGAGCATGAGTGGATGGCAGGGAGAGGAAGAGGGGGAGAGCAGACTCCCTGCTAAATAGGGAGCCTGACGGGCTCAATCTCAGGACACTGAAATCATGACTTGAGCCAAAATCAAGAGTCCCATGCCTAAACCACTGAGCCACCCAGGTGCCCCTGGTTATTTTTAATCTTAGAAGATTTTCATCTAAAATAAATATTTTAAATGACTCCTAGGTTTTAAGTTGCTATCTAGTTAAATCAATCAAAGCTCATTAAATCTAATATACATTGTATTAAAGTAATTGATACATTGTAAAATCAATCAATTGATCAGTCCCTCTCTACACATGCGCGCGCACACACACACACACACATATATTCAGATCTATGTTACATAAACATTTACAAAGCTTGTATGAATCAATTTGCGTCCATTCCTTATTGTGGTGGTGACCACAGAGCTTGTTTTACTCTTCTTTTTGTCATATATCCCTTCTGGAAGAGGTAGAAAGGTCAACTAATTTAGTTTACCCAGGGAAGCCTGCTTAGTATCTGCCTGTGGTCCTTTTCCTCCCTTTTATTGCCTTGAGCCACTCCTTGCTATTCCAGCACTGAAAACAACAGGAGACTATAAATACCATGTGTCACTGTGTCCTTTTGCTCTAAAAAGAACTACCTCTAAAGCTTGCAAATGTGACCAGAAGGCAGCTTAAAAAAAAAAAAAAGAGGCATTAGTAGATATTTTGACTTGCATTCTAGAAATCAGATGAAAAAAACAAAACAAAACACAATGGAACTGTTCATTGCTAGTTAGCTCTTGCTAATGGGACATAGAACACAGCTAAAATGGATGTTAATCAAGATCACCTGGCTCAAACCTCTTTTACAAACAAGGAAACTGAGGCTTAGAAAGCTTAAATAGCCAGGATCAAGACATATTAAATAAAATAACTCAGAATCAAGACATATTTAACAGCTTCATTGATTGTATTTGTATGATTTCTTAAGCTGTCTTTGAAAATAAAAGTGCTCAGTTTATTAAATATGTTAGGTAACCAAAAAGAAATCCTAACCAAAAAGAAATCCTTTTCTAATATTAGTACTTTTCTAATAATAATCTTAGATATTAGCATTATATCCCAAAATTTATTTCTCTTGAAAATTATATTAAAGATAACACTAGAGGGATGTCTGAGTGGCTCAGTCGGTTAAGCGTCTACCTTTGGCTCAGGTCATGATCCCGGGGTCCTGGGATGGAGACCCCATGATGGGCTTCCTGCTCAGTGGAGAATCTGCTTCTAACTCGCTCTCTGTCCCTTTCCCCCTCTTTAATTCATTATTTAAAACTAATAAATAGGGGCGCCTGGGTGGCTCAGTGGGTTAAGGCCTCTGCTTTCTGCTCAGGTCGTGATCTCAGGGTCCTGGGATCGAGCCCCGCATGGGTTCTCTGCTCAGCGGGGAGCCTGCTTCCCCCTCTCTCTCCGCCTGCCTCTCTGCCTACTTGTGATCTCTCTCTGTCGAATAAATAAATAAAATCTTTAAAAACAATAAAATAAAGCTAATAAATAACCATATCAAACTTCCATTTACTTACTGTATTTCTTGAATAATTTTATTGCAGCCAATATTGGTTTCAGAAATCAAGATTTGCTTACAATTCACGTTGAAGAATATTCATGGATATTTCATCTTAAAATATTATAAAGTGAATTTTGAGATATTACTAAATCCTCAAATCATTTCCTAGATAGAAAAAAAAAAAAATACATGAATCATTTTCATGTTGTTAGTAGCATCATATATGGCCACAAGAGGGCAATCTATGAAAATAATTGAAATGGGAAGGGAGGCAGCATTTAATAAGTGGACGTTGTTAGGTACCTCTGATCACCAATTTAGCATCATTGTCAGGCTGTATAAAAGGGCTTACATTTTAACTACATAGTATTTAATTTTAATCAAGATGAAATAGCTCTACATTTTTATTTAGGTTGTGATGTTTATAGTTATACAATAGATACATCCCATGTGTGACACTGTTAGATTACATTCTTGTAGTAATCATATCTTAGAAGAACAATTGTACTGAACTCTTAGTACTGTCCTAGGAGAGTGGCAATGATCAAAATAACTCTCATTTGTAAAGACTGTTTTGGATTTTGTTGACCCTTGCCTAATCACTGATAAGGCCATTTCCTGCTTTGAAGCACATCTCCGGAGACTTAACAGGAAAAAAAAGGGATCCCTTATGGATTAAAAGCCATTTTTGATAAGTATTAGATTGATTATTAATTTTATTTATATGCCTGTGACTCAAGGTAATGTTGCATAAGAATGAGTACTTTTCACAGGATCAAAGAGGAAAAAGTGTTTAGAAGATAAAGAATGGTTTTAGCATACTGAGTTCTTCAAAAATCTCTGCCCACACTAACTTCCCACCCCAACAATCCCCAAAATAATACATATCATCTAAAATGTACATTCACTTTTGTTCTTAGGAAAATAATGCAATAGAGTCTTCCAATTGAATTTCTGGAAGCAGGTGTTCTTTATGATAGCATCACCTTAATTCCTGCCAAGAACATAATGTTCAGCACACAATTCCACTTTTATTAATTTAATTATTGTGTTCAGTACTCTGCCCATTCTACCAGACATACTGCAGAGTGACTCAAACAGTTCAAAAGAGAATTTCTATTTATATCCAACATTATGTTTATTTGGTTACATCCCCTAATTTTTAAGATTATATAATTTTGGAATTTAATAAAGATGTAATAATAACAAATTTGTTACAGAATTATACTTTTGGTGGTATTTCAGACTATGTATAGATTTACTTTGAGATTTTGTGAGTTGAAACATGATACATTAGTAGAAAATATCACTTTGATGTGCAATGGAAAAATCTTGAAAATAGTTTTTTTCTTTTAGAGAATAATTCTTTCAGGAAACTTTAAAGTTCTTTTTGACCTAAGAGGCATCCTCTTCACTACCTTTAATGTTCCTGTAATAGGTAGGATATATAAATTACATTTACAAACTTGGTATAAACGATAGCATCATGAGTTAATGTTCAAACTTAGAAAAGGAGTAACTGAAACTAACTTTACATATTCTACTCTGGAAACTAGACATTTCTGTCAACTAAGTAAGGCTCTAGGATTGGGTTTTTTAATGAAATTTGATAATGATTGCTAGTGAGAATGGTTTCTTCCTCTTTCTGTGACTTCTGCATCATATTTGTGTCACAGACACTTTAGCTATAGTGTAAATAGAATTATGGGGTGTAAAAATAGAAGAGAGAGTAAAATCAGGAAAATAGCAATAATGCTTAGAAAAATGCCTACAGAATGATGGAAATAACATTAAGTGAAGTCAACAAATCTTTTTTTTTAAGTACCTATGATGTTAGTTATTTTCAAATAAGATGTGTAAATACACTGTTCTCAAGAACTTGCTCAGATATGTGTTATTATAGCAAGTTTACAGCATTAGAAACCATGACGTAAAAAGTTAAGTATCTTGCCCAGGAACACATAATAGCCATTACGCAAAGTGGCAGAGCCAGGTTTCAACTCATGACTTCTGAGTCCAAGTCCAGTGTGTGTGGTGTGTGTGTGTGTGTGTGTGTGTGTGTGTGTGTGTGTTGTTGTTGTTGTTGTTGTTGTGGTTTGTTTGCTTGTTTTGCTCTTGTGAGAATTCCTAATGGAAATCACTAAACTACCAGAATACTAGAGATCAACAAATTTCCTGAATATTCATAGTGCCAAATAGAAAGAAGAGGAAGAAGGAGAAAGGATGCAAAGAATGGAAAAATAGAGTAAAAAGGAAGAAAGAGGGATACAGTTTGCCGGGATTGGAAATGGAGAGGTTTTGATTTGGTATCTGAGAGGCAAGAAAGCATAACCGAGAAATAGAAGCCACTTTTTCCCACATATGTTCTTACTCATCTGCATTCTACCATAAGCCCTGCTGTTCCCATGTACTGCCAGTTCTCGTGGTCTGTGCATAAGCTGTGTCTCACTCAGGCACCAAAGGTGATACGGGGCTCGTTCTCAGATGTTACTGCTATGTTTATTCAACTTTGGCCAAATTTCTAAAGCTTTTTCAAGCTTCTTTTCAAGTCAGTTTCTTTTCTTTTTTCTCCCCTCCCGCCTGCCCGCCCGCCCTCCCTTCCTCCCTTCCTCCCTTCCTTCCAAACGGAGAGATTTTTTCGCTAAGCCTGGCAAAGGAACTAAGGAAGATCATGTCATGACACACTGTACTGATGACACCAGTGTTGGGTTTCGACACATAGCCCCCAGATATTTCCTGTCACACTGAGTTTTCCTGCCTTCTTGGAGTGCCGTCCAAAGAGACTTCGAATTTTAATAATGAATCTAAGCACTGTACCTGAAGTCACGCTTGATTTTTCTCACTAGATTTCTTGTTTTGGGATGTAAATGTAAGCTTTGAATTACCCATTCACAGCTTTTTTCCAGTGCTTAGGACATGTCCATCCAAACTGAATGTATTACAGACAACCTTGACATATCAGAATTACTGAGACATAAGGTTAGGCCCCAACCATGACCTGGATTAAAGTGTGTAAGTGCACAAATTTACCAGTTAGCCACTAATCTGAGTCCGATTTTCTCTTCAGGTTATTCATAGTTCTCGAGCTGAACAGATACATTTCTGATATCCTAGAAGCCTCCCACTCTTTATGTAGAACATAAGTATATATACATATGTATATGTATATATATTCACATAGACATATATTTTGTATATATAATGTAAGGGTTTTTTCTTAGAAAACTGAAATATGCAGTTTTATTTATTTTAGTGATAGTAGTGACATATCCCATACTGTCATAAATTTTTATCTAAACAACCATATTTTTTAGCTAAGTAAGTCCTCCTGTGGCTCAGGACAACTCTTTGCAAGTTGATGGTGAGCATTTATGAATTTGAATTCTAGTACTACTTCAGAGAGTAAAACTGATTATTTTGTTATATCATAGCATTATCGCATAGTATTATTACCTCTATGCTTTAACAAACTGGCTTAGTTTCATTCTGTATGAAATTTGCCCAATTATTAACATTTTAACAGACTAAGTTATTCTGAAATGTCTTTTACTACCATAGTTAATTACCTCATGGCCTAACTTCCTTCACTTTTCAGTTGATATAATATTTAACATATTGAAAGTTTTTTCCATTTATGTAACCTGTAACTTAGTTCTTCTATCAAAATTCTGAGAAAGCCTAGAACTAGTCAAGGACTATGTCATTGTCTTAATTCTGATTGCTGTCTAAGGTAAAATTTGGAGAGCAAATTCTTTAAGACATTTTGTCATCACCCTTATCATAATTAGATATTGTGTATAAGATCGTGACCTGGGACAAATGCTAAAGTGATGTATAGATTATAGGATTTGGCCTGGCTCTGAACCTGAGAAATTAATAATTAAGAAATGGGTTATAAAGAAAGTAATGAGCATGTTTCTACTCTATATTTTTCTGTATTTTCAAGTTTGATTATGATTGTCATGATTGTTATCTACCCTAGGAAGACTGTATTTTAGTGCTTATCAATAGGAAGATCCATTTTTCCAAACCACCTGTCTCTTTGATTTCGCCGGTTCTTTCCTATTCACCATTTCACATGGAATCTTCTCCCTTGGTAAGGAGAAGATATATTAATTGCGAACCAATTAGTAAAGAATAATATGACAAGTGTTATACTATAAAGGATTGGTGGCATAATGTTCTGATCAAGAAAATAGTGAAATGGTTTCTTTGTGGTATATGTATGTGTTTTCTTTTTTGTGAAGCTATTTGAGTAATTCACCCAAATGTAGCTGTGTTCTTTACAGGAGATAAAAGAGTACTGAGTAAAATTTGCCTTTTTTAACCCCAATATCACAGTCTTACTTTCATCACATCTTAGGTGGAAAATGATGTGGTTAACACTTCTCTATTCAAAATAGACTCCAAACTCAAAAACATGGTATCTTTAGCTAACACATAATAATTTCATTTCCACAAAAAATTTTCTGGTGTCCTGATTTATCTAACTTAAATTTTAATTATTTAAATATCTTTGTAAAAGTGCTTTTAACTAACATGTATCACAGCAACACATGCTCTCTAGCTTTATGTCTGTGGTTCTTCACAACCATGACTATTCCAATTAGGAATTTTTCTAAATAACCATTAAATAAATATTGTTTTAACACTTTCTTAGCATAGGAGATATAGTTAGGAGTAAGGATCTTTACTATCATAAGCCTTATAAACTCAATTTATAGGATAAAGAAACAAAAATGTAGATTTTTCTGTCACATTTTATGATGCAACCATCAATATCTTAGAGCTAAAGGTGAATAAGCCATTATCCATGCTCTTTAAGAGAACTGATGGTGAATCGAGGGAGATGAATATACAAATAATTTTCATGTAAGAAACAGATATAATAAGCCTTCTAATAAAACTATAGACAGAGAGATCTGGGACTGTATGAGAAGGAGAAATTATACTAGTGTTTGAATATAAGAATGAGTAATTTTATATTTATAGTAATACTGAATTAATAATTACAGCAGAATAATTCATACAAGAATTGGTTGCAACTATGATAAATGGAGTTATTTAGGATGTAAGGTTTTCCTTTCCTCTCTTCCATTTTACACACACACACACACACACACACACACACACAGGCTTTTTAAAAATTCAAAGTTGTATATTTGTTTCCCTTTTGGGTGATCTGCAAATTGAATTGTAACTACCCCATGGTTCTTTTTCACTTGTATACTTTTGTTCCGTTTTATTTTGATTTGACCTGCTTTGGCCTACTTCTAATCTGAGTGGAAAAAGCCAAAGCCATGCAACCATGTTTTAAGGCTTTTCTCCTTGCCTGATCACTTCTGATGATTATTAGCTTAGGTAAAATTACAAAAATCAGTTCCTTAGCTTCTGCAATTTGTTTTGATTACCAGGTGGTGTTATGTTTCTGTTGTCACCGAAAATGCAGTGTATTGTCTATAATTTGGGAATAAAAAGTGAATATGCGTTTTAGGGCCTCCTACCTATGCAAATCTATAATTCTATTATGCAAAGTAGCTTGTTTAAAGTGAGCCTTTTCACGGACTTCCAGGGAATGGTGTTGTCACTGTAGCTTGTGTATGTTAACCGAGGTTCATTCATTCAACAAATATTCATTGAGTTGTGACTTAATGTGAGGCTCTGTTCTAAGCACCGAGGTTACAACAATAAGCAAAACAAAATTCCCTGCCATTACATAATTTACATAGTTCCAGTACAAGGAAGAAATGAGTTAGTTTCATATTATGTCAGGTTTTTTGATATCAGACTCGTATAAGAAAAGATCCGGATACATATCTAGATCATCGGGACATTTGTTCTTCTTTGGAATGTCTGGTTTTAGAAACTGTGCCCACACACCCATAAGATGCAAGTGTGGATATACTGCATATGCAGTCTCAAAACAGATTGTAGTGGGAGTTTTACATTGCATATGTAAGTTACTCCGACATCTTTGCAGATCACTTAACTGCTCACATTTGTAAACATCTTTTGGCCTTAGACAGAAAAATTAATGTCTCAATTCTGTACAGTAAATGGATGAAGTTAATGACACATCATTTTAAATCATTAGAATTGCCTAAGATACGCATTATTTTAATGAACATTTATAAATACGGATTTGTATTGCTCATGACACTTATTCCTTTTTATCTACTCTTTTAAATTAGTGCTCTACATTTTCAGCATCTCTGTTTTCACTATTTTGAATATCTCCTGAAAGTCTCACATCTCTAAATAAGCTGGAATATTCCTCTTGAGGGACCCCACAAGATTGCTTTCCTATTCACACTTCCACTTAGTGCTGGCAGGAAGGCTTATCGTCTATTTGATTAAAATAGATTGATATTGCAACTGTAGGTTCATTATCATGCCTGCTCTTCACTGTAACTTTTATCTTTCCCAAGGTGGTTGTGGAAGAGCATACTCACTATCTTGCTTTTCTTTTCTTTTTCTTTTTTTTTAACTTTTAAATGCATCTTTTTTTTACCCCTTTACCTTAGAGTTAATGCATTCCCAAAATGAGAAAATTCCACCCCCTTTTTCATTCTACCTGGTTTGCTATCCAAGTTCTCAGCTTGGACAAAGGGGCTGCTGTCTCTAGATAGGAACCTCTTGCTTCAGGCAGGAGCCCGAGTGGGCTGCTCCATTAGTGAAACACCAGTCCTACTATAATGCTTACTGGCCCTCCTTTTAGCTTCTTTTTCTGGTCCTTCTTCGTTTCCTCAGACTCTTTAATATAGGATACTGGAGGGTTCAGTCATTAGACTTGTGTTCTCTCCCAATATTTACTCCCCTAAGTCTATGCACTGAAGACTCCCAAATTTATACTTCTTGCCAGAACTTTCCACTGAAATCCAAGCTTATATATCCAAACACCTACTTGAAATCTCCATGTGAATGTCTAATAGATATCTAAAACTCAACGTGTTGAAAATTGAGTTTTGGATCTTCCTTCCAAACCTGATCCAACCATAGTGTTCTCTATCTCAGTTTATGGCAACTGTCCTTTCATTGTGTAGATAAAATTGTTAGAGTTATGCTTGTCTCTTATTTCTCTCACTTCCAAATCTATCTTCAAAATAGTTTTAGAGTTCAGCCGTGTCTCATCACCTTCACTCTTTCCACCTTTGTCTGAGCCACCATTAGCTTTCACCTGAGTAGTGTCCTAGCTCATTACCCTTGTACCACTCTAACCTCCCTCCCCAGGCCTCATTTGTTTTTGTCTTTTTTTTTTTAAAGATTTTATTTATTTATTTGACAGAGAGAGAGAGAGAGAGAGATCACAAGTAGGCAGAGAGGCATGCAGAGAGAGAGGGGGAAGCAGGCTCCCTGCTGAGCAGAGAGTCCGGATTCGGGGTTCCATCCCAGGACCCTGAGATCATGACCTGAGCCGAAGGCAGAGGCTTTAACCCACTGAGCCACCCAGGCGCCCTGATTATTGTACTCTTAATCCCCTTGATCTTTCACCCATCCACCACTCATCTCTCCTCTCCTCTGGCAACCACCAGTTTGTTTTTTATATTTAAGAGTCTGGTTTTTTTGTTTGTCTCTTTTTTTTTTCTTTTCTTTTCTTTTTTCTTTTTTTTTTGCTTTGTTTCTTAAATTTTGCATTTGAGTGAAATCATGTGGTATTTAGCTTTCTCTGACTGACCTATTTCATTTAGTATAATACCCTCCAGATCCACTCATGTTGTTGCAAATGGCAAGATTTCATTCTTTTTTATGGTTGAGTAGTATTCATTGTATATATATTACATCTTCTTTATCCATTCATTTATCAACGGACATTGAGATTTTTTTTCATATCTTGGCTATTGTAAAAATGAAGAAATGTTCAACATCACTCATCATCAGGAAAATGCAAATCAAAACCACAATGAGATATCACCTCAAACCTGTCACGATGGCTAGAATAAAAAACACAAGAAATAACAAGTGTTGGTGAGGATGTAGAGAAGACGGAACCTTCATGCACTGTTGGTGGGAATGAAAACGGATGCAGCCACAGTGGAAAACAGTATGGAGGTCCCTCAAAAAAATTAAAAATAGAGCTACCCTGTGATTCAGTAATCCACTGCTGGATATGTTTTATTCTTAACCCAGAAGCCAGAATAATTTTTTTGAAATGTTAGTCAACCACTCCATCATGTCTCTCTTCCCTTCAGGGCCTTCCAAAACCTCTCTACCCTGCTTCCCTGTCTTACTCAGAATAAAAGCCAATGCCTAGTTAATGCCCTATAACATCCACCATAATCTGGCTTCCTGTTCTCACTCTGACTTCATCATCTAGAGCTTCTGTGCTCATGTACCCTCCTTGTTCTTTAGTCATACTCTGAGCATGCTATCACCTTACCACCTTTGTATTTCTTCTTTGTTCTACCCAGTACCCTCTTCCTTGGATACCCCCATGGCTCATTCCCCACCTCAAGTCTATTTCTGTTCAAATGTTACTTTCTCATGGAGGCCTTTAAATACCTCTAAAAAAATTCAGTTCTGTTTACTCCACTGGGAAATAAGCACCATGAGGAAAAGACTATTTTTTTTCTGTTTTGTTCACAGTAGAATCCTCAGCAGTTCAAACAGCTGTAAGAATTCAATACACACACATACCCACATATATATCTTTGAATAAATAAATGACTTTTCCTTAAGTTCTTTTCTTTAATATCTAAATAATGTATCTACTTTACTATGGGTATCTTGGTGCCCTTACCATGTCTGAAGATATAAAAGGGGATTTTAAATTTGCCTGCCATTTGCACCAGACTTGTTGCTTCTGATTCATGCTGTAGGCTCAATTCCAGTTACCTTAAATACTGTTGGTTCCACTGCTAGGAGAATCTGTCCTCTGCTTGAACCTGTTTCACTCATGCATGGAGGCATCCCCATCACCTTCCTTCCCTAAGGTGTCATGAATGCAGCTTTTTATGGATAATTTTAAGATAATTAAAGGTATTATATCACCAAATAGAAAATAGTTTAAAATCATTAATAGGTGTAATAGTTCATAAAGCTTATTGGCCATTCTCTGCCTCAGATTATGTCTTTCTTGCTCTCATGTGAAACCAGATATTTGTTTATATCTTTACAGTTCTAGGTTTTAGTTATGGTCTAATTATCAAAGTACAAAAATTGGTACATTAAAACTTATAAATTGTAAAAACTATTCAGTAGTTTAGACCCATTACTGCATCCATTTTGGATGCAGATGACAAATTTGAACCATATAAACTTTTATTGTTGAGAGCTCTCATAAGTAATTTTTTTCTTTGATGTATGTTATGAATTTAGTTGTGAGATATTTAACCTTTGATATGGTTCTGTTTTATCCTCTTTCAATAAAGAAGTCTTTTTTTTTTTTTTAAGATTTTATTTATTTATTTGACAGAGAGAGATCACAAGTAGGCAGAGAGGCAGGCAGAGAGAGAGGAAAGCAGGCTCCCTGCTGAGCAGAGAGCCCGATGCGGGGCTCAATTCCAGGACCCTGAGATCATGACCTGAGCCGAAAGCAGAGGCTTTAACCCACTGAGCCATCCAGGCGCCCCTAAAGAAGTCTTTCTTTCTCCATTTCTCTAATCAAGTTGTCTTTACTGCTAAGCAGTTTTCTTTTTAACTGGTTAGCTTTGTTTTGTTAGTGGCCATAATGAAAATTATATTTTGTATTGTGAATATTAAGCTTTAATGACTAAGTAATTATTTTACTTTGTGATTTTACAATGTGTTTGCCTTTTATTCCATTGGGAGAAACACTAAAGTTGCCAGAAAAACATTTTAACATTCGAATTGCAAAAATAAGGAAGCTCTTACTCAAATTTCTTGTAATAGAAATATTTTTTTGACATTCCCAAGAAGGAAATAACAGATTTCTTTAATATCTTGCAGTATATATATCAAGTGAATATATTAACCAGCCCCATTCACTGTTCAATGACATATGTATGTATGTATGTGTGTGTGTGTATATAAATATATTTTGCATATATATTAAAAAATATATAAATATCTATAAATCAAGCCACATCCAGGTAGAGATTCAAAGGGTGAGGAAAAAAACTGTTGATTATATCTTATGGTATTTGGTTGAACTGCTTTTGTTTTTTAAGATTTTATATATTTATTTGAGAGAGAGAACAAGGCAGAGGGAGAAGGAGACTCTCTGATTCCCTACTGAGCAGGGAGCCCAGACTGGGGGCTTCCATGACCATTGTTGAATGGTGATTTTACTAAAAAGAACCAGTGTGATGCTCTTCACAGTCTTTGTATTTTAATTTTTATAATAATATATATTCAGGGCTTTATATCAATTAAAGATGACTTCAAAAGATAATTATTTCAATTTCTGAAATGTATCATTTATTCTTATTTGTTTTTAAAATTCTGTTGTATTAACCTACAATGCTATATTAGTTTCATGTATATAGTGAATTGTTGTATCCCTAATGCTTAGTACAAATCTTAGAATATTATAGGCACTCAATTCATAATTATTGAATTAATGAATTGCATAGTCCAACTTAAAGAAGTTTGGCAGGTCATTGTTATCAGTAGAAGTGCTATGGGCATCAAAAGCAGAATTTTAAAATATGAAAATTCCTCTAAGTAATTGAGAAATAATATATTGTTAATTAAATTTTAGTTTTCTTGGCTCTACCTTTTATATTTAATAATCATCAGCTGAAGCTAATTATTACCTACATTAATTTATTCAGTAACTAATTTTTAACAACTTTATGCCAAACATTGTCCTAAGCACTGGGAATGAATGCAACAGTTAATACAACAAAAAATATATTCCCTTATAAAATGAATAAATATCATTTTTCACATATAGTGCAATGGAGAAAATAAAGCTGACTAAGGGAATGAAGTGTTGCAGCATAAGAGCAGGAGCATGTTTTTTACATTCTCTTCAGATAAGGACATTCAGAAGTGCTAACATTTAGGCAAACCCTTAAGTAACTGATGGAGGGAACCGTACGAATATTGGGTGGGCTAGAGGGAGATAGCCAGGCAAAAGGAACAGCAGTTGCAAATACCAAGAAGAGAACAATGCTTACTGTGGGATTTGAAATCACAACTAAATAATCCTTCTTCCCTTGCTCTAGTTCCTGTCCCCCCTCTGCTGCTCTACTTCTTCCCATTGCTTATCCCCTTGTGACATCCAGTATAATTTACTTATTGTGTTGGTGGTTTCTGCACTTCTTCCCACTGCAGTGAAAGCTCTACAAAGAAGAGTGTCTGTCTGTTGTGTTCACCAGTGTATCCTAAATGCCTAAAATAGCATCCAACTCAGAGCTCGTACTCAGTAGATCTTCACTGTGCCAACCAAAATGATATTTGGGGGACTGCAAGATCGTGTGGGGGAGTGAACAGTATATAGGGGTGCAGTGGCATGAAGTGAGGACAGAGTGCAGGAATCAATAATTGTATGGCTTTCTAAGCCATGGAAAAGACTCTGTATTTTCTCCAAAGTGTGATAGGAAGCTTCTGGAGGGTTCAGAGTAAAGGAATGGAATGGCCTGATTCACATATTGCAGATCTTGCAGGCTGTTGTGTGGAGAACCATCCATATTCTCCAGCAGCTTCCACTTGTGTGGACAAGCACAGCAATGTGCTAATAACTTACCTGTTGCAGAGCTTAGTAAGGGCCACAACTGAAGTATAGACTAATTGTGTGAGGATAGATTCTGGACTGGTAAGACTTCCCAGATGAGGGGGCACCGGAGTTGGATCTTTGAATATAAGTAAAAAGAAAACTTCTGGCCACAGAAAACAACTGGACAAGGGATAAATGCAACATAATCTTGGGGTAGAATATATTATTATTCTACCTATTTGTTATTCTGTTCCAAAGAAATTTGGAAAGTAGGTTTAGGATTCTGAGTACTGAGAAGGGACAATGACAGTAAATGCTTTAAATACATTATTTCACTTGTTTTTTACCAAACCCCATTGAGTTAAAACCTATTTTAATCTCCACTTCTCGGAAAACTGAGGCACAGGGAAGCTTAGTCAAAGCTTTATTCAACAAGAAAGAAGCATGGAGATTTGAACTTGGATCTGTTTGATGGTAGATCCCATGTACTACTGAGTTGGTGCTTTAATAATACAATCAAAATTCAAAGAATTATCCAGTTTCTTGCATCTAATCAGTTTAATCAAATTAATATTTATTTTGCATGACTGGGGCTGCTAATGTGTATAATGCTGTCGAAGGCACCATAATCATGTTACTGATTATCATCCTTTTTATATTAAAGTAAAGCATTTATAATAAGAATGTCTGTCTTTGTTATGAAATGTTAATATTTATGTTCCTTTCATTTATGTGTGGTGAATGTCAAGTACAAGGCAGACAAATTGAAGAAATTAATGTATGCCCATAATTTATCATGACATAATACACTCTTAATTGCGTGTCTGCATGGCCTTGTAATCAACAAGCTGAAAAACTGTGACTTGATCATAGTCATTTAGATATCTACACTTCCAGCTAGGAGGTTGTGCTGATCCAGGACATAATAATAACTTTTAATAATTCACTAATATTCACATTCATTTAAAATGAAGTTTTGCTAAAGTTATTCCCTAGCTGGTGTTTAAACTTCTCATTCCTTATTTAGTTATTGAACTGAAGACTATACTGGTAACACATAACTGGTCACAACACCTGGCCTTAGAAGAGAGAAGAAACATTAAAAATGGAATTTAATGCAGAAAAGGTGAAAAGAGAACCTTCTCAAAGAAGAAATAGTAGCCAGTGGCTTTGGGGATAAGAATACATCAGATCAGTGTTTCTGGATCTTGTTCACATTATAGCACAAATAGGAAATGGTAATATTTTTACATTACATTGATGTAGACAGAGGAGGATGCTTAAGCCTCATATTGAGTACTTCAGGCGTTGTGGAAGTCCCAGGATCTGACAAGTCACCCTGAAGCTGAGAGACTGCTGTTTCAGTACACCTGTAATCTATTTGCAACGCACTGGCTGGGAAGCTCTGTCCTACTTAGCTCAGAATGATTCATGGTATGACCAAGAAAAACAGGGCAGTTTTATCTTTCTTATGTTCAGTTTGACTATAAAAAAAAAAAAGAATTCCATTATATCAGCTATCCCTTAATCCTGTTTGCTCATTGAAAAAAAAAAATTCCTGGGGAGATTTAGAAAAATACTACTTTGGCATTCTTAAACTAATTAAATAAAAAATCACTAGTGGTGAGGCCCACACATTGATATTTAAAGCACCATAGGGGATACTAAGGTGCAGAATATTCTACCGTACTAGACGATCGCTAGTGTCTTCTGTATCTCTAGCCAGCTAGGATTTTAAGTGGTGTTAGAAGATAGTCTCTAGCAACCTAAGTTTGGGGAGGCCAGTGAATATGTGGATGCTGTACAGGGACAATTAAGGAACACCCACAAAAAGAGACCATCTCTCAGTTAAGAGAGTGCAAGACACTGCTCATGATGCCTAAGAAGATCCCCATAGACTTAAAATTGCCAGGAAGCTTCCCTTTCTCCTTGTGACAAAATTCAAGTGGAAGCATTAGTCTCAGACTTTGAGATGAGAGAAAAAGAGGTAAGGAGAGGGACAAACGCATGTGAGATTTTAAGGGAAGGAATGTCGGTATAAAACAACGCACTGTTGGGGCGCCTGGGTGGCTTAGTCATTAAGCATCTGCCTTCAGCTCAGATCATGATCCCAGGGTCCTGGGATTGAGCCCCGCATCAAGCTTCCTGCTCTGTGGGAAGCCTGCTTCTTCCTCTACCACTCCCCCTTCTTGTATTCCCTCTCTCACTGTGTGTGTCTCTCTCTCAAACAAATAAATAAAATCTTTAAAAAAACAAAACAAAACAAAAACGACCCACTTAATCTGCCACAAGTGAGTGAGCCAGGAGTGAAGAGAGGCCTCACTGGACTGGAGAAAGTTTTATTGGACTGCTATGAAAAGAATGTGGGGATGATGGGGGTCCAGGCAGTATAGAGGGCACTGTTAAGGTTGAGGATGGCAAGCTGGCTGGGGCATCGATTATCTGATCAGCTTGTAGCAGAGAAGCTGAACAATTGGATTAATACAACTATTTACTGAATGGGTCAAACAAAAGTATGTTAAGAAAATAGGGTGAAGGTATTGGCAAGGGAATGAAAGATACGATAGACTGGATTCTTAGTTAGGTATGGAGAGAGTGAAAATAGCAATTGGTTGATAGATTGGGACAAAACTTGGTCAAATAATCTTTATTTTTATGATGCCAAAGAAAAAAATATAGTAAATGAAAATAAGAGGACACGAGAATGGGAGAAAGGGGAGTCATATTCCAGGGAATAAAAGCCCTTCCACTCTGGGTGGCAGGACTCCCATTAGAGTAATACTTCTGGCCTAACTTGTACTCCTCCAGGAAGAAATGATTTCCTTCATAGAAGAGTTTGATAGAATGAACTGGGCATGTGTGACTGACTCATCCCTTCTATCCCTTCTGTTACCAATCCGTGGAACTGCCTCCTCCAGAGAGCATGCACTCTAAACTGCTTTCTGTCATGCTGTAAAAACTCTAGCTTCTAACAACCCACCCATTCATAGCCAAATTCATCCTTTAATTCAGGGAGTTAAAATCAACTGATTTGTTTGCATAGCCAAGCTATGTTCTTTAGTATAGGTATATTTTAATATTCTCTCTTTTACATGACAGTTTCATACCATTTCCTCACTTCAGATGTTTAATACTCTATCCCCTAACCTGACTGTCAGCTGATGTCTCAGCTTCCTCAGTTTCTGAGCACTTAGGCAAACTCCCACCACGACAGTTACCAGCAAGGGAATCCACATGCTCTGCCTTTCCACCTGTTCTCAAAGATGGTGTTGTGTTCTCTCTACAGTCAGTCTCTTCCTTCATAGATTCTATCTCCTTTCACCAACTGAAGCACACTGCTCCAGAAATTTATCCCTTTCCGTCCTACATCATAATTTTTCACCTTATACTAGAGCCTCTCCCTTAAGCACAACTTGTTCTTATTTCTCTCCCTCCTTTCCTTGTTAGCTACTGTCCCATTTCTTTGGTTCCTTTTGCAACGGTATGCTTTAAAAGTATTGTTTGAACACACTGTCTCCAATTCCTCTCCTCCCATTTCATTGTAAATTTACACCGGTGAGGCTTTTCGTGTGCCATGCATGCCCCTTCCTTTCCAGCCCTGGCCCTGGACACCAAGATGTTTATACCCAAGAAGAACCATATTGTCATTTATGAACTCCTTTTCAAGGAGGGAATGATGGTGGCCAAGAAGGACATCCATATGCCTAAAAACCCTGACCTGGTAGACAAGAATGTGTCCAGTCTTCATGTCATGAAGGTCACACAGTCTCTTGAATCATGAGGCTCCACAAAGGAACAGCTTGCCTGGGAGTTTACCAAGGAAGGTATCCAGTATCTCCGTGATAACCTCCACCTGCCACCTGAGACTATACCTACCACTCTGTGCCACAGCCATTCTGACACTGGCAGGCTACAGCCCAAAGGTGCAGAGGGAGGGCAACCTGCAAGAATCACACAAGGGGAAGTTGACATACATCTACAGATCAAGCGCTGTACCCCCTGGTGCCAACAAGAAAGCTGAGGCTGTGGCTGTGTTGGTAACTGAATTCCAGTTTAGAGGAGGATTTGGTCATAGATGTGATCAGCCACTTCAGTACAGTTGGAGGAGATTGCTTTTGTGTTGGATAAATCCATAGCCAGAAACAAAAAATAGACTTTTCTCCCAACCGCCTGCTAAAGCCAACCTCCACATTGCTAAATCTAGTGGCCAGTGCTCAGTCTTTGTCTTAATTGATATCTTAGCAGCATTTGATACAGATGATCACTCTTGCCTACTTGATTCATGTCAATCTCTGGACTTCCAGGACACATCCCTCTCTTGGTCTCCCCCCACCCCACTTCACTGATTTGTTCCTACTCATTCTCCTTTGTTGGCTCAGGATTCCTATTGTTGGAGTGCACCAAGGCTTAGGTTTGGACCACTTCTCTTGTCTATTTGCATTCACTTCCTGATGACTTCATTCCAGTTTTTTGGTTTTCTGTCTGCATGCTAATGTGGTCTCCAGATTTGAATATTCAACTGCCAACATGACATCTCTATTTAGATGACTAATGGAAACCTCAAACTCAACATGTACAAAATTGAGTGACTGAATTTTTCCCAAACCTGCTTCTTTCACAGCCTTCTCCATCTCATTTAGTGGCAATTTCATCCTTTCACTGCTCAGGTCAAAGACCTTGTAGTTGTTCTGGATTCCTTTTTGTTTTTCACAACCCACATCTGATTCATCAGGAAAATCTGAATACTTCCATAAAATTAGAATAGTTCATCAGATAGACAACCACCAAAGAATTCTTTGACATATGAAATCAATTAGGAATTTATTAATTCCCTTTTCATATTCTGTACTGAATTAAAATCAGTGGCAGATAAAGCAGTAGCAAGATGTAATGTTAATTTACAGGGGAGTTTTGTAATCAGCTAAACCTGGTTTCAAATGATATGACTTTCCCATTTGTGTAAGTGTGATTTTAGACAAGTTATATTTCTCTAAGACTTTGTTTCCTTATATATAACTGAGGAATAAATACCTCCTTCAGAAGGTTTTATAAAAGGCAACTCTGGCTTCCCTGTAATATCATTCAATAAATAGCAACTATTGAGCCCTTGTTCTTGCTCTTAATGAAAATAAAACAGGATAGTGATTGGCTTTGTCTTTCAAATGAAATTCTTGGAAAAAGTAAAATTAAGGAGAAAATAAAGTACTTGCTACCATGGCAACTGAGGCAGTAGACAGCTTAAAGAATAAGAAATGATAGTCTAAAGATTGCTTCAGTCTACTTCACTGTTTTCGCTAATATTGCCTTTGTTTCTGTAATCTTATAATCTTTCTAATCTTAAACATGGGATTGTGAGTGGAGTGTCCATCCATATAAATTAATTTTTTTTAATGTTCTATTATTCCAAGATAGCTATGATAACATTATCCTAAAAGCTCTTGCACAGAATTGTTCACATCATGATTCTTCTCTTCCTGTTATCTTATCAGTTAAACCTATATCTTCTGAGATGGTATAAACAAAGCATTTAAATAAAGTGAACTATATGAAGAGGATTAGAACATCTGCTTTGTTTGTTGGAATATACCTTTCTTCTTTCTCTTTAATGTGATATTTCTCCCAATACCCAGTGAATGTGTGATGAAGATGAATTTATCTGTATGTACATTTGAATGGGTGGATGCATGTAAGTTTACAAAGTTATTTTTTCAATCTATTTTCGAAACTGCTATTTAAAAAAAAATCTATTTACTAAACTACTAGGCGGCAGCATTATTGAATACAAACAATATGGGTTGGTAGTTAGAATATCTGGATTTATACATTCTCTTTTTTTGTTCATTTATTCACCAACAACTTGACTAGTTTTTAAATTTTTTTTTATTTATTTGAAAGAGAGAGTGAGAGAGAGCATGAACAGGGGGAGGAACAGAGGGACAAGCAGACTCTGTGCTGAGCATGGAGCCCAGTGTGCCAACGTGGAGCTCAATCCCATGACCCTGAGCTCATGACCTGAACCGAAATCAAGAGTCAGATGCTTAACTGACTGAGTCAACCAGGAGTCCCTTCACCAACAACTTAACTATTATGTACCAAGCAGTGCACTCAGCCCAAACTTTGAATGTTCAATATACCTCATATTAACTGTAAGAATCTGGGAATTAGAAAAAGCATTTTTGAGTTCTCAGGACTAGTCGGTAAGTCAAAATGAGATAATTACTATTAATATATGACTCATAAAAAGATAGAAGCAAAACAGCCAGAGGAAGATTTGTTTCAAGCATTTCCCAAATATTTATTGGATGCCTACTCTATGCCTTGCCTTGTGCTGGTTCTTGTTAGTGATAGATAAGAAGGTCTATATAAGGTAACTTTTGCGTATTAAGGACTCTTATTTCATCTTAAACTTTAGAAATTGATTTAAAAAATAAAATAAAAATTTTATGTCAGTGACCAAGAATTTTTTTGTATCCTGATGCAATAATTATGGTGTAAGTTATAGAAGACATATTTGGAAACTGGATAGTAAATAAAATAGAAAATATAGATTTATTCAGAGTGGAAATATTGGCCAAAAATCACTAAGAATTTTGCCGATTTCTAGGGAAAAGTGAAACTTGATATTGAAACTGTACTATAAGAGAGAGCATGTAGGGCATAACCACATTTAAGTTCAGTATATAATAGTCTATATGTAGTTCTCATGCCGCAAAATGGACCCAATATTTCTCAACTCAGTGTATTTATGTTTATAAAGTCAGAACTCAGAAACCCCTTCAGGTATTATAAAAACTTAAACTATGTGGGCATCTGATATTCACAGTGGTAGATGAAGAAATAATGTCCTGTCATAGAACTTTAATGTGATTTTTATAAAAACAGGATAATGACATATATTTTAGAACATGAGATAAATTTAACAAAATATAGTAAAATTATTGTGTCATAGAATTATAAAGTTCCAATCCATCAGTATTTTTCTGTTAAAGGACCAGAACAAAACTCAAGCCTAAATTTCATACAATTTAATATTTTTAACGTAAGTATGAAGATGTTTATAGGCTATTATAATACATGTAAATATTTGTGAAAAATGCCATTCAAGCGAAGAGAAACTAAAGTGCAAAGAAGAAAGAGTATGGAAAGAAGATACCATTTTAAAATTTTCTAATTTGAGTTATGAAGACAATATGTATGTAGGTGTGTTTGTGCGTGTATATGTACATATGTATATGTATGTATACATACATATGTATGTATAATGCACACACACAAAATGCATACACATAGATATATAAACACATCTGCATACATACCTATATCTAGCTATATATATGTAAGATTTTATGAGATTATGTTAAAAAACCCCAGCACGTTATCATCAAGATGTGGATTACAGGCAAATTTAATATTTTTATCTTGTTATAAATGGAAGCTTGTAAATTTCAATATGTTTGATTTGTATTTATTTCTTTAGTTTGAATGACTGCAAATCTCGAGGGATCACAAAGGATTTTAAATATTGTCTTTATTTGAGACAACCTCAATGAATGGTTAGGTAGCTAAGAAATATCTCCTGAACTAGAAGAAAGTCTTCGAGGCATTAGAAGTTTTGTTTTGTTTGTTGTTGTTTTCTAATTGGGGTTCTCCAATGTGAGATCTCACAGCTAGAACTGATTATACCTGTTGGGTGGGGTTTTCCATTGGCTTGGTACAAATGCAGTGTTTCCTCTCACTTCATCTGCCCTTCATCTCTATTTTAACTCTAACAGGTGTCTAGTACTTCATTGCTCCTCAGTAAAAATTTGTTGAATAAATGAATGAATAAATGAATGAGTGAACAAACCCTACAAACTTGTGTACAACCAGCTGTGACTGTCAGGAAGGAGACTCACAGACAGGGTGTAAAAGTAAACTTAGAGTGTTGGCTCTCTCCATAGAATCATCTTTTCTGAATCTTGTAGAAGTCATGATGTGAAGAGAAGGAAGCAGATATAGTTTGAGGTGCATAAATACAAATATATATTTAGTAGGTAGATAGATAAGATAGATAATCTAGCTGGCAGTGTGTACCTAACTAGCTTCCACATGCCATCCATATGGATCACTAGGATGTATTGCCCATCTGGACTGCAAATTTCACTCCATCTGGCATGACTTCTAACTAAATGCTTGGCTAGAAAATGCTTTGTTATCCTATAGTGTGATGGTGTAAATTGTAGTGATATCTCTCCTCCTTGTCCTCCTCCTCCTCCTTCTCCTCTCCTCCTTCCTCTCTCCATTTCTCTCTCCTTTCTCTTCTTTGTCCAATATGGCATTTTTCCCTCTGAGCATTTATCAGAAACTAAGAGCAAATGAACAGCCCTTTCAGTATATTTCTTTAATTCTCCAAATTCTTATCACTCTAGCAAATTTTCGAGCTTCTTATCCAATACCCATAAATGAACAAAAGAAAAGATGTATTGAATTGCTTGTCTTGAAGCAGAATATATCTAACAGTTATTTGTTTAAAAAGTTATATTGAAGGGCTATAAAAAATATGTGAGCTGAATCTTCCTGAGAGTATATAAAATAGTAGGCTCTAAAGTATTTTTTTGAACTTTTTATAAAACCAAGCTGATAACATACATTTCAGATGGCTTAGGAGTAACTATTCTCAGAGGCTGAGGGGTATATTAGATGACTTCTGGGAATCTTCTCTGTAAGTCTATTAAGAACAAGTGTCTGGGGGCGCCTGGGTGGCTCAGTGTGTTAAAGCCTCTGCCTTTGGCTCAGGTCATGATCTTGGGGTCCTGGGATCGAGCTCCACATCGGGCTCTCAGCTCAGCGGGGAGCCTGCTTCCCCCTCTCTCCCTGTCTGCCTCTGCCTACCTGTAATCTCGCTCTGTCTGTCAAATAAATAAATAAAATCTTAAAAAAAAACACAACAAGTGTCTGGCTTCAGGATTTTATTTTACCCATTTTTAAGAAAGTGTAATTGAGTTATCCTTTTACTTTTTCATCTTCAATTTCTTTCCGTAAAAATTCAAGTGGTTGAGATAGCTGGACTTAAACTTTCTAGAGTTCATATTCTTTTTTTTTTTTTTTTTTAATTTTATTTATTTGTTTGAGAGAGAGAGAGAGAGTGAGAGCATGAGAGGGGAGAAGGTCAGAGGGAGAAGCAGACTCCCCACGGAGCTGAGAGCCCGATGCGGGACTCGATCCTGGGACTCCAGGATCATGACCTGAGCCGAAGGCAGTTGCTTAACCAACTGAGCCACCCAGGTGCCCCTCTAGAGTTCATATTCTTAATTTACCTCTTCTGAGAAAAGATATACCTTGAGAGATTTTGGGGGTGGTCTGTGTGTAGTAATTGAAATAGACATATTACTTACTCTTTATATGGTTGGTAGACATGGCCCAGAATCTAATGACTGCTACCATAAGCATATTAAATTTTGTTTCACATAGTAATACTGTACTGCATAGTTTTACTTTCAAGTTAATACTTAAAATAGTCTTATTATAAATTGAACTCAGTCAAACTAAGAATGAAGTTTCTTGACAAGCCAAAAAATCTTGGAAAGCTATTTGGAAAACTTAAGAAAGATGTCAAAATATACTAACCAAAAGTATGAAAATATGTCTCTACATTTCATATATTTTTTGAGACAAGAATGTTCTAACTTTACTTGATTTCATAGAAATAGAGTGTTAACCAGATTAAGTCTCTTTACTAATTTCACTTGAGAAAACGTTTACATATGAAAGAACACATCTAACACAGTTACCTCATATGCCCTGAAATGTTTTCAGCCATATTTCCCAAAACATTCCATGACATCTTATATCTTTTCATGCTTCGATCCTTCTCTTCAGAAAAGTCTTCAACCTCCTGCTCTTGCTAGGGTCACTTTGATCTGTCCCTCGAGTTAGGTGCTTTTCAGATGAACACGATCTCCTTTACATTAAGTCAGTCATTAGCACTTATTAAACTGCATTTCAGTTGTCTTGGTAGTTAACAACCTCTTGATAGTTGATGTCCTTCCCACCAAATTTAAAGTTCCTTCAGGACAGAGACCGGATCTTTTATAATTATTACTCTGTGGCCTAGAAACAGTACCAGACTTCTGCAACCACAATGGACAAGGCAAGATTCTGTATCCTTTCAATTTTCAGACATGGACACCACCTTCACTATTGCTACCAGGCAGAGAAGGAAAGTTGAGTTGTCTTCAAATAAACCCTCAGAACAATGATATACTGTCATTATCATAAATAGCCCATTTAGAAAACAAAAATTTGGGAAGGAATGTATATCTTGACAAAATTTGGGAAGGAATGTATATCTTGACAATTTCCACAACATTTAGAGTAAAGGACTGTATTTAAAATAATTATATATTAATACTGTTTCTCCTTCCAGCTTCTTTCAACATTAATAGATACTACCTTCTTTCTCTTCCCCCCACAAAAACTATGGAAAAGAAAAACTTGTACTCTGCTTGGCCAAAAGCTTCAGAATTCCTTATTTTAGCAAGGATGCAAATTTAGCAAATATATGAGATTATACCAGGAAGATGTAATATTATACCAGAAATATTTGATTTATTGGCCCCTCTAAATAATAATAAGAAATCTAGTGAATCGTCTGGTCTATATTATATCAGAACCAGTAAACAGATAAGCATAAAACACATGGAGATTTTATTTGCACCATAATAATCTATTTGGCAAAAAAAAAAAAAATTTCCTTTAAAACCTGGGTTCTCAAGAACCTTCACAGTTGCTTTTGAGACATTATTCCCACTAACAGTTCTTTGAGGAGCACGACTTATATGGCCCTGCTAACCATAGGAGGAAATATGATCCCAACATGTATCTTTGAGTGGGAAAAATCAAAACTTTTTACATATATCACTGATTACCAAAGCTAGTGTGCATATTTATTTTTTTTATTTAATTTGAGAATCGGTGAATCCCATGCAGGCTAAAAAACCAGAAGAGAAAAAAGATTATTTTGAAAAATATAGTAATATGGCTGCTTAAATAATCATGAAAAAAGAAAACATGATTTCTCAACTTAAATCGCAGTGGTAGCATTATAGTTAAGATGACTAATAGTTTTAGCAAATAGATAATTCATACAGGAGAAAAAAAATTTGTAGAAAAAATAGTCATTTGAGTGCATAAAAAGCAAATGGATGGGAGCACGTCAAAGGGAAATAGCCAATCCGAAGGAGCTCTCTGTGGCCAAAACTGGGACAATTTGAGCATCAAAATAAATTATATTGTATTGTATTATAACCCCAAGTATAAAATAAATATATATGAGTCCATCTGATACAAGTAAATGATTGAAAAAATAATTATAGATGAGGCAAATCTTCTCTACAGAGAAATTCTATTTAATACATATAAACACTACCCTCCTCCACAAAGTAAAGCTTAATTTCACCACTTTCTATCACCTCTTTGAGGATGTACTAGACTTAGTGGCCGACTTCCAAAGGATAGAATATGGAAAGGAAAAAATAGTAACTTTACAGTAGAGAAACCTGGCAAATGCCACCTTGCCAAGTGATGGTTAATATTACTAGTGGTATGTGGATATCATGTACTCCCATAATGATGTCATGAGGTCACTTCATTAATATCATATGATGAGAAGAACACTTCACCTCTGTGGTATTCTTCCCTAAAGCTCATAGCCTGAGTCTAATCATGGGGGAAACATCAAATAAAATTAATATAGACATCAGAGCAGGATAGCCTAGGGGATACTTGGCCAGTACTTGATGGTCTTCTAAAGACTGTCAAGATCATGAAAAACTAGGAAAAGCTGAGATGGAGTCACAGACAGAGGAAACTGGGGAGACATGGAAACTAAGTAAACATGATAACATAATACCCTGGATTGGAACCTAGAACAGAAAAGAGACATTAACGGAAAGACTAGTGATATCCAAGTGAAGTCTGAAGTTTATTTGATAATAATGTGCCAATATCAGTTATTTAGTTTTGACAAATGCACCATAATAATGTAAGATGTTAACAATTAGGGGGATTGGGTGAGGGATATATGGGAACTCTCTGTACTAGTTCTCCAAGTTTTCTATAAATTTAAAATTATTTTTAAATTAAACATTTGTTTAAAACTTATCTTCTGGTTTATTTAGCAGTTTGCTAGGCAAATAACTACCTACTTGCTGAAATTACCAGAATGTGGGACTCCAATCTAAGGAATCGAGAATCATTTTTCTGCTTCCTCCTCATTGATATTATAAATCTGAGTCATAATTGGAGAATAAAGATATAAATGAATAATAAGTTTTGAGAGCCCATCACTATCATATTCTTTTTATAGTCTTCAGGTTCAAAGCAGGTGGTTCCTAGTTCTTAATTATGTATAACTCTGCCATCTTAGATACATTCACAAAAACACTGCTTTTGGCTCATTCTCATCTCTGTTCTCCTGAAGTCTCCACCTTTGAACCATGTGTAAATGGAGCATTTATTTTTACTTCTAAAAAGTGTAAAGTCATCTGAATATGATCTTTTATACAGACTGAACACTTTGTGTTAAAAGACATAAAAAATGAACATGATTTGCAGAGTAGTCTAGATCTTTGCAGTTAGTGTTTTTAGATAGAGTTAAAAATCTTCATGTATCTAAAAGATTTTTTTATTTCTTGTTTTCTATATATGAGAGATAAAGTTTTGATTTTTAAAAAACAAGTGTATTGGACTTCCTTAGCCATTAATTATGAAACTTACTGAATCTTTGAGTTAAAATGAGGGAAGGAGAGTAATGATTATGCTCATATCGTGATGTTCTTTAAGAGTTCAGAAAAGTAGAAATATTTAGTGCATTTTACTTGATAATATTCCTAGTATTATATAGCTTTATTGAATCGTATGCCTTGAGCCTCAGTGTTCTAGCCAGCTACAATATGCTCTGATCTATAAATGTAAAAAGAACTCTTAGCTTTAAAAGAAAAGGATTTGTACAAAAGTCTAAAATCTTGTTGAAAAGACTGGGAGTAACAAAGAGATTTGGAAACATACAGAAATAAGAGTGATAGAACAAGAATTTGGTACTAAATATGGCTTTAAACAGCATAGGAAACATGCTTCAGGTTAGTCAGAAGAGGTCCTCTGAATTACGCTGTGCACGCTTCACTGAAATGAAACTGTATGTTATTGGTTAACCAGGATATTTAGCATAATCACTCTGCTAGACTGTGGTGGAGGGAGGTGATTATCACTAAGAACAGATGGGCAGGTCCACAGCACTGCCAGATTCTGCACAAGCTCCATTTATTGTTGGTTCTTGCTTTTTCCCTTCTGTGTTTTAATTTAAAAAAAAAAAAAAAACATTATATATTTTAAAGAACTAGCTGCACAAAAGGTCGGTGGCTGATAATCTTTCAGCTTAGATTTCAAATGCAGGAGAAAGATTAAAAATGCTGTCACTGTGTATCTATGAAGGATGGGGCAGATTTCATTTTACCCACTAGCCTCCCTCAATGCATGCACGGATTTATCTGTACGCTAAGCTCTCTGCTCTGCATCTGTAGCTCCTTGTGGATTATATTGTCTCTGTGATCAGAAATGATTTTCTCGGATATGAACACCGTTTCTGGCTCCCCTAAAGTGCATCCTCCTAATGGGACCCGATTTTACACTTTTCAAGTAAGTGTGTTTTAAATGGCTTTGCTACTTAGGAAGTTAATGTATAGTCAAACTTCTGATAAAGGGAAATATAAGCGAAGGAAAACTGTAAAGTATGAAAGTGTTAAAGAGGATGTATGAAATGGCTAATGTGCATGTCAGTTTAATCTATTATTTTAAAATAGGGAAATAGGATGGCATTAGGAATCTCTGTGAATTCAGGCAAAATAATAATGAACACTTAATTTTCACAGGGATTTTTAAATTTGCTACTGTATCATCTTTGAGGGTTTATGAGATGTGTGTCCTGATATTGTTATTTATGGCTATCGTATGGTGAACATTATAGAGTCACTTCTCTTATATATCACAGGGAGAATAGAACTAAGGGACATATTATGGAACTTTGAAAACTGTCTCCTCTGGGCTTTGAAAAACATTTTATATTTCATACATAGCTTAACAGAATTTCTATTATTTAATTTTGTTACACATGCAATATATAAGTAATCACTAATATAAGAGGCTTAAATACTCCATTTAGTATGCTTTACAATTTGAGATAAAGTACAAACTCATTAAGATGGAAGATTTGGTGTTATCAAAAAGTCAAAATGATTTATAATATAAATAGAAATGTGAGTTACAAAGCTGTTACCTACTAAATGTATTTCAGTTGCCTGTGAATAAATCTAGAAAATGGTTAAGTCTAAACTAAATCAGATTCTTCCTCATTTTTATCTTCAAACTGCATCTTTTAGTACTAAGGTTTACTTTGTAATTCAGTCATTTCATCATTACATGAAAAGGGAAAATGAACCTCTTCTCTCTGTGTATTTTATTTTATGTGAAAAGAAACAGCCTAGCATTAATTATTTTAGCTATATAGTTATAATGTTCTGAAAAAAATATACATAAAGACCTAGAGAATTAATACAGTAGAGGTAGTCAGAATTCTTTTAAAAGCGGGCTCTGAATAAATGCACATCTGATTTATTAATGTCTTTTGCCTTTGCTAACTATAAGCAGCAAATATAATTACTCCATCTCTCTCCCCTTTTTATACTTCTATTTTTAATCCTGTTGCCTCTCCTGCTTTACACTGATGTCTACTGATAGTGCAAGTCTGTGCTGTTACAGAATATATTCACTTCTCAGTGGTGATCTGCTTATTGTGGCAGTGACTCAAAATGCAAGTGCCCTGGGGCTGTTCTACAGAATTATTACTTTTTTTTTCTCCTCTGTACACTGAGATATAAACACTCTTTACAATATCCTGTAGTCTGGCTCTTTGGGGCAGCTTTCGACATTAGGTATTCTAGTTCAGTCTCATAAAGTTTAAGGGTCAGTAAATTCCATATGCTCAGTCATGACACAGGCTTTTTACAATTCCTTCAGTAAAGATCTTGCTGACACCTTTCTTGGCAGGTGATTGTCTTTGAAAACACACTGGTATGATTTTTAAACACTCACTTTTTTGTTGCTGTGTTATAATGATTCTTGTAGAAACTCTAGAAATTTGGGTAAAATAGAAATGTTGATAAATATGAACTCTATTCCACATTTTGAACTCATAAAGTGATATTTGATCCTGACATTTATGATAACAGGCAATGGGTGTTTAACTTTTTGTTGCTATTTGTTTTTGTTTGTGGTAGAAGAGAAGGAAGAAAAAAAAGATAGGTTTTAAAGCATGGAAGGTTAAGATTTATAAAAGTTGACTCTTGACTTTTATTTTCAAAGGGCAGAATTGAACATGATTATTTTTTTTCTTTGTATGCATTAACCTATTTTAAGCCAATATATTTTCTTTGGTTGAAATACTGTTATAAGAAATGAGATGCTGTAGAAGTAATAGACCATTTCTCAAAAAAAATGTGTCTTTGAAAGTGATTAGTTAAATTTTCAAAAGTGGTTCTCATTATGGAATGACATAAATGCATTTCGGAAATGATTCTGCATCAAGGAGTTGAGATTTTAATGCTTACGTTCTTAAAATGATTTTAGCACAAAAGTTAACGTATGCAAAAACATTTAAGATAGCTTACCATGAATAATATTGAGTTTCAGTTCCATCTTCTCATTAAATGTTCAAACTGTCCTGTCATTTTCTCTGAAATTGTACATTACCAAATTTTAAGAGTAAGATTTAAAATGTATTTGACCTGAACAGTTCAAAGGTAACAAGACAACAAATAAGCTGAAGGATATTTTAATTACAAGACGTACTTTTCATTGCATTTTAATTTAGTCAAATATATTCATACTTGTACATACACATGCAAATATGGTTTTCGTATAGACTATCTAACACTTAAATTAATTTCCTTATATGTGAGATCTCATTTCTATATTCCTATATGTATACATGTATCTGCCTTTTTTTTTTTTTTTTTAATTCAGAGGTTCTTGGATCCTGGATGATGCCAAAACTCAATCTGCACTATATGTTTAGTGAATTATTTAATCACCAAAAATCAAGCTCTAGAATGTAGTTGCCTAGACAAAAATTGAGATTAAATGCTAGTATAGGAGAAAAAATTGATTATCATGTTTGTATGCATCAGAACTGACAATTTATGGTGCTTAAATGTGTATGAATGGGAAATCTTCTTTAAAACAAAATTAAATAGATACACATATACTATACATATGAATATAGTAAATTCTCCTTTGTTTTGTATCCATAAAAATGATGCCTCAACATGATTTCACTTGAATGTTTACAAATAAAACCATCTATGTGCTTTATTAAATCTCTGGATTGGCTAATCATGACTTAATGTGTGAATACTCCCAGAGGTATTGGTGTCCAACACACTACTCCTCATTTCCTAGAGATTAACTATCTTCACCTAGTAGTTTTCAAACTGTATCTGCACAGCCCTGAGGTTTCCTGAGAGTTTATCAGTAGTTGCTAGAGATAGTAGGGAAGAATATACCCTGAGGCTCTTAATGTTTTCTGATTCCGTATTAACTATGCAAGTTTTATGAACAGTAAAGCAAACGGCATGGTGTTATCCAAAACAGAACAAAATAAAGGTTACAAACTACTTCCTCCAACCAAAGGAATTTATTTCTGATGGGAACAACTTTATCTATTGAATCCACAGAGGAGTTATTTCTCTTTAGAATACATTTCTTTGCCATTTACTCCTAGCATTAATAATTTTAACTGCCAGGACTGTATGAGTGGCTAACTCTGTTGCTCCTGGGACGCACGGAAAACAAAATATGGCAACATAATAATCACTGTTTTTACATTTAAAATACTTCAGGTATCCCCTGTCCTTAAAGGATAAAGTTCATCTCTCTCGCTTGGCATAAAAAACTCTTCATGGTCTGGAGCACATGTGACATACTACTTTACTTGCTTTGCTTTCCCAGAATGTTGTCCGTGTGCTTCTGCTGTCTTTGCCTCTTCACTCAACCCGCCCATTGGTTGTTTTTTTTTTTTTTTTTTTAACCTTGAAGACCCATTTCAAATGCCATCTCCCCTGTGATCCTCCTTTACTCAGTCACCTCATTTCTGCAGGCTGTATTAAGTTCCTTTTCTTTGCTCCTTTGCCTGTCCGTACGTACCATTGCTGAAGCCCTTATCATGCTTTGTTTTAATCCCCAAGAACATTTTATCAATCTGTGTCCCTAGCACATCATGGATACTGCCAATATCTCTGTTTAGTAAGATGGGGGAATATATGAACTAGGTAAATTATTAAAATATGAAAATTTAAAACAATCAGCAACAATTTTTTTTTTCAAACTACGCAGTTGGTGAGGCATAACTACGTATTAAAGAAAATATCTAAAGACATATAAAGGTCAATTTAATACTAAGCTTTTGTGTACTGCTGTTGGAGTATTCAAAATCGATAATGGGTACATGAGTAATCAAAGAAAAACTTTAATTTTATTATTTTTAAAATATGTTTTTATGGCAGCTAGACAAAAATCTCTTTGAGATTTTTTTCTTTGTATCTCTTTTGCATTCCTCTTTAGAGTTTTTCATACTCTGTCAAGAGAGAGTTAAATTTGAGTAGTATCTATATTTTTCATTCAGCAGATAGGATTACCACCTGAAAATATAGAATACTAAAGGGCAAGCTGAAAATTTCAGTTGCATTAAGAATTTTCACTCAAAAGAATATTACTGGTACGTAGTGTGGGACACCATATCTTTGTTATCATATGAAGTTGAGGTAATTCTGGCTTTTTAGCAAAGAACCAGATCTTTAAAATATTCTGGTCTTTTGGCACTACCTAGGAGTCCTCTGTTATTTTTCTATTATTTGGAGTACATTCTATTGATAATTTTGAAATGCATTGAAAGTATCTAGCAGTATTCTTGGCACATGTTATATGTGTAAAAAATAAAAAAGAAATGAAGGCAGATTAGCCCTATAGAGAAAAGACAGACAGACTCTGTGGTTCTGGGGTTACAAGGTAATACAGGCAGAGGTCCCAGCCAAGTGAGAGAATTGAGGTTTTTCTTTGTCATCCAGTTGTATGCAGTCATGATTATGAGTGGTAGAGATACACAAGAGGTGATTCAGGCAGGTAGACCAGCACATTCAAAGGTACTGACTGGTGTGTGGGAAAGGCAGAGTTTAGTATAACTGGAACATAAACTGAAGAAAAGAAATGGTTAAAAATGAAGTGTGCAAACTCAAGAATAAAAGATAAATTTGCATGTCATCCTCAGGGATCTTGAACTTTGTATTTAGGGATTTTTCAGAGACGAGTGACAGGCTTGGATTTGCTGTTTGGTTAGAATGTTGGATTGAGGGGCGCCTGGGTGGCTCAGTTGGTTAAGCGGCTGCCTTCAGCTCAGGTCATGATCCCAGGATCCTGGAATCGAGTCCCGCATTGGGCTCTTTCTCAGCGGGAGCCTGCTTCTCCCTTTCCCTCTGCCTGCTGCTCTGCCTAATTGTTCTCTCTGTCAAATAAATAAATAAAATCTCTAAAAAAAAGAAAGAATGTTGGACTGTGCCTTGGTTTGGTGATAGGACTAAAGCAGAGAGAATAATTCAGTAGCTTTCAAAAAAATTCAGACGAATTTTTATGATTTCCCTGCATTATAGCTAAAAATAAACAAAAGACTGGTACTCAAGCTAACAAAAAAACTGGTGCTCACAAAAGGTTTTCAGAGTTGTTAATAATGAAGAGAGCAAATAATGAAGTTTCTGTCTGAATTCAAGATTATGGAACCCCAAAGTCTATGCTCTTTCCCCTATTTTCTGCTGTCTGTAGTGTTGATGATTAAATATGTTAGCAAAAGTATTCCAAGCTATATGATTTCCAACCTCAATGATTATTGATTTATAAACATGTAGGAATGTGCTCCATCACTTCAAAACAATGTACTACTGCCTCATTGCGTTGTTTAAGGCTTTCATTTCGTTCCACCTCCTTATTTTATCTTTGGTGACACAACATCCTCCTAATTGGAAAGACATTTTTATAGTAACCAAATTGTTAATAAACTTGTATCTTAGAATTGCACTGAAAGACACAAAGAGAAATTGAGGGGGAAAGCTCTCCTAAATACATATTTCTGTTAGTTTAAGAATGCTCTGTACATCAGTGAGACCAACCAAGGGAATCAGTGAATAGCCCTTGGAGCTTCATGTAGGAAATCATAACTCTTCCCCCTGCAGAGATTTCTGCTTAATGGAAATCTGGTGGACTATATGTTTTGTGAGCATAGGAACTGTGTCCTTCTTTTCACTGTTAAATCACTAGCACCAAGCAGAGTGCCTGGCATACAGCCATGATTAGCAAATAGATACTGAATTAATTTGCAAATTGAAAGGAAGAATGTCTTGCTCCTCCTCATCATATAGGCATTACTGATATCCTTATATAGAATGACCTCCTCATAGGAACCATAAATGCTTGTAAGATTCCCAGGCTGAGGTCCACAAATATATTTCACTTATATTTAGCTAAAATAGCTACATTTTTCAGGTAATGTCTGGAGGGGAGGGCAATTGGAAGTAGGGAAATGATTCAAGATGTTCCTGCAATAAGCATTTCATGCACCAAGTACAGAGTCAGGTAGCTAGTAAGGGGTCTGTGACCAGCAGCTGCAACATCAGGAGCAGTAGAGATGGGGTCTGTGGACCACAATGGAGGTGGCAGGGATGAGCCAAGAGAAGTTAAGCACGAGGGAAAAGCTAATAAGAAATAACATTCAAAAGAATTTATTAACTTACCAAATATAGGACACAAAAGAAGATGAGGCAAGATTACCTCCAAAGTTTCTAATGAGGGAGACAGGGAAATGGAGGAGGAACAGCTTTGAAAAACAATATATTTATTTCAGTTTTGGACAGATTGAATAGACCAGTTGGAAACACAAGTTGGGCTCTCAGGAGAGAGGTCTGAGAAGTAGACATAAATGTGGGAGGCATCTGCTTACAGTGGAGGGAAAGCTATGGAAATGGATGAAATGACCTTGGCAAAGAATGAGGAGAATGGGGCAGATGGGGCAGGACACAGAATCCTTGGATACTTTCACCTACCCAGAAGTATCATCAGTTCGAGTTATGCGTGCTTGGTTTATTTCATAAACATGTTTTGGAAGCTTTTTCCTTATTGAACCTCTCCTTGAATATCACCCCTGAACCTACTTCAAGTTAGATGTTCCTGCCTCTTTTTGTGTTTGCTTTCTTTTGTAAATGCATTTTGATTGCTAACATTCCCTTCAAACCCCATCCTCGAATGTCATCCCTGAACCTTAATTTGAGTTAAATCCTCCTCTTCTTACAGTTCCATAAAGTAATTAATGTATGTCTGTTTTACCGTCTATTATACTGCATGTAGTTTTTCACTTATCTCTAAGACTCCTGGAGAGCATATGATGTATTTTACTTAACTACTTATATTTGTTTATTGACAGTTAGCCTAATGTCTGTCAAACAGAGGTTGTCTGTATATTTTGAATGAATGAATGAATTCATTTTTAAGTTGGAGACTGCCCCAAATTAATTCTAATCTGTTAATTCATGAAATCATTTAGCACACCTTGTTGAAAATCCCCATTATACCGAACTTCGATAATGGCAAGCAAAACACCTAGTTTCTGCACTTAAAAATCTTGGAGTTGCCTCAAGGAAAGTTATCTAAAAATCACGGTAGTACATTATTTGGTTCCCTAAAGTAGACAAAGATACTTTAACTTTAAAGGTACATAGAGATAGTATTATAGATAGTATTATTATGACTTGCAAATTTCAATTAAATAATTTTATCTCCAAATCTACTTTTAGTTATAGTTCACGGTTAACTTTTCCACTGTTACCATATTGGTAGCAATAAAATTGCATAATAGTTAAGATCATGTCCTTTGAAATTAAACACAGGATTCAAAACAAAGTTCCACCATTTATGGGAGTGTGACTATAAGCAAATGGAATCATTTCTGTATTTTCCCTTCCCTTGACTATTATAAAAGAATAAGAATAATTCATGAGGTCATCATGAAGTGGTAGGTGGATTATTTATGATATCATGTGTAAAGTATTTCCTTCTGATAAAGATGGCCCTCAATCAAGATTAACTATTGTTCTTTTAATTGTTAACATACTTTCCAAATAATAGCATAATTTACTTTACAAATGATCTTTTTCCTTTTGGCTTATTTTAAATTTAGAAAAACCTAATGCTAAGAGAGCTTATTTACCACTTTAAATACTTAAAGGAGCTTTTCAAAATATATTTCATTAACTTTCCAAGATCTTAGTTTTATATAAAATATTTTTGTGCTTATGGAATATAAGCTTTTGGAGCATTGATACTACATATCCTTTTGAAAATATACTTGGGTTCCTTTTATAAATACATTTTTTGTATTTTCAAAATGTGTTTTATAAATTTACTTTGAAGCTTACTTTATATTTTCATTATGACTTATTATCATCTACAGTTTTTCACACATGCAAATGTAGATTTCAAATCATCAGTTTATGAAACTGGCTAATTTAGTGTAAAATTTAAAATATCTATAAATTAAAAGAGAGCATCTCACTTTGTATATTGGGTGCTCTATACGATATTTGAAGATCTAAAATAGTTATGTTACTGGGAGCCAGGAAGATTCAGTGCTATTATTGGCAGCAGAACTGTCTGAGAATTGCTGAGCATCTCAAAAATAATTAGGCATTTTAACAATACTAAAAAGTGTACAATTTTTTTAAAGAATTTCACAAAATGATATGTTCTATCACAAAGCAGAGTTGGCAAAGTTAAATGGAAAATTGAACAATGTCATTAAAAGTAAATGAAAGTAACCTAGATCTTGTAGCTTAAATATTCAATTTCAATTATGTTGGTGAAAAAAATACAGATGATTCATGGAAAACAGCATTATACTTAATTAGTTGTTCTCTATTGATAAAATCAGTGCAAAAGTGACAGTTCTGAACTACAGTGTAACTTTACACTGTTACATAGTATAATTTCCTTTTATCCTGAATTTTTGTTTTTCATATTTAGCACAGCATTAATCTGCTCTTTCTAGGATGATCTATCTTCGGTTATGTTAGGCCTTTAGGAAGCCACAGGTGTATTTTGATTCATGTTACAAAGAAGCTAAAAGAGGAAACCTTGCTTGAAATCCTAAAAGATGTTATCATAGTTATCATAAAATAATATAAATTTATCATATTTGAAGAATTATACCTTGTCATTGTTTAACTATGTTATTTGTTTTAATACCATTTTGTTTAGATGTTAAAATATTTAATGCATAAAGAACCAAATGTTTGAACAATAACATAATGCGGTTCAACTAGTTGCATACACATTTCCTTCATTCATTCTTTCACTTATTAATAACTTAAGAAGTGGTCAGTATTTTGAGGAACAATTGTTTCAGAATGTAGCAGATCAGAATAAATATTATCATAGAGAATCTCTCAAAGTACATTGACTTTGTACTAAGAATTAGTTAATTCTAAATGTGTCATTGAGAAAGACTTCAACAAAGAATATTGCTTTAGAAATTAGTAAAGAATTTTAGGGTGCCTGGATGGTTCAGTTGGTTAAGCAACTGCCTTCAGCTCAGGACATGATCCTGGAGTCCTGGGATTGAGTCCCTCATCGGGCTCCCTGCTCAGCGGGGAGTCTCCTTCTCCCTCTGACCCTCCCCCCTTGCATGTGCTCAATGTGCTTTCATGTGCTCAAATAAATAAATAAAGTCTTTAAAAAAAAAAAAGAAATTTGGGGCTCCTGGGTGGCTCAGTCGTTAAGCGTCTGCCTTCGGCTCAGGTCATGATCCCAGGGTCGAGGGATCGAGCCCCGCATCAGGCTCCGTGCTCGGTGGGAACCCTGCTTCTCCCTCTCCCTCTCCCCCTGCTTGTGTTCCCTCTCTCACTGTGTTTCTCTCTGTCAAATAAATAAAATCTTAAAAAAAAAAAAAAGAAATTAGTAAGGAATTTTAAAGTAATCCTATTACACAAACATAGGCGAAAAAAATCATTTTTTCAATTTATGTATGCCAGACATGTCTGTGACTGGCCAAGGGTCCATGATCTGTGGGGCCATCCTAGACAGACTACTCTGTCTTTCCCTAGAGTCTTAGACTTTGTCCAGATTTTTCATGTCTTGTATCTTCTTGTAGTTCCAAAGCATACTATGGACCCCCGGCCTCCGTATCTTTAATTATGTTGCTCCTGGGCCCGTGCTGGATGATGCACACTTAGACAGTCATTCAGTATCTTTTGGTGCTGGTGATCAAGAAGAGAAAATACTTCTTTAGCTAAGAGGCTTGTATGAACAGCTTGGATCCTGAACTAGCATGGCATTCTGAAAAGAGCAATGACTGGTTTGTTTTACTAAATCTTAAATGTCCAATATTTACTCTTCTTACTTTAAAAATTGCATTACAAGAAACAAACTGCATATTTTCTTTGATGCCGAACATATTTATTGATAGAGGACAGAGAAAGCTAAGGAATCAAGAAATGTGAGGTTAAAGGCAGAGCTCAAAGAGCCTTGAAAGGAAGATGCTTCATTTTCTAAGAAAGAAAAAATGAAGATGGGTAAGGAGATAGAACAAAAAGCTTGAAAGAGAGGAAGAAAGTGGAGGCAGTTCATCTCCAACAGCCTCATCCTAATGGTTTTACCTAAAGTGGATGGGATAAGTAGGTAATATGCTTTAGGGCAGTAGGAAAGGTAGGAAATAATGGCTGTGTTGGGGATAACAGCTGTCAAACAACAATGAGAGTCAAGCTGGGATTGGAAGCATAAGTTTGTAGCTGTATTAATAAGTGAATTTTTGTGTTAGTCTCCCTAAATGGAAATTATAATGGGAAGAAATATTGGCAGATATGGCAAATATCAAGGAAGTGGAGAATCCTAAGTGCTATGTCGAACTGACTGAACACAGTTGAGTCTTCAGGCAATGAACATAAGGAGTAATATTTTTTAATTAAAATTATAGTGTACTTTTTAAAAAGGAAAAAAATAAAAAAATATGCTTTGATTAATGCTTCTATAATATCATACTACAGACACAAATTTGAAGAAAATGTATTTTATTTAACATACATTTCCAGAATATTTCATCATGCCTCCTACATAGTAAGCTCTCCAAAAAAAATATGTGGAACGAATAGATGTTCCTTAATAGGTCTGAAGATTTTTTAACCTCATAAAATATTATGAATGAGTAAATTTAATACACTTGGTATTATTAGGCAATTCTCAAATTTATTTTAATGTTTTGCCTATATCTAATAAAAAGATTAAATCATAATACAAAACATTTATTTAGGGAAATATGAGCAAATCAAACATTGTAGATAATGACAGAGGACAGTCATACTTACTATAAGCTAAACAAAAGGTAAATGAGTTTTTTTAATACATATAAAATGCCATAGACTAGATTACATTTAGAAAATTGCCCTTACTTTTCACATAACATTAGTCTAATTTCATTTAATACAGCCAGTTAGGGTACCACATTTTCAAAAAACATAGAGAGAAATCTATAATATGGAATGCTGCCAATAACTTATTCCATGAAAAATAGATCTTGAGAAGAAAAAGTAGAGAAAATTGTGGACATTATGTGGCCTGGGATAAAGAATAAGGAAGAGGGACCCAATCTCTTCTTCTCAAAAGAAAGATTCTTTTGGTTTGAATACACTCTAATTGTTCACAATATATGATGAGAAAACTGCAGAAATACATGAGTCTGAGTGAAAACCAGAGCGGTTTCAATTGCATATAGAAAATGAGTCTACACCTATTGCAGTGATAAAATAGTGCAGTGGGCAGTCATCGAAGATAACTCTGGGAACTCTCTGTAGCGGGGACTTTCAAGAGGAAGCAGAGTACAAAATGCAAGTAGCAGAAGATGCAGATTTGTGTTTTATATCTGCAATTTGAAACATGTGAAAAGGCAAAAGTGAGTGAATTTTACTGTGATTCAGTTTCCTCATTTGAAACAATGAGTATAGTTAATATGTTTCTCGGGGTTGATATGAGAAAACCACATTTGAAAGCAGTCTATACATTTAAAAAACATAGTTCAGTTAAGGCTCTTTTGCAAGCAACAGAAAGCAGATTCTGGGTTCTTTCATCAAAAGAAAAGTGTGTTAGAATGACATGGGAAACGCTGAAGGAAAAAGAGAAGAATCAGGATTTTATTGATTCATGCAGCCTACTGTGTGCCAAGTTCTGTTCCAGGTACTGGATAAAGAGCGAGCAAGTAAAATAAGATTATATTTTAGTGGGGTAAAAGACGTAGTAAAATAAATAGGATGCTATATAGTACGTTAGATGGTGATAAACGCAAAGGAGAAATACAGAGTACAGAATGGGGATAGGGAGTGTTGGAGTGTGCAGTTTAAATCAGGTGGGCAAGGAAGTTGTCCTGGAGAGGTGAGAGAAGACATGGAAGAATCAGAGAAGCTTTCTACATCTCTATCCTAGAATGATACTCTTCAGAAGAGTATTCTCTTCACAATGTCGTCACCAGATAGGTTAACTCAACCTACCTTCCCATATTCAGGATTTAAATTCAAAGGAGAGGAAGTTTGGTTGGCCCAAACTGGACTTAATGAATCATTAATGGGCTTGCCCAATCTCCGTCCCACAGCTCTCTCACTTACTGCAGTGAGGTAAACCATCGACAGACTGTGGTGCTCAACAGATTTTAGATTTCCTTTAAGACATAAGGTAGTGTCCATTCCATCTGGATTTTCCTTACTACTCCCAGAACTTTTTGTATCATCCTTCCTCCATTTTCTACCTTTTTTGCCCCCAAATCTCACTCATTCTTTAGAGTTCAATGCAGTATGTGTCTTTCAAGAATATGTCACATCCCCCTCCCCCCCAAAAAAAAAGAATATGTCACATTCCTAGTTAGGTTCACCCCCCTTCTCGTTAAGATATCATAAAATGTTGTGCTTACCTCTATCACAATAATTGGCACAAATCTAATTTAAGGATGCATATCCATTTCCCCATTATGCTCTGAGTTCCTTAAGGACATAATACATATTTGTTAGGTGAATGAATTTTGAGTGCTCAATAAATGTCTAAATATATAAAGGATACCTGTGCTTATTCCAAAGATCACAAAATGCATTTTGTATCACATTTTATGTTGAGAATATGTTGGTTAAAGTTGACATTGTGACTATAAAATATGAATTATCTGACAGATGATAGTTGATTAGCCTCATTATCTTTTTTTTTTAAAGATTTTATTTATTTATTTGACACAGAGAGAGAGATCACAAGTAGGCAGAGAGGCAGGCAGGGAGAGAGGGGGAAGCAGGCTCCCTGCTGAGCAGAGAGCCTGATGCAGGGCTCAATCCCAGGACCCTGAGATCATGACCTGAGCCAAAGGCAGAGGCTTTAACCTACTGAGCCACCCAGGCGCCCCTAGCCTCATTATCTTGCATGTGCATGTGAACATGTGTGGGTGTGTATGTGTATGATTGTGGATATTTTCTTTGTTTATTTGGTGGAGAAAAGTTATAATTTAGGGATAATTTATTTTTGTATGGATTTTAAAAGAATAAATTTTAAAATATTATTAGGGTCGGTTGAGGTGCTCACCATGGCGCTCAACATGAACAAATGTAAAATGGGTGTTTGTACAGTGTTCTTTTTATTAATATTATTATCAAAGTATCAAGTATTTGAAAGAAATACTTCGTTTCCCAAGAATATAATTACTTCCTGTTGTCAATGCAAATTTGTTCTGGGAATTGAAATTGGGCTTTCAGATATTACATTATCGACTACAGTTTATATTATCCCACCTGTCTTGTGGATCAGAGTAAGAGACCCTTTGAATTGTTACAGGAATTATCAAGTTTCAGAATACATAATTATCCAAAATGCAGGCTACCAAGTGCCACCCCCAGAGATGATTCAGAAAATCTGGTAAGGGCCAAAGAATTTTCATTTTAAATAGAATCCCAACTGATGTCTGTGCAGAAATGTCACGAATTGGGAAACAGTGGACAGGAGATGGAGAATTTTTAGCACTACGAAAGGTACTTTCTATTTGAAGGACAACTGATGAATGGATGAAATATCCACAAGGCCTTGCTCTGGTTTTCAAGACAGCTGACCCTTGAACAATGTGGAAGTTGAGGTACTGACCCCCTGCACAGTAGAAAATTTGTTCATAGCTTTCAGTTCCCTCAAAACTTAACTACCGATAGCCTACTATGGACTGAAAGCCTTACCAGTAGGTCTATTAACATTTATTTTGTGTGTTCTGTCTATTATATACTGTATTCTTACAATAGAGTAAGCCAGGGAAAAGAAAATTTTAGTAGGAAAATCACAAGGAAGACAAAATACATTTATACTACCGTACTATAAAAAAATCCACATAAAGGGGACTCGTGCACCTCAAAGCCATGTTGTTTAAGGGTCAGCTGTGAGACGTGCTTTTGATTTGATTAGAAAGACATGCTTTTGATTTGTTGTGGTGAAGTCATTTAGTTATTTCTTTCATGGGCAGTTTTTAACTAAGTGATGTATAAATTGTAAGGATTCAAAACTACTGCTAAGAGAACCTGATTAAATTGAGGACCAGCACTCAGGAATGATGAACTTTAGCATATTCTTCCTCTAGGGCTATGTATGTCATGGAATTCCCAAATTCAGACTTAATATATGGCCATGTCAAGATATATTCATTTGTTCTTAATTCATGATTAATCACCTAGAAACTGTGTAAAATTAAACAAAATCTCAGAATTATTCACTGCAGTAAAGAACCAGTTCCTTTTTTAAAATTCTGATTTCAAATTAGAGCTTGATTAAAATAATAAGTGTTCATTAGAAGAGGGGTTTAGGTGGTTGCTCTTCCTAGACTATACAGTTCTCAGTTATCAAGGATAATCCCTCCTTATGTATTTAGTCATTATCTATATGCCTTCAGCTAATACTCATTAGGGCCTACAGAGTGTCACTTAGCTTTCATTAAATATCTGCTCTTATGCCAAGTTATGTTTGCATCTTCAAAATCCCAAGTTCATAAGAAAATTGTGATGTTAAAACCTTCACGAAGAAGGTTAGTCACATGATTAATTGTAAATACACTAAATTCTTGCCTCCAGATTTTTTTGAATTTAGCTTCAATGAGAAGAAAATTGCCAATCTTACTAGAATTTTATAAAATAAGCAGTTATTAAGTATATTTTACCTATTGTAGAAAAAAATGCTTTAAAGTACCCGAATTATTAGTGTTGATTAATGTCTCCATCTCCTGCATTTTATGCTATATTTAAGAGGGACAGTGGTCACTATGCAGACATTTTTAATCTAGCAGGATCAGCCCACAGCTGACAATATTTTCTGAGAAGCATCATATATGGTTGAACAAGTATTAAGATTTGGAATCAGATCAACATATATCCTGCCACTTACTGCCTCTGTGACTTTGGGCCCATTATTTAATTACTCTGAATTTTAGTCCTCTCACTATAAAGTGAAAATAAGCTGATCTCACAAGAATTTTGTGAAGGTAAGAAATGATGTAAAGGGGTATTATGAAGATTAGAGACGAGTAAACTCCTAAGTATGTGGTAGGTTTTTTTGGGGGGGTTTGTTGTTGTTGTTTTGTTTTGTTTTGTTTTTAGAGAGAGAGTGTGTATGTGTGCGGAGGGTGTTGTAGTGGAAGAGCAGAGGGAGGGGGAGAGAGAGAATCTTAAGCAGGCTCCACGCTGAGCGCAGAGACCGATGCGGGGCTTGATCTCACAATCCTGAGATCATGACCTGAGCTGAAATCAAGAGTCAGATGTTTAACTGACTGAGCTACCCAGGTTCCCCTACAGTAGGCCTTTTTATAATAAAAAATGATGATGATAATGATAATACTAATATTAAAATACCGGATTGTTTCCTAAGTTCCATGATTGCCTCCAATGATTCTCACCACCTGTAATTCATGCCTTTGTGTAGACCTGTGTAGACCTCTCCTTGATTAAATTAGAACTGACACTGTATGAATAATACAAGATTCAAGTGACAGGTTGTACCTTCTGAAATGAGATCAGGAAGCATTGCAGCTTCTACTTTGCTCTCTTGGAATTGCCCACAAGCCAGCTACCCTGCTGTGAGGGTGCTCCAGCACCCCTGTGGAAATGCTCACATGGAGCGTAGCCAAGCCCTCCTCCCCCGCCCCCACCAATAGCTAACACTAATATGCCAATCATGTTGAGTGAAACATTTTGGAAGTGGATCCTCTAGTAGTAGTCAAGACTTCAGATGATTGTTGCCCCAGTCAACCTCTTGACTGCAGCCTCATTAGAGGCTCCCAGGTAGAACTATCCAGCTGAGCCATTCCCAAATTCCCAACTCACGAAAACAATAAGAAATAATACGTAATCACTGTTGTTTTAAGCTACCAAACTTGGTATTTGTTATGCAATGATAGTAACTAACACAACTACCAAGGTCAAAAGACAATTTTTCTTTTCTAAGCAAGTTCATGGTAATATATTGTGTCCATATGTATTTCATTATCCCTAGTATAGACTTTCTAGCCAAACTGACTTGCTCTTTCTCCACCTAATTTATCTTTGCTCCCCACTTTACCTCATTGCTTTTACTTCATTAATGCATCAATCTTAACAGCATCAATATCCTTCACATTAAACATTTTTGGAGCCTTTCTTTCTGAAAGTCTTTTCTAAGATGTTTGCATAATACACTTACAAGTTGCTTGTCAGCAGGTAGCCTAACTTCTCTTCTTGCATTCTTTTAACAGCTCATATGATCTAATCTCATTTTATAGTAGTTAAATGAATATATGTATGCTCTCTGGTATTTGCCAAAGGCTTTTTCTTGGTAGAAAAAGCATTTGATTGAAGGTCATGTCTACTTGCTAATACTGTACATGGGAAAGGAACCTTTTTTTTTTTTTACTTGAAATATAGTTGACAGATGATTTTTTTTTTTTACTTGAAATATAGTTGACAGATGATTTTTTTTTTTACTTGAAATATAGTTGACACACGATATAGTTGACAAACTAATAATAAACATTATTAGTTTCAGGTGTACAAGATAGTGATTTGACAACTCTATATTATACTATGCTCACCACAAGGGTAGCTACCATCTTTCACCATACAATGCTATTACAATATCATTGACTATATTCCCTATGCTGTACCTTTCATCCCCATCACTTATTCATTCTGTAACTGGAAGTCTCTCATCCCTCCACCTTCTTCCCCTCTGGCAACCATCAGTTTGTTCTCTGCATTTATGGATCTGTTTCTGCTTTTGTTTGTTTGTTAATTAGGACAGGAGCCTTTTATATAGGGATTAACCAGTCCAAAGAAAAATTCGAAAGAAAAAAAATAAAATAAATAGCTCCTTACTGGTTTCTGTTTTTTAGTGGAATATTTTACTGTAATTTAGTTTCCTTCTAAGCAGAGAAATATTAATTTTGGTAAGGTGGATAATTAAAAATAATTATTTTATGGAAGACAAAATAGACTAATGTTTAACCTCCTCAGATAAAATGCCATTTTGTATTGAAAGAATTTGAATTCCTATTTTTTCAAAGATTTATTTATTTATTTGAGAGAGAGAGAGAGTGCAAGAGAGCATGGGGGGTGGGCAGAGAGAGAATCCAAAGTGGACTCCATGCTGAGCATGGAGCCTGATGTGGGGCTCAATCTCAAGACCCTGAGATCATGACCTGAGCTGAAACCAAGAGTCGGACACTTAATTGACTGTGCCACCCAGGTGCCCCTTGAATACCTATTAAGCAAATCTGTAAATCGGAATAGGCTTCTTAGTAATGCATTTTATTATCCTGACTAACCGTTCAAAATAACATTAATTCTTATATTTGATTTATGATAACATTTATGTGAACTTCTAGTGTCTTCAGCTGTACTTCAAAACTGTTCTTGCCAAGTCTGGATTTTTCAAAAAAAACAAATGACTATCTAAAAGTATTTTAAATTGTTTTGGATAAATTGCCAATTCCCTCTCTTCAAAAAACAAATGGGCAGGGGATGTTTTCAGATAATACATATAGGATGAAAGCATAGCAGTTAAATGGGCTTTAGAACATGTTTTCAGAGAAATATTTCCTAAAATAATGAGATTCGATCATCTAAAAATTTTCCAAATTTTTGCTTTAGCACAGCAAAATACTTTAAACATCTTTTATAAAATATGTGTATATATATTTTATATATATACATACATAATATATACATATTATATATATCATATATATATATTTTTATGATATTTATATGATCCTGATAGGAGAGATTTATTTACTTGTGTTTGTGATATTATTAGAAGCTTACACAAACTCATTGCAAGAGTAAACCTATTATTATTAATAAACAAAACTTTAATTACCCATCAGGCTCAAGAAAAACAGTAAAATAGAGAAACTAGACCTTATCTAAGGCTTATCTAAGGGGTTAGTAAAGGCTGTTATATTAGATAGGGTTAGTTAGGAGGAGTTTGAATTGTGTGTTTTAAAAATCTCAAAACGGGTGCCTGGGTGATGCATTCGGTTGAGCGTCTGACTCTTGGTTTTGGCTCAGGTCGCAATCTCAGGGTCCTGATATTGAGCCCTGCATTGGGCTCTGTGCTCAGTGCAAGTCTGCTTGAGATTTTCTCTCCCTCTCCCTCCATCCCTCTCCCTCCCACCATTCGTGTGCCCCCCAAAATAAATTAATCTTTAAAAATCTCAAAACAGCACTACTAAAACAAGAGAGATGTTCTTTCTTTTCCCACGTAAAAGACTATTGGATACCAGTGGTCTACATCCCACTGCAAGGGAGGCTGGCACAGCTGTGTGGATTTTGCCTCTGGCTAGAATGCCCTTAACTCTCCCCCTCCTCCCACCATCCTGGTTAACAACTATTCACCTTTCAGACCTCAGATCTAAAGTCATTTTCTCAGGCATGCTATGGTACTGCTACTTGCCTCCCAAATACCTATTTCTTTCTTCTTCTTTATTAAAAGACTCCTAATTCTTAATTAGGCACATTTCACATGGCGATACCACCCCCTCTTATAGCTAGATATGGCTGTATGACTAAGTTTTCACCCACTAATGTAAGGGAACATTAAGGGAACAACATGTAAGGTTGTGTGAGGCTTTTTAGAGGTAGAAGACACCGTTCCCCACTTTACTCCTTTCTGCTAATTGAAATGCATAACTGATTGCTGGAGCTCAAGCAGTCATATTTGATGATGACGTAGAAGCACATACTTAAATTGGCAAAAACCAAAAAAGGAGTATAGACTTCTGGCTACTTGAACTTTCCATAAATAGCCTTGGACCACATATATATAGTAGTCTTTTATATGAGACAGCAGTAACCTTTCTTGTTTCTGTCATTTTTACTTTGTGATTTTTATATGCAACTGAACTTTATTCTAATTAATATAACAGCCTTTGCTAACCCATTAGGTAAGGTCAAATTTCTCTGTTTTATAGGTTTATAGCACCGTATTTTTCTCTTTCATACTAGTCATCTCAGTATGTAATTATATATTTATTTTTTAAATTTTTGTTTAAAGATTTATTTATTTTTAGAGAGAGAGAGATTGAGGGGTTGGGGGAGGAGGAGCAGAGGGAGAGCGAGTCTCTAACAGACTCCCTGCTGAGTATGGTGCCCAACACAAGCCTCGATCTCATGACCCTGGGTTCAAGACCTGAGCCCAAACCAAGAGTCAGATGCTTAACCAACTGAACCACTTAGGTGCCCTGAGTATATAATTTTACATTTATATATATTGACCTTCTTTCTTTTTCAGTGGAGACTCCAGACAGCAGAGTCTATGTATATTTGTGCTCACTTTTATTCACTGAAGCCTATCATGGCGCTGACTACAAAGTCAGTATTTCATAAATATCTGCTCAATAAGGAACGATCACAAGATCAATATATATGAGCCTTCATTGATAAGCTTAAGTGGGACTTTAAATTTCTCACGAAATCCTGTGAATAATGATTATGTTTCAGACCCATGTTTGTACTGGGGGGTTGTATGTCCAGCAGTAGTAATGGATTTGTAACCATCTATTTTGTCATAAGACTTAATTGGTGAAAGGAGTGATGTGAGAAATACTGTTTTGGTGGATGAAATTCACTGTCCCCATCACACTGTGATGAAATTCAGTTTCCAGTTATCTTAATTACGTTTGTCTTTACTTTTAGGAACTATTTCCATTGTGGAGATGGGGATTTTAAAAAGTAATTATTAAGTGTAGGCTCATAAATTATATAAATTGTGTATGTCACAAGATAGAAATGTAACGGTTTTAAAATCAGTGATCTCATAAATAGTGAATTTTTAAATAAATAAATAACTGTAACTATACGTATGTAAAAATCAGTGATTTCATAAATAGTGCATTTTTATGTAATAAATAAGTAACTGTAATTATATATGTACATATATGATTCTTTTTTGCTTCATGATAGAATATTCTGCCAGTTTTCAGAACCAAAAAAAAAAAAAACATCAGTTTACTTAGCATTCAAATTACTTTTAATACAGTTCCATGAAAATAGGAAAAAGGCATCAGTTTGCTTAGCATTCAAATTCCTTTTACTATAATTCCATGAAAATAGGAGAAAATATCAAAATCTTTTTGTTTGCATATCATCCAACCTCATCCAGCCAGGTAACACAAAGCCTTACCATAGCAAACAATCAAGCTTGGTAAATGTGAGAGCAGTGTAAAACATAAAAAGATCAATTAAATTAGGACTTTGTTTCTATAAATGGACATGTGACTTATTTTAATGCAAGCCCTCTCAGGAGAGTGGACGTTTTTTTGAAGAAAAACAAAATGTCTATAAGGATACCATGATAACAGCAGGTAGAAATGCACTTACACATATTTTGTTCATGGGAACTGGAAAGTCAAAGGGTATTCTAGGGATTATATTACTAAAAAGATAATTGGTTGGTTGTGCAACGTGTTATCATTGCATTCATTTAGTCTTAATAGAAGGATGCAAACTTTTATACCTGGGAAGTGGAACACAATGGCATAGGAATAAGAATCACCTACTATAATTCTAACCATTTTTATTTAATAGGATTCCTGTAAGGCTTTTTTTTTTTTTAAATACAAGGAATATAAAAATTCTGATGGGGCTTCTGAAACATCAAGAAAAAAGTCAATAAATGGTTCATTTAGTGTTAGTTTTAGGTATAGTAAAACTCCTTAAAAACTGATCATCCATCACTATTATACAGAATATTATGTTATCTAGAATTCTCCATTAATCCCCTGATTAAAACAAAATATATTAGCAAGCAATTCATCAACAGATGGTAAGGCGTGGTATGGAACCTTCTGGCTGAACAGAAGTAAATGATAAAAGAGAAAATTTGAGCTATTTTTCCTGGGTGTCTACAGGAAATGGATATGTAGCCCATGATAACTATATCTGTATTGTGATATTAGAAAATACAACATTAAATGTGCAATTGAATACCATCTGTCTAGTTGCAGGCCAGAATCATGATCACAGATCCGACATACTAAGTAAAGCTCTAATGAGAGAGTGGAAGTCAGAGGTACAGTTCCTACTGAGCATGTTTATAGCTTAGAACAGTGTACAGATGGAGTTTTTTTTTCTTTTGTTACAATATTAGAGTGCTTTTAAGGTAGAAATACTGACTATTTTGAAATATTGGGGTCAACCAAAGCTTCTTTAACACCCATAGATATTTCAAAAATAATAGAATATAGTTAAGGATGGTATTTAATTGCTATTCTACAGGAGCATTTTAATTAACAGTTTTGAAGCTCCTACCATCAGTGATTGAAACCATATTGCTCTTTTTCTGTCTTCCTTAGGGGGTTATATATTCTTAGCAGTGAAAAAAGAGTTGTGATTGTGGTTGCTGGACTAAACACAAGATTAGAATCACCAGGTAAAAGCTCTGAAATCAGAGGCAGAGAGAGGAATGTAGGGATTCAAGTTCATCAGAAAGACCTAGAAATAGAGACCACCTGGGGAACCTAAGTGTCGATTCTGTCATTCTCCTTTAAGGGTCCAGTCTTGCTAATGTCTAATCAGAATGGTTGTCCTTAGATATCTTTTAAATGGACATGTATAGATTGTTAGTATTTCAGGATGGTGATATAAACTCTAAGGATAACACACTTACGTGTTGCCAAAAACAAGGAACTGGCTATTTTCTCTCTAGTACAAAGAATGTGACAGTAGTTGTGTACCTACCCTGTAGGGTATCAGTAGATAAGGAAAAGACAGGCCAAGATATGCTGCTGCTTTGTGTGGTGGCCCCTTTTTTCTTAAGATCTGTGACCCTCACCATGTAAATTGGGAACTTATAGCACGGATCTCTGTGCTGTTCCTTCCCACCAATCTGCAACACGATCTAAAAATCTGAAGATAGCGTGACATTTAATTAAACTTATTATTAGCTTAAATAATTAATCAAACTCATTGCCTTCTTATTAATACCAACTAAGCAATATGAGTTCCTATTATATATTGTATAGGTACTTTTATACTTAGGTGATGAATTTTTAGCAATTTTTCTTTATTTTCTTTGCATATGATGTTAATAATTCATATTTATTATTTAACAATGAAAAATAGACATTTCTAGAAAAACAGACTTGTTCAGCATTGTCCTTTTTTTACAGTTATAAGAAAACTCTTATTAAACTCTTAAATTAACTTAGAGTAAAATTGACTTTTTTTGTTATACAGTTCTAAGAAATGTAACATATGCATAGAGATTCATGTAACCACTGCTACAATCCAAATATACAATAGTTCCATCGCCCCCAAAATTCCCTCCTGCTATCACTATTTTGTATTCCCTTCTGCCCCCAACTAACCTGGCAATTTGATCTGCTCTCCATCACTGTAGTTTTACTTTTATCTTTTCAAGTGTCATATGAATGAACTCATACATAATTTAACCTGTGGAGACTACCTGCTTTCATTCAACCTAATACCTTTTTTTTTTTTTTCCAACCTAATACCTTTTGAGAGTCATCCAAGTTGTTGTATGTATTAGTAACACGAATGCTTTTAAAAGTTGCTTTTACAGAATTCCAAATAAATGCATTTTTTCCTATCTAAATATACCATGGACCAAATGACAATTTTGATGTTTCTTAGTAGAAACAGCATATCTTAAATTCCAAGACCAAAAAAATTAATTTGATCTCTATTACAGTAACAACGTGGAAAAAAGATAAGATTTTATTTCAAAAAAAACACATTTGCTAGAGGTTTTATCAGAAGACCATTTTTAAATTACATTAAAAAATAACATTTTTTATTAAACCTTTCAACCATTTTTATCTTCTAGAATTAAGGATATAGGGCTCCCTGCTCGGCGGGGAGTGTGCTGCTCCCTCTGACCTCTCCCCTCTCATGCTTTCTCTCTCTCTCTCTCTCTCGCAAATAAATAAATAAAATCTTAAAAAAAAAAAGAATTAAGGATATATACTGTGAGTGTGTTTAAAGGGAAGAGTTGGATTTTAACAAAAGTAGTTTATATTAATGATCATCTAATTATTGACTGGAGCCAGAGTGATCGGAGATACCTGTTAATAGGTCTGTAACCTTGGGTAGTTGACTTAACCACTTCTCACCTATTAAAAAAATCAATAAAAGGAATAATGACGGTTCCCATTTCATTGGTTTTGTGTTATTAAATAAAATAGCATATATGAAGCTCTTTGCATAATTCTTTTACTCCTCAAGGGAGTGGAAGCTATTGGTGTTATTTAATTCCTCTTTAATTCTACAATAAAAATGTTCCAAACTTGTTTAATATTCTACTTTTATGTTTATTATTTGGTATTAAAAATATAGGGCACAATTGTCCATGTAGAGTATGATGCTTTTGTTTAAATGCTTTTAAGTGAATGAATTTTAAAAATTCTGGAAGCATATATTGAAAGATATTGCAACCAGTTTCTTTTCCTGAACAGTAGGATTTTAACGTATTATAAAATATCAAAGGATTTTTGTCAGTGTACTAAGATTTTGGTGATTTTATTTAGTTTTTGCTTATTTGCACAGCTTGTTCTAGAGTAAATGGACATTCCTTTTTTGCTGGGAAGATGAAAGTTACATAATGTTCATCTTAAAATATCATTTCATTTCTCACTGTACAACAGAGCTAATAAATATGGTACAAAGTTTTTTATTAAAGATAAAATATTTTGGGGCGCCTGGGTGGCTCAGTGGGTTAAAGCCTCTGCCTTCGGCTCAGGTCATGATCTCAGGGTCCTGGGATCGAGCCTTGCATCGGGCTCTCTGCTCAGCAGGGAACCTGCTTCCCCCTCTCTCTCTGCCTGCCTCTCTGCCTACTTGTGATCTCTCTCTCTCTGTCAAATAAATAAATAAAATCTTTAAAAAAAAAAAAAAGATAAAATATTTTATTAATATATTTTATTTGTTAAAGTTAAAAAATGTAACAACACTATTATCCCCAGTGCATTTGTTTGGTCTAAATGCAATTGTTGTGAGCTTGTTTATCATGTGGCTCTATCCTGAAGAAATCTGACAAACTGAACTGTGCAAATCATCATACCATGTAGGTACATTTTCAGCAATATCATTTAAAAAGCATGGTTCAAGACAAATGCATCTTGATGACTAAATTAAGTAGTTAAAATATTGGTTTGTTTTTTGGCAATTCGGTTTGAATATCATTTTGAAGAAAGTAGAAAAATACCTAATTTAGTTTTACTTTAAACAGTCGTTTTCTATTTTGGGCACATATACATACTTTATTATTTAAATAAATAATTAGATGTTTATGTCCTTATTTAGCAAAGGATGGGGTGCTGGTGTGGTTCAGTCAGTTGAGCATCTGACTCTTGGTTTCGGCTGAACTCAGGATCTCAGGGTTGTGAGATAGAGCCCTGTGTGGGGCTCCACGGTCAGCGGGGAGTCTGCTTGAGATTCTCCCTCTCCCTCTCCTACTGCCCCTCCCCACTCATCACTGGGGACATTCCAAGGGTTTAGAAGCTCCCTCCTAGAAACCTGGGACAAAGGCCAGATATATTTTTTATTTTACAACAGTTTACATATTTTAGAAATTGTGTTGTTAGAATTTTTCTTTTAGAATTTTCTTGTTAGAATATTTTAACAATTCAGTAGATTTCTGAGATAAACTTTTATATCATCAAAACATATATTATATATATGTATATAGTTGAATACTGGTATACATATATACATACTATATATGCATATTTATATATCACTGTATATACAGATGTCTCATATATATGAAAAAGAGTGTATATTAAGTGGAGTGGCATCACTTACATATGTATCTTATATAAATTCAACTATTCATATACTGCAACATCAAAAAAGGGGAGACAAATAATCCTTTGAAAATTACAGAGGATTACATGCTATGAGCATATTCTCTCCAAGTGAATGTGAGAAATCTGAACAATTACTGAAGTTACTCCTGTGATTTTTATGGTGTGAATATCTCATGATGCTGAATTAATCTTAGTTGTTTTTTTTTTTTAAAGATTTTATTTATTTATTTGACAGAGAGCGAGAGATCACAAGTAGGCAGAGAGAGAGGGGGAAGCAGGCTCCCCGCTGAGCAGAGAGCCCAATGTGGGGCTTGCTCCCGGGACCCTGAGATCATGACCTGAGCCGAAGGCAGAGGCTTTAACCCACTGAGCCACCCAGGTGCCCCTTAATCTTAGTTTTTAAAGATACTTCTTATACATTAAAAAGTACACATTGTACTTTTAAAAAAACAAAGCCCTTATGGCAGGGCCGGTCATCCATCTGGTGCTTTTCCCCTGTGGGAGTGATACGCTCTAACCTGGAAGGAAAACGTCCTGGGGTGGACTTAGTGAGACATAGTATGTTGATCTCTCGTGTGATGTCTTCCTGAGAAATTGTCTAGAATAATGTGGAGTACATTGATTTTTCCTTATGAGCTGACTTTTAAAACCAAATTCTCCCCACAGAGAAGATGCGATTTCCCTGTAAATATGTATATGTGACAAGTTTGAGAACATCAGTTCCAGGTCTGCCTTTGGCAACTAATTTTTTTCAAAAGGAAATGAATAGTAGTAGATTTGTGCTGGAATGAAGTGAACAGATGACAGGTAAAGGAGATATGTGTTGCATTATCTGTGACATTTTTCGAGACTCAGCTTGTAATTTTTTATAAGATATTTCTAGGAATCTGATTTTCTTCTTCTCGTTTCTTAGGGCAAACAATCTCAACTATGTTAAGTACCATCTATCTGTGGATTCCCGGGAGTTTAAAACTGTTTAGGAGTCGATCTATCATTTTTGGAGTAATTGAGGTATCATAATTGGAGTAATTGAGGGAGTGGGAAAAACATGTAATACTCATAGAGTCATTAAAATGTTTTTCTTTGGACTATTATAAATATTTTCAGAAAGGGGTTGTGCACATCACCATGTAGTCTTACTTTTGTGCTCAGTTGCCTGTTTGGTGAAAGATCATTTGGAACAGAGCATCATGGGTTCTGATGCTGTTATGCCCTATGCATCTGTGTGATTTGTAACAAGTTTCTTCTGATCAGTTCCTTCTTTATAAAGCAATGAGTTTGAACCAAATAGTCTCTGAGTTCCTTTCAGCTTCAAAAGTCTATAGTTCTGTAAGTTTTCTCAGTTCAGTTACACCACCTTTGAAGTGCCATATGATTAATAATTATTTTCATAAGTGTTTAATGAAGATGAATATTTTCAATCTGTAGATAATCAGAACTAATATCTTTAAAAAAGTTTTTCATACTTAAGTCTATTTTACAAAATGAGTAATGTTTTGTATCATTCACACAGAATTATTTAGAAGTGATTTCTGCTTGTTTATTTCCATTTAAGTGAAGAGACTTATATAATTTTTGTTTGATTTTTTATGCTTGAATGGAAACAGTGATTTGTACTAAAGGTTTTGAAAATGAGACCTCTTCCATGACACCATTCTGCAATGTAAATATTTCTACGATGGCATTTATCATATTTTATAACAATTAAATGTGGACTTTTTTCTCTCAAAAAGTTCAGGGACCATATCTTACTTACCAAAGTTTATACTTCAGCATCTGCAATGATGCCTGCCAAAGAATACTGATTTAATATCTGTTAAGTGAACAAATTAATGAATGGTGACTGAATAGTGTGTCATTATAGAAGCCAAAAGGGGAGACAGTTTTAAAGAAAGGAGTTATAAATTGTGTCAAATATTAGACAGATTATTAGATGTGGACTAAAAGGACCATTGGGTTTAATCATTAAAAGTATAGATAGATTGCACTGAACAAATTAAAATCGAATGGAAGCAGTGAAGTTAGACCACTTAAGAAGCTTGGTTATGTAAAGGAGAAATCTAAGGCAGAGGAATAAAGGTTGTACATATATGAAAGGCACTGTTTTTAAATCTTTAAATATGTTACTAGTATATAATGTCTGAAGGCCATGCTGAAGGATCCAATGGAGATGCCAGAGGAGGAGGGTACCCAGGGTAAGTAGTGGAGTGACACATCAGAGGAGGGAGAAGATAAAGTAATGGCATAAAAAAATTGATCTTTTTGGAAAGGAATAGATGGTTGAGTTCTTTGGAAAAGATAATTTTAAAAGAAGGCACCTTTTTAAGGGGCGCCTGGGTGGCTCACTCAGTTGAGTGTCTGACTTTTGGTTTCTGCTCAGATCATGATCTTATGGGTCGTGGGATGGAGCCCCATGTCCAGGCTCCATGCTCAGCAGGGAGCCTGCTTGAAGATTCTCTCCCTCTGCCCCTCCCCCAACTCATGTGTTCTCTCTCCCTCTCTCTCAAATAAATAAATAAATCGTTTAAATATTATTTAAAGAAATAAAAAGAAATAAAAATAAAATGAATGCATGTAATAGAGGGCAAAGTGAAAAAAATTATTCCAAATTAGAAAGACTAAAAATGGAGGCTGTGACTTCCTTGTGAAAACAATGTTCATTGTCCATTCTCATACATAATGACTTGCAAAAATAATCTCTTCTTGCCTAATAACCTGAAGTAATCTTTACACTACCATATTGGAATTCTCTAGAGCAAGTGGGTATTGCATAGTCACTCTTAAAAAATGGCTAACACTCCTGAAATATTCCTCAGTGAACCTTATTTAGCTATTACCTTTAGTCCTAACTGCACAGAAGTTTTCAATTTTTTTTTTTTTTCCTACTGGTATATCACCTGTAATTACCTGTATAATAAAAACAAAATAATGCACTGTCATTCTCTGAATTATTTTTATTTTATATGCTGGCTTAATCATTTTTTACTTGTTATAATTTTATGATCAGAGAACATCTATGCAGTTAACCCTTGGTTTATATTAGCATATTTATTCTTCTTAGTAACTTACCACTTTTAGATTCATTCAATTTTTATGTTCTACTGGGTTTTTAGAATTTTCACTTCATGTCCCCCAAGTTATATTTATTTTTCTGCGGTGCTTGGCACCAGACAATTGCTATGAAGCTAGGTCTGAAAAACATGCAGGTCCATCGTCTCCTTAGGAGATAAGAAAACTTTAGAATTAAAGAAGTTGTGTCAATATTAACTTATTAAATGATTTTTATCTTTGATGCTATCTCTGTTTTCTGTCACTAGCAAAAAATGTGTGAACATGGAGTATTTGTTACAGTTAAAAGAAAGCCTAGCCAGAATTCACTGAAAACAAAAGGCTTTCCCTGGATGCTGGATATTATTGTTCGCACTTTGGTGGAATGAATTGGCTCTGTCCATATTTGCTGTTTATCACAAGTCTCAGGTTATAAGCCTCAAGTACAAGCACCCAAATGGCTGAATGTATGGGTGCTCCAGTCATTAAAGATCAGGGTAAAGTTTAATCTGACTTTGTTTGCAGTGAGTTGCAGATGTTTCCTTCTCTGACACCCACCCATCCATCCCTCTGACAACTCTGTCCCCTAACTCAATTACTTTAGCTCAAGTAGTGACCACCTTATCTAAACTTGTCAATGAGATCTTGCTAGGGAATTTTAGCAGAAACAGAAAAGAGGAAGCTTTATACTTGTATGTATAAAGTTTCAGAGCAGTACCAAGTCCCTCCTCCCTTTTTTTAAACCAACGAACCTAAGGGAGAAAAAGCAGAACTTCAGAGGGGTAACAGAGAAAAGAACCAAGAAGAATAAAAAAGGGGTATAGATAAGAAGAGTGAGTCTGTGGCCATTCAAGTATTCTTTCTTTTCTTAATTCCTGAGACCCAGTTCTTTTCCCATCCTTGAATTTTGTGAGGGATTCACTTATTATTCTTATAATGATCTATCCTTCTTAGTCAAGTAAATTCAGGTTGTCTGTTAACTCTGGTTGCTGTAAATACGTTCCTTATTTGTAGGTCATTTAAAATGGATAAAATGTGGGATTTGATGTAGGTGAGATAGTGAAATATTTACATAGGTTTTACATTTATAAACTTTTAAAATTATGAAATAAATTCTACCATAAATAATGCCAAATAGGTTAGTATACTACACAAATCCTATTAAAAAGGAGAGGAAACAGAAATTATATACTTGGAAAAACCCTGTTATGTTTTTCTTTGAAGAATTCATTTTTTGATGTTTAACTTACAAACAATAGGTTATTTCTGTTTTAACAAAATTACTTACTTATCTGAGTACATTTCTTCTGAAAATACTTTCAGCTTAATGTGTCTACATTCAAAGTACGAAGGCTCTAAAATTCTCCAGGGTTAACGCAAACTGGTATAGCCACTCTGGAAAAGAGTATGGAGGTTCCTCAAAAAATTAAAAATAGAACTACCTTACAATTCAGGAATTGCACTACTAGGTATTTACCCAAAGAATACAAAAATACTGATTTGGGGGGGTGGTGCCTGGTAGCTCAGGCCATTGAGCACCGACTCTTGATTTTGACTTTGGTCATGATTTCAGGGTCCTGGGATCGAGCACTGTATGGAGCTCCATGCTCACTGGGGAGTCTGCTTCAGGATATACTGTCTCTCCCTCTCCCTCCTCCCCTTCCCCTGCTTGCTCACTCTCTCGAAAATAAATAAATAAATCTTTTAAAAAATATTTATCCAAAGGGATACATGCACCCTAATATTTATAGCAGCATTATCAACAATAGCCAGGTTAAAGAGCACAAATGTCCATTGACTGATGAATGGATAAAGAAAATGTGGTACACACACGCACACACACACACACTAGAATATTATTCAGCCATAAAAGTGAAATCTTGCCATTTGCAATGATGTGAATGGACCTAGAGAGTATTAAGATAAGTGAAATAAGTCGGAGAAAGAAAATTACCATATGGTTTCACTTATGTGGAATTTAAGAAATATAACAGATGAACATGGGGGAAAAAAAGAGAGAGGCAAACCAGAAAACAGACTCTTAACTTGGAGAAAAAACTGAGGAGTGCTCGAGGGGAGGTGGGCCAGGGTAGGGGGCCAAATGGATGATGGGTATTAAGGAGGGCACTTGTGATGAGCACTGGGTATTGTATGGAAGTGATGAATCACTAAATCCTATACCTGAAACTAATATTACACTATATGTTAACTAACTGGAATTTAATAAAAACTTGGAAGAAAAAAGAATAATCCCAGGGTTCAAGTAGAGTTTTCCTGTGCAGCATACTATTATTTTCAATTAAACTCACACTAGAACTCTTTTTTGGATTTTTAGGAGCCTTCTTCCTTAAGAGCTTTTCTAAATATCTGTCTTAACTTTTGGGGCTCCTGGGTGGCTCAGTCGTTAAGCGTCTGCCTTCGACTCAGGTCATGATCCCAGGGTCCTGGGATCAAGCCTCACGTCGGGCTTCCTGCTCCGCTGGAAGCCTGCTTCACCCTCTCCCACTCCCCCTGCTTGTGTTCCCTCTCTTGCTGTCTCTCTCTCTCTGTCAAATAAATATAAATAAAATCTTTAAAAATAAATAAATAAATATCTGTCTTAACTTTTAAGTATTAAGAATGATACTGATAGAAGAGGTTTTAAATTGGATAATTGTTGCTATTAAAATGTGTACAATGTCTTCTTAATTCTAGATGTGTAACAGCTAGTTTCTATAAAAGATGCCAATATTTCCAGAACTGTAATTCTGAGTTATACTCACAATTTCTGAATTAGTATCACAGCAGTTATTATTAGCAAAGTTATCACTTTTTAATTTATATATATTATCAGAAGAATAGATATCTTTTAAATTGTTTGGCCATATTTATTTGTTTTTAATTGTTGGAAAGTCCCCACATGGAACTTCGTTTTTATCAGACTGGTGATTTTACATTTCCCAACACAGTGAAGACCTATTCCAAACTCTGTGGGTGACTTTTCTTTACCCCCGAGCTCCTGGATCCCTCTCACATCACCCCACTGATTTGAATTCTACATCTTCTTCCTCTACCTTTTCATGATTCATCCCTGAATATCTTTCATATATGCTCTCCTTTCCTTGAACTCTCTATATAATTTTCTAGTATCTACCTCAAAAGGGTTAAGGCAAATATGAAATTAGATAGCATCTGTACAATGATTGACATATTTTAGATGTTCAATAGATACAAACTTTCTCTTTAATGAAGTATATAAATTTGAAACTTTGACTTGACGTTAATCAAACCATGAAAGCAATGGGTTATGTTCATGATGTTTCATAATAAAACTTTTTTTGAAAAAAAGTGAAGAAGCTTTGGAAAGCCATGTGTTTTTTTTTTAAAGATTTATTTATTTATTTTGAGATAGAGAGCATATGCACGAGCAGGGGGAGGAGCAGAGGGAGGAGAGGGACAAGCAGACTCTGCACTAAGCACAGAATCTAACGCAGGCCTGGATCCCATGACCCTGAGATCATGACCTGAGCCAAAATCAAGAGTCAAACACTTAACGGACTGAGCCACCCAGGTGCCCCGGAAAGTGATTTTTACATGGAAAGCAGAACTTGGTAGCTTGCATCTGTTACTAATTCCATCAGAACTCTATTGTAACTGACACAGAGAGATTCCTTAGACTATCTCAGTCAGTGCTCCAGAGAACAGAAAAATTATTCATCAAGAGAAGACTAACCTTTCATCTGCATAGATTTAGGAACCCCTGAAGTACCTTCAGCAGTGTCTCTGCGCACGCATGGTTTTCTCCTGAACCATACTTTATTAAGTCATGCCTCTCCTTCCAAAGTCCTCATACCATAAGTAAACCTCCTATCAAAGTCTTACTAAAGTATGAGTTTAGTTGTATATTTGTAAAATTTTTAGCTATCTAAAGATGGGATTTTCATATATAATTAACCTGTTTTCTGTGACAATTTCTATGATACAGGATATTTATAAATTTGGCAACTCTTAGAATGCTTAATAGGAGTCCTCATAATTTACTCAACACCAAATATTCACAGTGGTTATCATTGGGTTATAGCATTTAGAATGATTTTTTTTTCCTTAAGAGCTGTCTTTTCCATCTTTCATGCTGTCATGTCTGGAGGCAACCTAGTCTTCCTGAAACTGATTTTTTAGAAGCTGCCAGTATTGTCTGTCTGCAGAGCAAAACTTTCCCTTTCACACTTCTCAGATTAAAAACCCACAGTGGCTCCTAATTTTGCTAAAAAACTACCATTCTTCCCAGTTGAGTTTTAAAACCCCTAGCGGCTGGCTCCTGGGGATGTTTTTGGCATCATTTCTTGCTGTTATCTACCTCACACTTTCTGCTTAGTTACTTGCCCTCCACATTAAAGCCTGTTTCTTATTGTGTGTTTTTGCTGAATTCATCCACCTTCACCAGGATAATTATTTAACCTTTAAAACTCCTTTAGATTTCACCTCTTTTATTTATGAATCCAGCAAGTGTTTTTATTGAGTAGCTACTAATTTTATGGTGAGAAAAAACAGAAACAGTGCAGGTGCCCTAGAGCCTCCTGTCTAAAGGAGAAGCAAATATTCATCAGATACTCGAAGAATTAATACAAAAAGTTAGTAAGACCTATGAAGTGAAGGGGTGAGATTCAGAGAAAACTTTTCCTGAGGAAGTCCAGAACTTCTTCAGTCCAGAATTTGGCCTTAGCTGATTCAAAGGGAGGACAGGGAGTGGGATGGTGGCTGAAGAAGCCCTTGGACAAGAGCTTTTCTGTCATACCAAGAGTCAAGTAAGGACTTTCTTGGTACTCCTGTATCACTGTATGCACATCTCAATCTTGACACTGATGTCATTAATTTGTTATTTCTACTTGCTTCACCAAAGAGATTGTAGAATTTTTGGAGCATGAACTGTGTCTAATTTATTCTTGCTTATTCAATCATAGTTGCCTGTCACATAAAAGGCACCCAAAACTATTTTTATGAATTATTAGCTTATATCCTAATTGAAATGTTATGCCTCAAACTAGTGAGATTAAGTTAGTTCCAATATCGTAAGGGAAAAGTGGGACATAGGAGTCAGCATATTATGTTCATGCATTTTGCTTTGTCATCTCATATAATATACAGTCTGTGTCTGTCTTTTCTCCTGTATAAGACACAATAGAAATAGATGCTCTCATTTTAAATGAATCATAGAAATAATTTTGGCATGTTATACTTTTAAGTTTATTAAAATTAATTTATAAAATTAATAAAATAAATTTATTAAAATTGAATTAAGTAAACTATTGCACTAAAATAGCTAACATATATACAGAAATAAGCAATTAAATTCTCATTTAGGATAAAAGCTCCTTTATTATAATTTGTGCAGATTGCCTTTTGCATGAAAAGTGGTTAGCTGATATCTATTCTTCCCTGATCAGAAGTATCAATAGATTAAATTTATCAGCGGTTTTCAGATAGATGCATTCTGTTAAATTTTCTTTTCTTTTTTAAGAATTTATTTATTTATTTGATAGAGAGAGTGAGAGAGCACAAGCAGGGGGAACAGTGGAGGGAGAGAGTGAAGGAGAGGGAGAAGCAGGCTCTCCCTGAGCAAGGAGCCCAATGTGGGGCTCTATCCCAGGATCCTGGAATCATGACCCGAGCCGAAGGCAGGGACTTAACATCTGAGCCACCCAAGCGCTCTTTGTGTTAAATATTCTGAATTTAAGCTTCTATGTTCACCAAGAAATCATGCCCATAATGTTCAAATGTGAGGCACTAGAGCTGAAACTTAAACTTGGGTCCTGTGACCTCTTTTCCTATCCTTTGCTTTCTCTTGCCTACAAGTATAAGGTTACATGATGCTAAAAAATTGTACAGGCAAATTGTTGGCACATTTAAGCTAAATTAAGATATTTAGAGCTATATATTTAAGGTCTGAAAAAGCCTTGTGTGAGAGAGAGTCCGCTTTCTGCTAAGATTAGGCTCTTACTAGGCATTTATGGACGTTTATTAAATAAGTCAATCCAGTTTTTCTTTAACAAAGTAAGACATCCTGATAAATTGCCTCGTTCTTTTCAAAACATATATGATCCTCTGCTAATATTCTGTAAGAACAAATGGTGAGAACATTTCAATATTTATAACTAATATGTGATTACCTATTGCTTTTCACATATAATTCTATGTCCAATCCTAAAGGATTTTCTTTTTCTCTCTTTTCCTGTCTGCTTGTCTCTCCCTGCCCACTCTTTCTGTCTCTGCCTCTGTCTCTCACACACATACATGTGTACCGCACAGAGTTTTGTTTTTAAAAAAGAGATGCCAGTACTTTTGACACTGTTTTAAACTACTTATCCATACTATCTCTGGTATCTCTGCTATTTTAACCATATTTCACCTTTCTTGCATCCCAGTCTCTGGTACCTGTATTACCCAAGGCCCAGGCCCAGGCCAATAAATGTCAGCTAAAAAGACAAGAATAAGAAAGAAGATGCACAGCTGTTCTGCCTCTGTTAGTGTGAAGCATGATAGCACATGCTATATTTTCAGTGGAGGAGGCCACGTAGGTCAAATCATAAATTAACATTTGAATTTTTTATTCAGACCAAATGAGTCTACTGAAGTAGGATGATAATTAATTTGAGCGGATGTGTGTCAACATTGGTCTGGGAGAAAGGTGAGCCAGAAGACTGCAAAAGAACTTAGCATCGTAGAACAAACACTGGATAGGAGAAAGAAATGAAATGTAAAAATCATTTAAGAAATATCATTACTTTGCAATTTTAGAGGTTTGCAACCTCCCACTCAAGTGTGAAGATGTTTTTCTTTTGATGTTTGTGTGAACTTTCATATACAGTAGCACTTGAACCCATTCTTAAGTCTAGAATTACTGAGCCCTAAGAGAAAAAGTCTTACAGTGGTATCTTGAGTATAATTTTTAATATATGTGTAAAGTTCCCCAAGGTTGAAATAATAATTTTCATTGTGCAACGGGAAAACACAAATTTAACTTTGGAATAAAAAAATATTTTCCTTCCAAATGAATAAAACTTTGGAGAATCCATAACGCACAACAACTCCATGGAAATCCAATCTTACATCATCTTTTCTTGCCCTCTAATTTCCTCACCATTTAAAATACGCGCACACACACACACACACACATTCCTTTTTTAAACATTGGAACAAGGCTGTTTAACACTTATTTTTGAAATGTATTTGGCTGTTTACCTGAGTTTTGTACCAGTTAGAGCATCCTGAAGCAGTCTTGACTTTTTTAAAGAAATGAAGGGTGGCATTTTCTCTGTTTTAGAATTGTTTCAGCTATATGAGGAATTTGAAAAACAAGACAGAGGATCATAGGGGAAGGAAGGGAAAAATGAAACAAGATGAAACCAGAGAGGGAGACAAACCATAAGAGACTCTTAATCCCAGGAAACAGTGCGGGTTGCTGGAGGGGAGGGGGGTTGAAGGGATGGGGTGGTTGGCTGATGGACATTGGGGAGGGTATGTGCTATGGTGAGTGCAGTGAATTGTGTTAAGACTGATGAATCACAGACCTGTACCCCTGAAACAAATAATATATTACATGTTAATAAAAAAATGGCTTCAGCTATTGCACAAAGTACCACATTTAAAAAAAAAATACAACTTTTTTTTTTTTTAATTTTCAGGACCATCAACTCTGGGGTGGATTTAAGAAGAGTTTAAGCTATCCAAATAGCCCTCTATTGTAATTCAAAACCTTATAAAAACAAGTTTCATGCTTTTCCTAGTTCAGGAAGGACTCAATTTCAACATACTCCTCTCAAACTGGCACTCACGCTACTATTGAATGAAATATGCACGTATTCATAATGTGCATTACAGTGCGTGCTCGCTCAGGCACCTGGAGCTGGAGGGTAAACCCACAGGTCCTAAGCCATTTTCACTAACTCTTCACACACTTGCCATTACAGGATTTTAAATAAGTTAGCACAGGGCCTGCCACGACTTCAGGTTTTTTGCAATTCTCCAGAAATGTCTCAGAAGTCCCCCTAACAAACCCTTTGAGCTATGGTGATCTTCACCAGTGGTCCTGGCTTCTTTGACTGTCCTGGCCTCATTGATGTACATGACTCTGTCGCTCTGGGATCTCACTCTGGCAGGTTTGACTCCACTACTACCCGAATGCCAGCCCCATGCTGTTTCAGGCAGATGTGTGAGAATGCTCTCTCTCTCTGGGTGGTGCAGTTAGCAGCGATTTATTTGTGTTTTGCTTATCTGAATTTCCTAACTATTCTCAGTGAACTCATACCAAATTATAATTTATACGAAAATAGATTTGCATTAAAATAGTCAATATAGTAGATCACTGTAGCTGTGCACCAATCCTCCATTTGTTCTAAATACTGGTGTAAGGTCCAAGCTGCACAAATTGATAGGCACAGAGAACATTTGGAAAACCGTGAATACAATTCTATATTTTAATTTAGTCATGAGAAGAATCAGGTGTCATACAATAATATTTCTTACATACAAGGTGGAGTTAATCATCTATATATTTGAGAAATGAGCCATAATCTGGGGATCCCACGAAGTTTTATTTGATAAACCTGGTAGAATCTCATCTGCCAAGGTGATCTGTGTGTAAATAGGGTATCTTCAGAATAACAAGATAATATCTTAAAAACTTTTTAAGCATTACTAATTTTAAACACATAATTATCTTTTAAGCACTACTACTTTTTAAGCATTCCATTTTTTCAGGCAAGACCACCGTGGGAAGATCCTATAGTTGCGCTATCCTGTGACTCTGATTAAAAATTGCTTTAGTTTATCAAAATACATACGTTTCTTGTCAGCAGGAGTAAGTTAGCTTCTACAACTTTTTTCTCCGTTCTATAATGTACATCCTTGATATATAAATTTTTAAAATTTATAACACTCTGTTATGACTACTTCAAAAATGCACTGTGGATTTTATATTAAAATACTGTTTATCTGCATTTTATGTCAAATAGCATCAATTTAGTGTGCAATATAATTTTTACAATGATTTTTCAAATCTAGATAAATATGTGTCAGATAATTAAATATATTTCCTTCTTAGTCTTTAAAATAGAGACCATTTATTTTATTATTTAAAATAAATCAGAATGTTGTGGTATTACACTTCTACATATTAATGACTTAACAAAATTGAATTATAAACATATTAATACAGTAACTTTTTCAATTAAGGGAGAGCTGTGTTAATGGCTACTATGAAATTTGACCCAGGTACAATTCTGTATTCCTATCTCTCAGATTTTAAAGAACGGGAACAGAAAATTTCTGTGTCACCTTTTGGCTAATAAGATAGAAAAAACGGTATATATTATATTTTGTTTCTATTAGCTATGTAGAATTCTTAAAAGCATCCATGAAACCTTTTAACATTTTTTAAGTTTTTCTTTAAACTCCAGTTAGTTAACATACAGTGTAATATTAGTGTGAGGTGTACAATATAGTGACTCAACACTTCCATACAACACCCAGTACTCATCACAACAAGTGTACTCCTTAATCCCTATCACCTATTTAACCGATCCCCCCACCCCCACACCTCCCACCCCGGTAACCATCAGTTAGTCCTCCATAGTTAAGAATCTGTTTCTTGGTTTGCCTCTCTTCACATATTTTTTAATACTGTCACTAAAATGTTTCACCTCTGATGAAGTAAAAGAAAATATCATATTGCACACCCAACCATATTATGTGGACCAAATGAATGAAATTTGAAGTAAATTAGGATGTAATTTTAAAACTATGACCTAGGGCCACTGATTGCCAAGCATATGACTTGTAACTGGAAACTCACCATCCTTCAAGGAACTTGTTGATGCCATTTCCCTTGATAATTCACTTGGCTCTTGAGAAATATAGTACATTGGTCAGATCGCAGTGTGTGAGGCTTAGAGCATTAAAAATTTGTTCATACAAATTAGGCCGTAGCTTTCCTATAGACAACTTTCCTAGGTCTCAGATGATATTAGAGGAATAATTTATGGCCAGAGAGTTTGTAAGTACATTTTTGCATAAGCATTAATTCTCTCAGACCATTAATACTTTTAAGTAAATTACCCATTTAGTGAGCTAAATGCTATTTAATTTGAGAAGGCTCAGTTATGGTCTGAAAGTATTTAAGTTTGAGTAATGACCTAGACTTTGTATTTTCAGGAATTAGCTTAACTAATAGAAAAAGGGAATTATTATAGCTATTCACCTATGCAAGGACTAACTTTAATGATAGCTGATAGGAATTGCTAAAATAAGGCTGCTATCCAGAACAATTGATAACCTTTATCATAAGATTTTGAATAAGAAAACATTAACTCTAATTATATGACTTTATAAGGTTGATCAATTTTAAAGATCCTTCTCTACTCTGATAAGCAGAAAGGAGAATATGCAAGAATTCTAACTAGAGTGAGTTTGACATTGTATGTGTGTAGCAGAAAGGATTTTAAATATTCTTTTAAGACGTTGGGATTTGGGGATTTTGAGAGTTTATCTGACGCAGAAAATTATGTTGATTTGAGAATATCATGATGAATGAAAGTAGATCTAATCTCTCCACTCATGGAGCTTTTAGTCCAGTTGGCAGACAAGTATGACTCGAGTAATCACTCTAAGTAATGTACAGCTATAGATGAGGAATGACATATAGTATAAAAGTATTTTCGAATGATTTTTCAACTTGGGAAGGGGATAGAAAAGATTCTATAAATGAATATAATTATATTCCTCTTGATCAAAAATCCAGGATCTCATAAATTCTCTAGCAGTTTCTGTAACCACAATTTATTGGTAAATTGAATTGGTTTTACAATGACTCATATCTAAATATGAATAGGGATGGAAACTATATTAATCAGAGTAACCAAAATTGCGAGAATGATTGGTAGGATTTACATTGAATTGGTTAGATAATCTTTTTTAAAGATTTTATTTTTTTATTTGACAGAGAGAGGTCACAGGTAGGCAGAGAGGCAGGCAGAGAGAGAGGGAAGCAGGCTCCCTGCTGAGCAGAGAGCCCGACGCGGGGCTCAATCCCAGGACCCTGAGATCATGACCTGAGCCGAAGGCAGAGGCTTTAACCCACTGAGCAACTCACACGCCCCTTGGTTAGATAATCTTAACTTCATTCTGTGAAGGCTACCAGAGTGTGTTTGTGTGTGTGTGTAGGTTTTGGAATCAGAGACCTGATAAACCACTTCTTATTTAACCCCTTTTCTTTTTTCTTATTGAAGATTTTATTTATTTATTTATTAGAGAGAGAGGGAGATAGCAGGGAGAGAGAGCATGAGCAGGGGGGAGAGGGAGAAGCAGGCTCCTGCTAAGCAGGGAGCCTGATGCAGGGCTCCATCCCAGGACTCTGGGATCATGACCTGAGCCAAAGGCAGATGCTTAACAGACTGAACCACCCAGGCGCCCTTTTTTCCTTTTTCTTATAACACCAATATAAATATAAAAAAATGGTTTTCAGCATTTTAATTAAGAGCTGCTCTGCCATATTCTTTCTAATAAAAAGATACAAATAAGTCAAGAAGTACCAGATGCACCATCCTCATGTAACTTACATTTTAGCTTCTCTTGAATTTATCATGAATTTCAGTAATAAGGACCCCAACGATGAATAGTTCCTAGGTTTCATGCTATCCATGGAATTTCTCCCTTCAATTTATAAGCTTTTGCTTGATGTCTTATCAGCCACAAAAGTTCATGTAGGCGAATTGAACCAAAACAACCTAACAAAGCATTCATCAAAGTTAGCTCAAATGTATCCACTTCTGGTCCCACTTCATTGCTTACTTAATCTCACCTTCAGCAATAAACTTTCACTCATAGGATCACTTATTAAGTCCAATCAACACATTTTACATTTAGTTTGTAAAAAAAAAAAAGTTCAGAATTTTACATTTAGTTTGTAAAAAAAAAAGTTCAGAATTTTGCATCTTTTAATACACATGGAAATTGTAAAAAATATTCCACAAGTGATCATCAAACCAAAGTCAATCAAGGTTAACATGGAACTAGTTTAAAATGTTACAATCTCAATGACCTCATTCTATTTTTCATGATAAGATGTGTTATTCATTTGATAGCCATAGATTCTTGTTTATTCATTGGGTTGATTTTGATAAAATAACTACCACACATTTATCAATATATAATTATTGTACTATCATCATCTCAAAGTATTTGGCCTAATTAGTAAGTTTTCATTATGATGAATGAGTAATAATAACCCAAAAGTTTGTAAATATAATGTATGTTATCTAGAATATTTGGAAATAGTTGGCAAGTGACCTAGGAACACCCGGTCCAGTGGTTTTCACATATCATGGCTAGTCATGGACTAGTGTAGTGGTATCAGAGTCACCTGAGGTGCTTTCGAACATAAAGATTTCTTGGTTCCAATAAGAATTTCCAACAACTTCTTACTCAGTTTATTTTGTGTTAAACTGCAGGAGTCTATTGCTACAAAATTATTTGAATTATTCTGATGAGCAGCAAGGTAATGGAGCCAGTGATTGTTTTTGTCCTATTATGTTTAATTAAGGCCATATTTAAACACAGAAGTATAGCTATAGCATGTACATCTGTAATCTTTAATCTTTGGGTTTTTTTTAAGATTTGATTTTTAAGTAATCTCTGTACCCAGTGTACAGCTCAAACTTACAGCCTCAATATCAAGACTCACATGCTCTACTCACTGAGCCAGGTAGGCACCCCTAATCTTTAAGCTTTTGTTCTGCAGACATGAGTTGGGATTCTGGATATTTTCTTCTCCTCACATGCAATTAAAATGCTATTACTTATTTTAAAAAATATATCAACTCTATCAATATACTAATTTGTGCTCTAATCTTTTCTTGTCTTTTATGAAATTAATTGTAATGTTTTGTGTTTGCTATTCAAAATGTCAGTGAAGAGATTAAATAACAGAAACCAATGACTGAATAACTGTTTTCTCCTAATGAAAGTCATTGTCTGAAAATTATGCCTACTAAGATTTATAGATTGTCTCTTCAAAGGATCTCAGATTACTGAGGCATAACCCTTTTTGGGAAAAATAGGAAAATAATTAATGCGAATGCTATTCCTTAATTATAGCTATCATGTTTAATGAGATTTTATTCAACAAGTAATATATGTGGTAGTGATTTTATGCACATTATTATATGTTATGTATTATATACCATATACTCTAAATTAGAATTATAGTTTAAATACCTCCCAGTTTGAAATCATGGAAATAGATTTTTGAATCAATATTATCTTAAATTCATTTTCCACAACATGTAATATAGGTTATTAGAAATACTATTTTTAAAAATTGTCAAATGCTTTAGATAAAACTATGGATATATATAGAGAGAGACAGAATTTTTCAAAGCTTTCAGTCTTCCAAGCTATATAGTGAATTCCTAAGAGGCAAACATAGAATGTAGCACTTCAAAAATTTGCATGACCACAAAACCCTGTGTTTTTAAAGTATTTAGAAGAATATTCTTTAGGAAATGCTCTTCTAAAGACAATGAACTTCCTTAAGATTTGCTCACAAGCCATACCCTGCAATCCTATTTCCCAAAGAATATCTACCTTGAAAGAAAGGAGAAGAGTCTTAGTTATTAGAATATCCCCCTAGCTTTCTCACTGAGAGTGAAATGAACTCACATAGTACTGAATGAGAAAAACCCTGGAATACATTTCAAACAGCTTTCAGTTATTGTGCTGAAAAAAAGTGCATAGCTTTTTAGTTCAGGAAACATTTCTATTTCAAATACAAGAACTAATAACATCCACTTGATCTATATTGCCTTTTCACTTGGACATAGTCATTTTGTTCTATAACACTATTCACCATACCTCAGACCAAACCCTCCTTTGCCACCTATGAGAATATGAGCACTAAGAAATCAATTATTTCTCAAATATTTGCTCAGATATTTCTGAAACAATTTGTTCCTGGATCTGAGAAAGACAAAGTAGACTTTCTATTTGATTTTGGACTAAAAATGTAAATCTTAGCTGATTTGGGGCCATATTTTCCTTCATCCAATTTCCATCATGAGATGGAAATTTCCAAATTTCCTCCATGAGAAAATTGGAAGAAACCATTGTACAGAGAAAGAAAAGAAAGAAAGAAAATTTAGGAGAGAAGAAAAGTGGAAAGAGATCTGGGAACATTGGGCTCCTCATTCCAGTTGTCCCAGAAACCCAGGCACATTTCAATCTTTTTTTGAGGAAAAAACCCCACTGTCCTGGAAATATGTCCCACATTGCCTTAATAAAATTTAATTTGCTGTCATTTTTGAATTTGAATACCCAAAATTGTATCTCCCATCCAACTGAATTTGAATACCCAAAATTGTATCTCCCATCCAACTGATCACATCCCCTGAAATTTTTTCTTCATACAAATTTCACACCACTTGTATCCAACCTTCCTCCCTGTTGCCATTTTATTTCAGGGTCATTATTTGTATTTCAATTAGTAAAGCACTTTTTTACTTGGTCTCCTGATTCTAGTGGTAACCTCTTTCAGTTTAAGTTGCAATATCTAACATATAATTTGTATCAGATCAATTCCTAGCAAAACAAATACGTATTTTGAATCATTTTTTTTTTGTTTTGTTCACTTCCTTTAAGATAAAAACCAAAATTTTAAAAATGCCATGAAGGCCATTCTTAATCTGATTCTCAGCTACTTACCCAGCTCTATCTCTTGCCACCTACCCCATCATCACTGTGAAAACACACTCTATATTTCAGTTATCCACCGTTGGTAAACAAAAACTTCAAACAGTGGTTTGAAACAACAATTTATCACTATTTCTCATGATCTGAGAGTTGACTAAATTATTCTTGCTTGGAGTCTCTCATGCAGTTGTAGTTGGAAAGCAGTTGGGGCTGGAATCATGCGTAGTCTCAACTGGGATGGTCAGCAAAGATGGCTTCTTCACTCACGTTTCTAGCAGCTCAGTGCTCCTCTGCATCTTCCCAGTTAACAGAGTCCAGTGGTACCTGCACTTCTTGTGTGAAGACCAGGTTCAGGCCTAAAAGAAGCAGGAGGCAGAAGTTGTTAGGGTTCTGTTGGGTTGTATAGGCTATGCTTGGAGCTACGCTATTATTTCTGCCACATTCTGTGGGTTAGAATACCCTCAGGGCCTGTCAAGATTCAAGAGGGTAGAGAAATGGAGTCCAGTCCACCTCATGATAGGGATAGGGTAAGATAACATTTCAGAACAGCATTCAAGGATCTGATACACAATGTAATATATGAAGCATTTCCTTGACTAGAAGGTTTTCTTTCCCATTTCCTGTTTCCAGTATAGAGTTCCGTGCTTGTATATGAGATTGTTCCTTCTGCCATGTATAATTTTTGAGATACTGACTAATCTTAAGTGGTTTTATAATTTAATTATTTTAAAGTTTAATTATAATTTTTGTTGTATGGCATTATTTTTATTATGGTAATGACAACACACATATTTCAATTCTTTAACATTAAATTGGCTATACCAAAATTATTTTTTAGAATATTTGTCCTTAGCGTATTCATCCGGACTTCAGCGTGGTCATATAGAAAAGAGCATTCTGAGGAAGAGAGGAACTGAATTAATCAGATTATTTTTATTACAACATACAATTACAGAGTATGATTTTTTTTTTTCGAGAAAAGTTTTGAGGGGATAAAACTGAGATTATAATAAAGGATATGGCAAAATTACATGAATCCATTTATTTGAAAAGGTATATAATTAAACTATTTTTAACATAAGAAATTCACAAAGTTACTCTGAGGAGTAAATTTTATAATACAAAAATAAGTTCCACATATAAGTGAAATCAAATGGTATTTGTCTTTCTCTGTTTGACTTATTACACTCAGCATAATACCCTCTAGGTCCATTCATTTTGTCACAAATAGTAAGATTTGATTTTGTTTTATGGATGAGTAATATTCTATTGTATATATGTTTATCATATCTTTATCCATTCATCTATTGATGGACACTCGGGTTGCTTCCATATCTTGGCTATTGTAAAAACAAATGAACAAACAAACAAAAAACAGAAACAAGCTCATAAATGTAGAGAACAAACTGGTGGTTGCCAGAGGAGAGGTGGGTAGGGGATGAGTGAAATAGATGAAAGGGATTAAGAGGTATAAACTTCCAGTTATAAAATAAATAAATCACTGAGATGAAAAGTACAGCATAAGGAATATATAGTCAATATATTGTAATTACGTGGTATGGTGACAAGTGGTGGCTACACTTGTTGTGGTGGGCAATGAGTACTGTAGAAAGTTGTTGAACCACTATGTCGTATACTTGAAACTAATATAACATTGTATATCAGCTATATTTCAATAATAAAAAATTTTCAAAGTAACTATAAAAACATAATCCTTTAAAAATAAGGTTACTTTTTTATAACAAAACATCTTCTGGTACATAACATAGTATTGTAATGTAACAAAGTTAATTAAATATAATAACGCAATACCCAGTAATAAGGTGCACTATCAATATTCCATTTTGGGTATGGGTAAACCTGAAATTTCATAGTCATTCATCTGTTCATTCACTTACCCCACAATATTTTATTGAGCATCTGCTAAATGATAAACCTTGTTTGTCTTGGCCTTGATGTGTTAACATTGCCACCAAATTTTGACTGTATTTGTAGCCTGATCATTTTTCTACTCACTATGATCTGTGTTAACCCTAACCATGCAAATTAAATTGCTTTTGCCATGTTTTCTTTCCTATTTGCCAAATTCGCTGAATATTTTTAAATTTATTTGATCTCACTGCATTATTTATTATTTTTGATAATCCTTTCCTTCTTAAATTCTCTCACTGGGATTATAAGACAGCTCAAGCATCTGATTCTTCTGATTTCCTTCTCAAACATCTTCCTAACTCAAGGTTCTTCCTCTCCTTAGCCATTAAATATTGATTTTCTCCAGGGTTCAGTTCCTAGTCCACTGGTCTTTCCACTTATATGTTCTTTCTTTATATTTTTATTCACATATTTGCCTTAGTTCCCTCTTTTATAATAACATAGCAAAGACATCTTGACTTTATTTCTACTCCCAGTTGTCCCATATGCACACCAAGATCAGCTCAACTCAAATGCCCAATTAAAAACCATCATTAAATACTCTAACACTGCTCCACAGAGCTTCCTCAGCCAGAATCCTGAGTCTATTGAAACCAAATTCTTTACAGAAAACTTATGTCTGTTCAAAATCCTCTAAGTACTGTTTACTTCCTGCTGCTTTACAACCTTCAAAACATATTGCTTTAATCCCCTAACCTTCTGGCTAATTGCATTGCATCATTCTGTGTATATCCTGTAAAAGATAGTTCTTTACTATTTTCCCAAATAAAATTCATCCATGCTTTTACAGTGCTTTTCCCTGGGTCTGGAATGCCTAGCAAATTCTTAGGCACTCATGAAAACTTAACTCAGATCAGATGTTTCCTTCTATGTGAATTCTGCCTCAGGCCATGAGCTCTATAATCTCTGGATTTTCCCTGTTCTTAAACATCTCATACAGCTCCATTATAGTACTTAGTGCATTGCCTGTAATCTTTTCACTTGCCTATCTTTCTAACTGGACTGCATTTTGAAGGAGGAACAATTTTGTCATTTATTACGTATCTCTTGTGTCTAGTGTTAATTAATTGGTCGATTTACTTGACATTAAAGATTAAAAAAATTTGGACTAAATTTTTTTTTTTTTCCACAAAGTTCACAAACTTTTCTCAGGAAGAAAACTGTCTGTGGTTTGGAATGTACCTTAATTAGCTTGGTTTCTTATTAAGATAAAATGGTCTGGGGCTGCTTTGGGAGAACACAGAGACAAATAAATTGCCTTACATAATAAGATAATTGGGCTCTGCAAATGTGCAGAGAAAATAATAGGGACTCCAAAAGGAAAATGGTCAGCTGGACAGCAACAATTTCTCAGTGATGTGGAGAAGTAGTGGTTCAAAAAAACCTTTTAAATAAGAATGCCTTATACTCAGATTGTTATTATTTATCCTGATGCTATTATGCGTTACTATTATCTATCTTGAGATTATTGTATTTATTGTCTATTGAACATGTAAATGCCTTATGTGAATGATGTTTTGAGAATAGAGAAAAGGGCTATATTCAAGAATTCAATAAGACAAGAATTTTGGAGTGATGAGATTGTTGTGAGAATGAACACTCCTGTATTTTTAAAAATATCAAGGGGGGGGAGAATTGGACTTCCCATAGGACATGATATGGATGTAGCAATCAATATTATTTAAATTTCAAAATGAACGAGACTTCAGTTGACTTTGAAGTCATATCTTTATAGAAGCTAAAATTTCTATCAGTTCCTGTAGTGTTTCTAATATGCATCATTAGATATCTTAAAAGCAGATTTTTTTCTTAGAATATACATTAACTCTCCACTCGTCAATTCAAATATTATTTCCATTTATGAATGAGAGTCACTGGTATCTGCCAATAAAACATATAACTCTTATTCAACATCATTAAAGGACAGACGTTTCTAGAAAGACAGAGGCAAAGCTAGAACTATATATAAGTAAAGGCAATAATAATATATGTGCCGGTGCTCTTTCCAGGGAGGCATGTGTTTCTAAAGGATACGGTTGGGTTAGGACAGATGGGACAGTATGATTCTCTACTTGTGTCGAGGCAAGCTATGGCTCAAAGACGTGATTTCTACTATTTATTTCTCTTGTGGGAAACTAAGCTTCCTTATATTTTTGCTTACTGACTAAAGCTTTGAAATAACACAAATATTTCCTCTGCAAATTTAGTATTATAGCTCTATAATAAGCACCCATAGTGTCTTTGTGGAAAATCATAGTGTCTATTGTAACATTAGTTTAAGTGACTACCCTCATAATTCCTAACTGTGGCTACAGGAGTCATAAGTTAATGTTGTCATTGTTTAAAGGAAAGTAAATATTCGAATTCTCTTCTTACCTTATTAAGTAAGAATAGTCCTTTGTGAGGAAAACACAGTAGAGCTTTGTCTCATTTCTTTATTACATTTTTCCTAGGTACTTGCTGTTGTTGTTATAATTAGAGATCAGTTGTTATTCTTATTTTTTCTGATTAAAATAATAGTCATATGGAATTCACAGAGATTGTCAAAGAACCACATAGGAAATTGAGAATTGAGCTCAAATCCACAGTTTTCTTTGTTCTTTCTCTAATTCTCTATTGCCTCTCCAATTTGATGTCACTGATCCATTTACAAGTTAATCAACAAGTTAATGGTTACCATAAAATGAAGAGTATAGAATTTTGTTTCAACCTAAGACTCAAAGGTAGACTGTTGAAACCTGCATTTCATATCATTCAAGATGTAATTGATCAATAAGATTTTTTTGGTAATGAAATAAGAATACAAACAAAACTTTTACAATACAACTTAGGTTTGTAATTTAAAGTGAGCATAATTCCATAAAGTGAGCACAGTTTCTATAAAAGATAAATGCAGATTGTCATGGACAAATAATTTTGCTGCCAACACCAAAATCTAGGTGCTGGAAAATATTATTTCCTCTTCTCTTCCAGCACACCCACCCCCAGCATCTGCCACACTTCTCATTGCCAGGCTTAGGGCATGATTAGGAATTGAGAAGTCACAACCTTGCTCTAACTCTTTTCCTACTGGAGAAGAAGGCAAAAAGGATCAGGAGTTTCCTGGACCAGTGGTGTTCAAACCTCCCAGACCTACAACCCTGACTTGTAATAAATCCAGTACTTTCTAATGCAGTGCTCTTTTTTACTTCCTAAAGTGACATTCGCCAGAAACATAATTCATCTAAATATATATATATATTTTTAAAAGTCAACATAATTCTCTAACGGAAGTGTAAAAGAAGCATAAAAGAAAGTTAATGCATAGTAAATAGCATGTATTTTAATCTGTAAATGTTCAGGCATGTCCAAACATAATGAATTTGTTAGATGCTTTAATTTATTATGTAGGATCTCTGTGAATGTGGCAGAAGTGTGCTATATTGGTGACTTGAGTCATTGGTAGTGGGGCTTTCCAAAATGTTTTCAAATGAAATTGAGTCTGGTCAGTGTTCCGTTTGGTACTGAGGTATCATTACTTCTAGGCCGCCCCCCTTGACAGAACAATTAATTATATGCATATACTAATTCATATGTGTATATATATATATATATATGTATATATACACATAGACAGATAGATCTGTATTAGTTGCCTGTGGCTGTTGTAACAAAATGCCACAAGTCGAGTAGCATGAAAACAAACAAACAAATGAACAAACAAACAAAATATAACCAGAAATACATTCTCTCACAGTCTGGAAGCTAGAGTCCAAAACTGAGGTGTTGGCAGAACCACTCTGCCTTCCAAGCCTCCAGAGAAGAACCCAGTTTTGTTTCTTGAGGCTTTTGGTGGTTGTAGGCATTCCTTGGCTTCTGGTCACATCAGCTCGATCTCCGTTTCTGTGGTCTCATTGCCTCCTCCTCTTCTGTCTCAAAACTCCCTCTACCTGTCCCTTGTAAGGGTACATGTGAAGCCATCCATTTACTTAACAGGTCAACCCCAGCATACATCTACAGTGGTGTCAAATTGTTAACTGGTAGCCCTGAGCAAGTCAACTCAAGAAAAAGTGTCTTTTTATCTCAGAGGCCTGATCACAGATACCTGAAACACTCAAACTATTAGTCTTTTGTTTATTGATTACTAAGAAGACAGTGTCTATCTAATTAATATAAAAAAGGGAACTATTTGTTGATGATTGACAATTTTTTCACAGGTCTATTTTATTTTTCACAAAGAAAATAAAGCCTCTTCCACATTATCATAGATAATATAAAGATCACATGGAGATGCGCCAAAACAAAGTTACTTTATTGTATATTTCTTCTTGGAGTTTATGATTTTCCTCTAGCACTGGATTTCTGACCACAAAAGACAATTGTTCTCATGGGAACTTCTTATAGAAACATTAATTTTGCACAAAATTGTCTTGCATTAATAGGGACAGTTGTTACAGAGGGACTCATGGACGGGGTTGTCAGATTTGACTGTGCCCTGGACAATTTCCTACAGCTGAATTCATTTGACTAGCACTCATTAAAAAAAGAAAATATCTGCCAATGAATTGTTTGTAATGCAAGGAAAGAAAAAGTGGAAATGACCTGATTCTCTATAAGAGAATAAACTGTTTTCTTCTCATAAAAGAAGACTATGTAGCAATTAAAACAATTAACTATAGTTACATATATCCATACTGAGAAATTAAAAAAAAACACTTAATGCTAAGTAAAAAACCAAGTTATTTATGTAAATGTTTAAACACAGAATGATACTATATCTTTATGAATATATATATGTATAATATGCAGGAATCTGTATGATAATACCATACTCTAACTTCAAGGTAGTGCATATCCCTGGAGAAAGAGATAAAAAAAGGACTAGATGAGGTGGTACAGGCTTTAATTATGTCTATGGCGTGTGATTTCTTTTTACTAAAGAGAGATCCTAAGTTAATATGGAAATATGAAAGATCTCTAAAATCTTGATAGTTTATATGTCATATTATTTCTGTACCTTTCTATATGTTATTTTTATTGAAATATACCAAAATACCTTAGAATTCTAAATTATAGTAATATGTGAATATAACATAATTATTTGTGTATGTAAATTTTTATTTTGAATACTCCTTGTTTTTGTCAATAACACAAAGGGATATATAGATATGCAATTTGCCTTTAAAAATATTTTTAAAGCCCTCGTTAAATACCTATATTTATTTAAAATGAAATAGTTGATAAATTCCCCCTGTACCAAAGTTCCTTCCTTTAATGAGGGATAATTTCTTCCATCTATTTTTTTAAAGATTTTATTTATTTATTAGAGAGAGAGAGAGCAAGGGGAGGCACGGAGGGAGAGGGAGAGAATCTCAAGCAGACTCCACACTGAGCACAGAGCCTAGGGCTGGACTGGATCTCACTACCCTGAGATCATGACCTGAGCTGAAACCAAGAGTCAGATACTTAACCAACTGAGCCACCCAGGAGCCTCTCTTCGATTGATTTTAATAGCAACTTAATCTTTGCTTAGTTCTTGGTGTGACAGGTACTGTCACATATGAGAGATTAACCTCAGCTCTCATGGCGAGTTTACAGGGAAGTTTTTCTAGTTGTATACATATTTAATGTTGAACTTGAAGAGGTTCTGAGAGATTAAATGACTTTACCAGATTTCGTTGTTGGGCTAATATTGAACACAGTTCTTTCCATTCTTAACTGCTAACTCTTATAATAAATCTTTTTACCTTCCTTAAATATTAAAAGAAAATTTCAAAAGATCTGTCATGTATTTACTCCCCGAGTTATGTTGTTTATTCCCTAGCTATTTGTCATTTTATTTGGTTTGTTTGCTTTGTGAAGGCAGGAGTGGGAGTTGGTGAGAAGTATAGAATCTGCCTGAAATAGGCAATTAATACAAACATCTCTCCTTCCCTCTCTCTCTCTCTCTTTCTCCACTGAGGGAATTCATTTGGATAAACAAGCTCTCTTTTGGAATACTAATTATCCCTAGATGGATAAAAACCTTAGTTACGTTTTTGTTGCTTTAATCATATTTAATGGAAAGGAATTGAAATTAATGAAATCAACTTGGGAGGATAAAATTTGCTTCAAGCAATCATGCCTAAAAGGAAATGGAAAATGAGAAAATAAGAAATATAAAAGTATGTAAAAGCATTAATCTAAGTATAGTAACATTTTAGAGCATGAGCTCACTGACTTTTTGATATTGTACCTAGTGAAGTGTCTGGTTCTTCACACAGGCTCAATGACAGTTTATTAACATTTAAGAGAATCAGTGCAAGTTCTTCCATTTTACCACAAATCCAACTGTGCCTCCAAGGCTTAAGCATGCTTAGGATCATCTGGAAGAATTACAAAAGCATGAATTGCTGGCACCACCCTGAAGCTATTGATTCTTTAAGGCATGAGTAGGCCAAAGAATTGCTTTTTCTAACAATTCCCCCTGTGATGCATTGGTGCTAGTTGGGGGAAAATCATACTAAGTTTTTCTCCTACTTCATTGATTCTTCCTTCTCAATTTACTTTGCTGGTATTTCTCCTTCCCAGACTTCCTAGTATGGGACTACCATGGAGCCCCAGTCCTTGGCCACTTGGTGACCTCACATATCCAGAAATCTGACCAGATCATACCATTGACGTTGCTACCACCTTCTCTGAGCTGTCAGCTCTCTTCTGGATTATTACAGGAGCATCTAACCATACACCTTAAACCTTGCTTCTACTCTTGTCTTTTTATGGTCTATCCTCATCAAAGAAGTCAGACTGATGTTAAAACTGTCAGTACTTGTTATTTTTGTGCTCAGAACTCTCCAGAGTCTTCTCATCTCCTTCCAAATAAAACCCCAAATTCATAAAATGACCTACAGAATGAAATTCATACTCTGGCTTCACCTCATACTACCTTCTCCTAGTTCTTAATGAGACTGACGGGGACTTCCCGATTTAAAATTTAAACTCCCATTCCCTCTCCTCATCCTCAGCATTTTCAGTCTCCCTGTACTTTATTATTTTCCCCAAAGCACTTATCATCTTCTTTCTTATATAAAATATGTTATATAAAATATATATGTATTTTTTGGATTTTTTACATTTATCTCCATCCCCACCAGAATATAAATGCCATAATGTTTTGTACATGGATATATCCAAACATCTAGAATACTGACTGACACTCAATAAAAGTATATTTAATAAAAGAATTAATTAATCATCAAGATCCACAACGTCATCTTCTTTGCCTTGTTATTGTCATGATAATATCAACATTTGCTGCTTATGGTGAACATGCAGTGTTTGTGCTATGTATTTATCCTTTTTTTTAATATTCCAAACCAACTTTTGAGCTATCTATTATGCTTATTTTAGAAAGAAGAAAACAGACTTATTGGATATAGTAACTTTCCAACACTAACAGCTAGTGGGGATGACAACATTTGATTTAATAAAATATGATCCAGAGGTTGTAACCTGAACCCCTATGCTGCGATGCCTATTATTCACTTGTTGGAGCTTGTGCTTGTATCAAATTATGAATATGGGCGACATGAGCCTAAGTTTAAGACATGGATCCACTCTCAGCATGCTGCCCAAATCAAATGTTCAACCATAAAAGATTGTAGGAAAGATACTGATCTAAGGAAGATTCAGTAAGGAAATATCGTGCCTTGAGATCCCTCATAGCTAGGCAGCTCTCTTGGCCCTCAAAGCTCAAGAATCTTGTTCTGGTTGCATATCTGCACAGGCCAGGCATTGTGCCAGGCCCTGGAAGACACTGGTGAAATAAAGAACTCTCTTGCAGGCTAATGGGAAGAAGGGATTCTCAAAATACTTTGTGATCTGCACTCTACTGGAGGTGTGTTAATGGTAGAATAAATGGTGTATCAAGAGCATCCTAAGTTTACCAGGAGGTGTAGAGAGGCATTTCAGGCATCTGTGTTCAATGAGTAAATTATATACAAAACATTGGTGGAGAGCCCGAGAGGGAATCCAACGACGAGACACTACATGGGGAAAGGCACAGCAGTGAGTAAGAGCTCATGTCTTCTTCGATGTCTTTGGTTCCAGTTCAGGCAACACTGTATTTTTTTCTCTTTTCCGTCCCTTAGTTCTTTTCCTTCCTTTATTTCTCTCTTTTTTTTCCTATTAGTTAGGGAGTAAGGGGTTTGGGGGCAGTGTATGGATTGCCAGTGGGGAGACTTTATGACAAAAAATGGGAAAAGTGAATCAAATGTTTAATGTTGGATTTCATGTACTACATAATTGTCCCATCAGATTTTTTTAAACTTTATATCACATTAAATAATTATTTTCTTTTGCCTGGTTACCTTGTCACTGTTTCTGGTTAAATTTTTTGTGTCATCTATAAAATACATATATATTTAGGTGCTTTTTGGAAGATACTTAGTTTAGATTTGTTTTCCTTCTACTTCCTATGTACATTTTAGGGCTATGTGGTACAGTATGTGCCTGATCAATTAATATTTACTGATGTAAAATCATAAACTTGTCAGGCACTCGCAGGGAATCATTCATGATTTTTAAAAAATGTTTAATTTTCATACTTAATATATGTTATTAATATATATTACTAATTTGGTAATCTACAGTAGCTAATTTGTCATTCATATCTTGTTATTCCCTAGAGAAGTTGAATAATTTTATTTTTCTCAATAAAAAAATTTGAAACTTTAAGAGAAAGTTTCAGTTTTTGATTTTCTGTAGTGAAGTCATTGTGGGGAAAACAAGACATCTTTAGCTGGTGTCTAAAATAAGGTGGTTGATAGTTTTTAGTATGATACTCGAGTAGTTTGGAAAATATAATTAAAAGCTTTATTCGTAAAGCACAATAAAAGTCTTAGATTAAAATTACAGTTTATATGTAATATTAAATATTCATGAGTATGTAAAATGTGTAGAGTAAAATGTGGAAATTATTCTGAGCTAGTAAGGATTACTGTGTTGATAGTTCAGAACAATGATACATTTATCTTGTTTCATGTTTATCTTAAACCAATCTGATATGGAAGTAAATAATAGTTGTCTGCTTTTTTGTGATTTTGACGAATATTAAGTGCTTTGATAATTGATTCTTACAGTGTATTCTATGCATCCTGAGATGCTGACTATATTTATGACTATATTTATGAAGACTTAACTGTGATGATGCGTGAAAATGAATTTGAGGAAAATCTGGCTTTGCTCATCTTTTATGACGTGCCTGATTTAGTGAAATGCTTTTCTCCTAGTTGTTACCTTGTATTTTATTCTGGTTTCACATATAAAAGGTAGACTGTACTCAGCTACAACAAAGACAGCATGAATAGTTTTTCAAGTTAAATAAGTCATATAATAGAACTGAAATTTTCATACAATGCCTAAATGTGAAAGAAAATAAAAGTCCTACAAAATTCCTTATTTTCCATAATGAATATCTTCTTATTCTTGAGGCTTTTTTCCCCCTCATATGAAGAAATGCTGAAAGCATCATAAAAGAAACCTCAGTTCTCCTTTAGTTTAAAATAGTCTAATGTTTACAGAGTTACTCATTTGTGGGTTTTTCTTTCTTTCTTTTTTTTCTTCTTTTTTTGTGGTGGTGGAGGTGCGGGTGCAGCAGTCTGTCCATGCTCATGAATTTTCTTCTTTCCCTCCTTGCCCAGATAACATCTGGATAGATAGAAAGGGAATCTTAGGTGTTTTTGTGGTTTTGAGTTAGATTTTCTTTATTTTAGGTGTCTCACCATGATCTCATGGAATCAGCTACCATGAAATTTTACCTTCCAGGAAATTGGACATCATTACCTGGTGTCCACCGAAGTGTGGCCATCTGATCTTCCAAATATTGTTATGGAACCCAGTGCCAATGAGTACAGACCTGGCCTTTGCCTAGAGTCAGGAGTTCCCAAACCCTGGGATCCTCTTATCCTAAAGTCAGGCCTCTTGAAAGTCACCAGAACTCATAGAACTTGTGTAAATCCTTTGGTGCCCATTGCCCTGAAATGTTTAGCTATGTATTTTATTCTGTAGGCAGCATTGTGCCAGATCTGCCAGATCTGCTGAGCATACTCTTATGTTTTTTCATCTAGACAACTTCCTCAGCCATTACCTTGTTGTATTATGGTGGTCATAGCACCTGATAAAACTGGGGCTTCTCTGAGGGTATTGAGGCTTTTGAGGATTATGTAGAGGAAAGTGGGAAACTTCTCAAAAAGATCAGTTTCTTCAATCGACCTGAATTGATTCAATCTACCTAAATCTACTTGTATGTCAGTTATTTTATCTGGACTTTCTTCTGACTTCATGGTCTTCTTTCTCCAGTTTGGTTCTTGGCAGACATAAATTCTACTTTGGTTGCTTTTAGAAAAGCTTTTGAGTAAAAGTTTATGAGTTCCTTTTTTTTTTTTTTTTTTTTGCCTACAATTTTTTTCCTACAAGTTTTGAACTTTTTACTTAAATTCCATTTAGTTAACATACAGTATAATATTAGTTTCAGGTGTACAATTTAGTGACTCAACACATACATACAACAGCCAGTGCTCATCAGAAGTCCCTCCTTCATCCCCATCACATATTTAACTCATCTCGTCACCCTCCTTCTGTCTGGTAACTATCAGTTTGTTGTCTGTAGTTACGAGTCTGTTTCTTGGTTTGTTCCTCTATCCCTTTTCCCCCCTTAAGCTTGTTTGTTTTGTTTCTTAAATTCCACATATGAGTGAATTATATGGTAATTGTCTTCCTGTAACTTATTGCACTTAACATAGTACACTCTAGCTCCATCCACATCCTTGTAAATGGCAAAAATGTCATTCTTTTTCATGGCTAAGTAATATTCCATATCACACACACACACACACACACACACGCACACACACACACACAGGCACACACACACACACACACCCCACATGTTCTTTATCCTTCATCAGTCAGTGGACAGTCGGATTATTTCCATAATTTGACTATTGTAGATAATACTGCTATAAACACTGAGGTTCATGTATTCCTTTGAATTGGTATTTTTGTGTTCCTTGGGTAAATATCTAGCAACGCAATTGCTGGATGGCAGGCTAGTTCTATTTTAACTTTTTGAGGAACCTCCTCCATATTGTTTTCCAGAGTAGCTACACTAGTTTGCATTCCCACCAACAGCTAGAACAAACAATCCTAAAATTTGTATGGAACCACAAAAGATCCCAGTTAGTCAAAGCAACCTTTAAAAAGAAAAGCAAAGCTGGAAGCATCACAATTCCAGATTTCAAGTTATATTACGAAGCTGTAATGATCAAAGCGGTATGATACCAACATAAAAACAGACACATAGATCAATGAAACAGAATAGAACCCACAACTATATGGTCAATTAATCTTTGACAAAGCAGGAAAGAATATCCAATGGGAAAAAGTCCCTTCAACAAATGGTGCTGGGAAAACTGGACAGCAACATGCAAAATAATGGAACTAGACCAGTTTCTTAAACCATACACAAAAATAAATTCAAAATGGATTAAAGACCTAAAGGTGACACAGGAAACCATTAAAAATCCTACAAGAGAACACATGCAGTAACCTCTTTGACCTTGGCCACAGCAACTTCTCACTAGATATGTCTCATGAGGCAAAAGAAACAAAAGTAAGAGTAAACTGTTGGGACTTCATCAAAATAAAAAGCTTCTTCATAGCTAAGGAAACAACAAAACTAATAGGCAACCTAAATAATGGGAGATGTTTACAAGTGACATATCTGATAAAGGGTTAGTATCCAAAATACATAAAGAACTTATAAAAGTCAACACCCCAAAAATAAATAATCTGATTAAAAAATGGGCAGAAGATATGAATAGATATTTTTCCAATGAGTTCTTGACTCAAGTTTGAAACTTAAAGTTCAGTAATGAGTTGTTAGTCTTTGAGGTCCTATTATAGCCTTCTCTAAAGAATTCCAAAAGAATGAAAAGTAAGAAGGAAACTATTTAATTTCCAAGAAGAGAAAGTGTAATGACAGTATTTCAAAACATAGCCTTCCTTTATTGTATCCATTCTTCAACTTGGTAAAAATTCCAGTAGGGGAGTGATAAACGAATGACAAATATGATGTTAATATGCAAGGTCACTGGAATAGGACAATGGTTAAAGCAAGGAAATTTGAATTTAGAAATGATTATAACTGTAGAGGATCTTTGCCATACCATTGATAAGCTCTAATTCATATTTCACACATCACTGTAGGAATATTTCTAATTAGGAGCAATTTTTGCACCCAATTTTATTCCCACCCTGAAAATTTACAAGTTTTAAAAGCTCGTAAGTAGTGGCAAATCACTGTGAAAAGTCTTCAGCTGAGTATAATCTATCAGAATTCATTTGCTATAGATCTTGAGGTCTGTTCAGTTGCACTTTTTTTTTTTAAAAAAACCTGAGCCTAAAGAATAGGATAAAAAGAGTATCAAAGACATGCAACACTTAATGAATATATGTATTTATATATACATATACATATATATGTGTGTGTATGTGTGTGTGTGTGTGTGTGTGTGTGTATACACATATATATATATATATATCCTCTATACATAAATTTGATAGACCCTGGAATCATGAATGATCTTTGGAGAAAATTTATACTGTATCCTTTTGTACTAAAGTATTACAGCATTGTTTATAAGAGTACCATACCTAAATACCTATAAGCATTTTGAACATTTTAACCAGTACCCTTTCATCATGGTTACACACTGCACTTTATTAATCTCTTTCTTCAGCCAGGTGATATTGGATATGAAACTGAACCCTACTTTGTTCAGAAAGCTAAGTACCCCTTCACAGCATTTCACAGCAATGATATAATACGAAGTTGGAATGTCAGCTAAATTTTGGCCAAAAACCAGATACATGAGAAACATATTCTTAAGTGACATTTGATAAATGGAGACAGATTCTTGGTTGAGATAAAAGGGCTTTTGCTTTCATGAGTGAGAAGCTGTTTTAGTTAATATGTTGAGAGAAAGGGGCAAATAACAATTTAAAAACATTTCTAGCCACTCTGCTAAAGAGAAGGAGGTTATGGGTTGTGAGTAAACAAACAATAGGCATAGTTCTTGCTTTGATAATTAAAATGAAGATCAAGATAGATTCCATCATAATATCAGCAACTTACTAATAATGGATACCTTAAATTCTGAAAGTGGAATAGACTGTCCAGAAGAGGTATGCTTCTGGTACCTAGGTATTCATAGAGAAGCTAAATAACTTAAGTAAAAGAAATTCCTAACTGCATAGTATCTTGTTTGTTTATTGATTTATTGCATTTTCCACCCAGTGCTCCTTTGGTTGTAAGCAATATATACATACATGTGAACAGATCAAGAACAGGGAGTATTGATTATGAATGTTTGAAGAGCCTCACAAAATCCAAGCATGGGAGGAAAGACTACTTGACTTCATGAGAACTTGCAGGACTTTGGGAGCTGAGATGCTCTGACGGTCTGTTGAGGACTACATGATTCTTGTTCATTTTCTGTTTTTAGGTCTGTTCTGTCTTCCTTTCTCCATAGATTGGCTTAGTCATAAGTTTGCAGAAGCTTGCAAATATCGACCCCAGAACCAAAAGATACATCATTTTCTAGCTGTAAAGTATAAAGCTCACTAGTAACAATCTCTACATCTCTCATTGGATTTAATTAGCACATCTCTTAAAGTTAGACCACTAAAATCATAAGTTTCTCTAAGCAAATGTCATGGCTGCTTTTATTTCAATTTTTGATCCAATTAACTGTGGCCAAAGGTTATAGTTGGAGGGACAGGATTGCATTAAAGGCAGTGCTGACTTTTAGGAAACTAAGCAGCTCAGTGATCAGGAAATGTGTCCATCACATTTCTTTCCTTTCCTTTTCTTTTCTTTTCTCTTTTCTTTTCTCTTTTCTTTTCTTTTCTTTTCTTTTCTTTTCTTTTCTTTTCTTTTCTTTTCTTTCTTTTCTTTTCTTTTCCTTTTCTCTTCTCTTCTTTTCTCTTCTTTTCTTTTCTTTTTTTTCCCCAAATACTTTTATTTTATTTTTTCAGTGTTACAAGATTCATTGTTTATGTACCACACCCAGTGCTCCATGCAATATGTGCCCTCCGCAATACCCACCACCAGGCTCGCCCATCCCCTCAGTCCATTGCTCTGGGTTCACAGTCTCTCATGGTTCTTCGCCCCTCCGATTTTCTCCAATTCTTTTCTTTTTTTAAAGATTTATTTGAGAGAGAGAGTGAGTGGGAAAGAATACAGGAGCAGGGGCAGAGGAGAGGGAGAAGCAGTCTCTGCACTAAGCGGGGAGTTCGACATGGAGCTTGATCCCAGGACCCCAGGATCATGACCCGAGCCAAAGGCAGACACTTAACCACTTAGTCACCCAGGCACCCCCATCACATTTATTTTCTTAATTAATATCCACTTAATGAACTCTCAGTTATTTCCAGAAGTAATTTCACAAACCTGAGAGTTGATCTATGAGTTTCTTTCTAATATTCAAATTCCATTGCTAACAATTCTGTTACTATTATAGTCCCTAAATTCATTCTTCTTGTCTCTAGTCTCACTCCATTTCAGTGTACCCTTCTGTGTGTTCTTTTAGGAAAAAAAAGTCTTCAAAACCTCCCCAGTTTTTCCTTCACAAATCTTGGGAATACAGGCCTCCTTCCTTTCTATCTCAAATCTTGCCATATCATCACATGCCAGTGCCGATTATTATTATCTCTTTTCATCATTAGTTTGTCTTTTTTTGTTCGGCAGTCTGATTAAAACTGATCCATTCATAGCCTAGAGAACTCTTCATTACTCAAAACTCTATCCAAACAATAATTAAGTCTTCTATGATCCTTTGGTGTGGTGTTTTGTTTCCCTTCTCTGAGACTTCATGGTACACTCTACTTTCACTATCATCATATTTCTTCTCCAGTGTTGTTATTTAATTATCTGTCTCTTCTACTGTTGTATGGTGTTTTGAAGGTCAGGAGCATTATCTTTCACCTCTGAATATGCACTGCCTAGTCAAATTCCAGGTACATTGTAACTAACTAATCAATAGTCATTTTTTAATAAATAAATACTATATTATTTATGCCAGTTTGACTTGCTGACATGGCTTCCATTTGCTGGATATAAGAAAACTGGAAAACTTACCTTGAGAAAGGTGAATGATATGTTAGGAAAATAATCCAAGTTATTTCTTTGAAATTGTTTTTGTATCCTTGACCAAAAAATTTTATAACTTTTTGCACCTTATATTTCTTACTCATAAAATGAAGAATGAGGAATAAATGATCTCTAGTAAGTCCTCAACACTATAACATTAATACTATAGAAAAATATTGACATTTTAGTGTTAGTAACATCAGTTTTTCATCACAAATATTTCTGTGGTAAATAAAAATTATCTGTTGATAGTTACAGTCTAGGCTTACCATCTAATTGATATAAATGAATTTGACGTATATTAATACAAAACAAGGAACCGGATACACAGGTAGAAATTTCAGATGTGTTTCTCCTGCCCTGACATTCATAGAGTCCTAACGTGTACATCCCGCGGCCTACTTCACATCTCTACGGGGGTGTCTCATAGATACCTCAGACATCCGCAAAAGAGACATCTTGATTTTCCACCTGCAAAACTTCTCTCTCTTTAATCTCAACAAATAACACCACCATCTTTTCAGATTCTCAACCCAAAATTCTAGGATTCGTTTTTAGTCTCTTCCTTTTTCTTATATGTCTCCCATCCACCAATTCCCCATGGAAATCAGCAAATTGTATCAGCTTTACCTGATTTAATGCATCCAAACATCCTAATTTACTTCCAGTGTAAAGCACTATTAACTCTTAACTGAAATATAACATAGTCTTAACTGGCCCCTGTGCTTCCATTTTTGTCTCCTTACCATAGCAACCAAAGTGATCACTGAAAAATGCATATCCGATCTCATGCCTTCCACAGTTAAAACTTTCCAGTGCCTCCCAGTGTCGTACTTGGGGGGAAAAAATCCTTCAAATCCTCACTCTGGCCTTGCTTTGATAGCCTGAAGTATTACACTCAAGCCTGCCTAGGTACTCTGACCCCAGATACTTGAATCATTTTATTTTATTTTATTTTATTTTATTTATTTTATACATTATATATTTATTATAGTTTAGTATATATTATGTGCATTCATATGTTTATTTACTTATTTATTTTTGCTCTCCATTCCCACTCTTTGCATACAACCATGAGGTCTATTTTAATATATAGAAAATACTTATTTGACGATGCCTGTAGTTTTCAGAATATTCCATGGTTTAAAGTTATAAGTCCTAAACTTAATTTTCTCATTTATAAATGAGAAATCATACTTTTCCTCTCATAATTTTAATAAATTTTAATCCTTAAAAGGCTTTTGTTAAATCTATACTTTGCCATTTATAAACTTAACATCCTTTTCTGTGTTTTGATCTGCATTATATAGTTAATAAATTTGATTTTCCTTCTAATGGCTTAAGTGGTTCGACAGATAACATCATTTTAAATTGCTTAAATTACTCTCAAACCTTAATAAATACAATATATTCAAGACTAATTCCCTTAAATATTTCAATACTGCAAACCTAATACCATTTTTACTTAAAATCATAGTTCTAAATCAGATGACATAAAACAAGAAATAGCTTTGCTCACCAATGTATTCTTAGTGCCTAGAACAGAAATATGAAGCTTGTGTTCATTCCTTCATGGTGAACTATTGGATTGGGTTTTAGTTCTCCCATTTGACTTTCTCTCATCTTTTTTTTCTCTCTTCCTTGCAAATTTTTGTTTTTTTTAATATAATACTCATGATTCTAGAATTATGCAATATTAAATAAAAAGAGTAATAGTATGTCAAAACAGAAAAATATGAAGTCAAAAAATATGATATTGCCTCATCACTTGATGCTGGAAAGGTAAATATTAGCATTAGGCTCAGATATCTTTTTTGATTGGCTAGAGAAATCTATAATTACCTCATTTTTATATATTGGACTTAAATTTTTATTTAATATTGTTTACTTTGGTGGTATTTCTTTGTTTAATGTGGTCCATTAAAATAAAAATGTTTCTCATTTTGGCTGTCAGTTTGATGTTTTCCTCTTCTGACACATTGACTGTGATAGTCTATTCCTTTCTTTTCTAGGTGAGCTCTTCTTAGCATTGAGAAGAAAATAAGTTTCATTAATGAGATATAAATTAGGATATTTGATTTTTTGCATTTCTTCTTCTAAAATTAGAACTCTAGCTGCAGTGTTTTTAGACAAAATAATCCAAAGTTAGATTATAATGTTTTTTTTATATTAAATTTTTCATATGTCCTGGAAAATATCACAATGTCTCTTTCATAGTTATTATTATAAAATATATATCTTCATACTCATTGGTTTACTTAAGTTGTAGAGTGTACAATGACTTTTAAATATAAAATATAATTTTCTGTTGTTCATGCTGTTGATTCTGTTGTGTGGATGAGCACTGTAGTCCCATGATTTTGAGAAAAGTAAAGCTTGGCTTTAGCGTATTTCCTCTGCTCCTGATTATAGAGGTAATTGTTCTGATCTTGCTGTGGAAATACTTTTAATAACACTTTTTGTAGATTGTGTTGCTGGTATAATATTTCTGTTTATTTACTTATTTACAAATTGGCGAACCTAAATTACATTTTTAGGCAGAGACAATTTTAAGGCGCTATTGCTTCGGGCTGAAAACATAAGTACTTGGTAATTTTAATGGAAAGCAAATTCCTTCCCGTTGTCAGGAAATTCTTTTATTTCATCTCATACCTAGAAGTTTGTCTACTTCTACTTATAAATCAACTTTTTTAAAAACAGGTGCTGCCTCTAGAACATATGAAATACATATGGATATTTTCTTCAGTAGAAAGCTGTTGCTTTGTATCTAATTTTATTTTAGAAGGTGGAGGAGTCCTGTGCATTTTACCTAGTCTTCTTGGTGAGTCTCTGAATTCCTATTACCTATATCACTCTCTAGTTCTTGATCTCTTTTAATCAAACTGTCTGCTTTAAGATGGTACCCTGACATCCTCTGTCTACTGATGGTGGCTGCCCTAATTTTTGCTCACCTGATAAATGGTGCCTGTCATTCATTCTACAAAAATTATTGAGTATCTACTACGGGCCAGGCACTATCCTAGGAACTGGGATACTGAAGTGAATAAAATAAAAACACTCCTTTGTAGAACTTACATTCTAGTGGGAGTAAATGGTGATGATAATATATAATATATAATATATAGTATATAGTATATAATATATAATATATATAATATAATATGTATATCATATGATCACTAAGCACTAAAGAGAAAAGTAAAGTGTGGGGACACTGGAGGTATTAGGGAAGGCTTATCTGAGATTATATTTGAACAACAGCTCAAAGAAGGTGAGAAAGGGACTATGCAGATATTTGAGAGGGGCTCGGGACAGTCATTGTGAACCTTTTCAAGATGAGTTTTAGTTAGGAGGGTTTGAGAGAGAATAGAAAGAGTGGAAGTAAATACCATGAGTAGAGACAAGTTTTTCAAAGAATCTTATTCTAAAAAGAAGCAGAAAAAAATGGGATGGTAACAAGTAGGACATGAGGGGATTAATGATATGCTTTCTAGATAGTTGAAATTGCATGTTTGTATGCCGATGGAAGTGGTCCAGTGGAAAGAGAAAAAACATCCATCAGATGCCCAAATGTAGTTTCTTTGTCTGTTTTCTTAGTTTGCTCATACAGTGCTGACATCTATTAAAATAAGATTGATTAGCCAGATTCCTACAGGCAAAGAAAATGTTATGATTCAAAAAAAAGTACAAGACGCAAGCATCTTGATCATGTAATTGGCATGGATTTTTGTAAATTAATCCTTTTTGCCATCACTATGTTATAGAATTAACTGAATTTCCCACCAGTTGTGCTATTATGCCATAGCCTTAGTTCTTCTGACCAAAAGCTAATTTAAATTCTCATAGAGAGAAATCCTTTATTTTAACCATTAGGTCATACTCTCATCTAGAAGCATAAGTACAATTCTGTTATGGGAATTCCAAAATATGAATAAATCATATGTAGACTAGATCAGAACCACCGAGGTATGAGTAGTTAAATATCATTAAGAAGTCAAATGTGTTAAATATTTTAAAATATCTGATTTTATTTTATTTATTTTATTTTAAAATATCTGATATGTGTCTGACTCTTGATTTCTGCTCAAGTCATGATCCTGGGGTCCTGGGATCAAGATGGTGTTGGGCTCCCTGCTTAGCAGGGAGTCTGTATTTCTCCCTCTCTCTGTACCCCCCACCCCCACTCATGCTTTCTCTCACTCTCTCTCAAATAAATAAATAAAATATTTAAAAAGAAAGAAAAGAGAAGGGATGTATAGAAAATGCACAAAAAAATCAGTGTTGTAACCCAGGCCGTAGGGTCCACTCACCATAGGAGCCAAATTGAATCTATTTAAAGGAGCAGAGGATTAAGGAAGACTTCAAGCAATGGGTAAAACGTGAGTTTGGTTATGGAAAATAGGACATTTTTATTTTTATTTTATTTATTTAATTTTTTTAAGGATTTATTTATTTAATTGACACAGAGAGAGAACACACATGAGCACAGGGGGGAGGGAGAGAAAGTCTCAAACAGACTCTTGTGCTCAGTGTGGAACCGAGGTAGTGCTTGATCTCATAGCCCTGAGATCACAACCTGAGCCGAAATCAAGAGACGGATGCTTAACCAACTAGGACACCCAGGCACCTCAAGATATTTTTAGGTAAGAGAGGAAAGGGCTTGTAGGTACTGAACTAAAATGAGCAGAAGTGTATATGGAATTCCAAAGTGATTAAATATGGAATAGAGAAATAGGTCTAATATGGTTCAACCAAAATGTTGATAAGAAAAAAATGGCTTTAGCTTTGACTATTTATGGCCATATCATAATATGCCATAAAAAGTTTAGACTTTCCTCTGTAGACAATGGAGAATGATCACCAGCATTTTCACTTTTGTCCATGTACCCACCCATTCATTCATCCATCAATATTTACAAAATGGTACTTTGTACAAAGCACCTCTTAGATGATAAGGATATGCAGGTAAATATTATCCTTTCCCTGCCACCAAGAACTTACAGTCTAATGAGTAATAAGTCACATTCATTTAGCAACTTGTATGAATGTGACTATGAGACAAGAAGAAATCTGTAGCTTACTTGGTTCAGTCCCAGAGAGACTTTGCCATCCAATGAACCTGGTTCAGCAACCAAAATTACTTCAAAATAATTCAGTTCCTTTACTTATTTTTCTTGAAACTGGGAAGGGAACACAAAGTTGGCAATAATATTTTTTAAACTTTCCCTTTTTTCCCCCATCCGCTGTCCTCAAACTAGAAGCAACATGTTAATGACCATAGAGCCTCCATCTGCCTGGGTCCTGGAGTGAGTGTGTGGAGCCAAGTTTCTCAGGCCACTAATTAGGAAAACTACTATTGAGATGTAAGAGTTTCTCTGTTCTAGAAGCTATCATCACCTTAACTTAAGAGATATTGTATCCATGGATAAGAGCCTGGGAGAGCAATGCATTCTAAATAAAGCTCCATTTCAGTCAAAACAGGCAGATGGGAAAGCATTCTGTGAAGAATGCAAGTAAATAAGAGAATGATTTATTATGGAAAAGGATTTCTGAGGAAAAATTTGGAGAGGAGGGAAACAAAGTGGAGTGAAATGAAGAAGTGATGTAACTTTTATAAAGGTAAGTCTTGCAGCAATAGGTAGGGTGGATTACAGTACTGAACCAGCAGGAGACTGCGGGCAGAAAGCTTGTGTGACTTCCTACTCAGAAATAGTTCCGTTGTATATTTAAAGAGATGTGGTACTGATTAATTCAAATTTTTCTATGTCTAAAGCATTCTGTTTAAGAACTTTGATAACATTTTTTCATAGAGCCAGTCTTTAGATAGTAATAATACTCTCTTTCAACGTATCATATCTTTCTGAACACAGAAGACATGTAGAGTTACATTACATTTTGTGTGTGTGTGTGTATATATATATATATTCCACACTAGACGGGCAACAATGTATTTCTAAAAAGAAGGTATTTATGTACATATGAGAGTACTTATTCGTTCCCTGGGAAGGTGTAGCCAGTGGAACTAGAGAAAAATTGAGCCTGCAAAAAATTATTTCAAAGCAATTAAATAGGTAGCTTTAAATATCTTAAATAAGGAGTGCTTTCAGTCCAGTTCACATTTCTTATATTTTTTTCTTCTATCAAATCTACAGATTTAATTTTCAAAAAGCTATTATAGAACAAATAGGTGAGGATAGTTATATTTTAAATATTTTCCTTTATTCATCCTAATTTCTTCTCTTAGATAAGTGTATTATCTGATTATGCTTCACTGGAATAAGAACAATTGCAAATATTGATCCTTCCTCTTGTCTTTACATAACAATCTGTGATGTAAATTTGATAATATAGAATCAAGTAGTCCTAGATATAATTTAATGTCTTCATAATATAATAGCATAGGTTACATATAAAAATGTGCAGTTATTTTAGCAAAAATCTAACATTTCAAAATCTCACCATTTGGATTACCTATTGCTATTCAAAATTGTACTTCAATTAAGAAAATACTCTTATTAAGCACTCACTGCATATATAGACCACGCTTACTATTGTGGCTCAAAAATTCCAGGTGCTTGCAATATACTGGCTCTTATCCAAAGAATTAGTGATTATTAAAGATCAGAATAAACCTCCATTTACTCAATTCCATGATTAATATGTCAAATTACCACTCACCAGAGTTACTGTATAAGCATCATTTGTTAGTGGCTGTTATCTAGGGCATGCAGAAGGCTGGAAACTCACTTTGATCTTTTGTTAATGATCATTAGACCACACTTTCTTTCATGTGACTCCTGAAATTTCTTCAAAGTGTCAGGAACACATTGTATTCCATTACTGCTAATCATTTAGTTACAGTCTAATAATTCTGTTATTAATATTTAGCACCACTTTTTTAATGTACTGTAATTTTTGGATTTGTGTGATTCTCTAATATTATATACAAAACAGAGTAGCCTACAAAAAGAAGTTTCTTTTACAATATGTTGATAATTTGGCACTCTTCCACCTTCCCTCCCTCCCAGAAAATGGCTTCTCATCATACTGTCACCCACTCTATTCCCAGCACACTGACTCTTAGAATATACACTGCTTTTCCCACCAGAGGAAGGTTGTGTGGGTGTTCTCAGAAAAGACAGTCACCACTTTTGACCCCCTCCCTCACAAATGTTCTCTTGACTGGCTGCTTTCTATCCTTCAGATCTCAGTTAATTTGTGTGTTTTGTTATGTGTTATTCAATCAGACCTGTCAAAGTGTCTGGCACATAGTAGATGACCAAAAAAGGTGAAGGGAAGAAAGAAAGGAAAAAAAAAAAAGAAAGAACGGAAAAAGGGAAGGAGATAACAATCATCTTTTGCATTGTTTCTTGCATACTGTGTGGAGTTACAAATACATAAACCCAGATAATTCCATTTTAAAACTGATTCATTATGAATATTATTATGATAAGCTCTAAATAGCATTTGTGTTATGTTCTACCTCTTAAACTGTAGATTTTAGAAGTGTGTTAATTAACGCAAGGACTTGAAACATTTCTTTATGTATACTATTTCATGCGATTTGACATACTATAGATCTTTGGATGGTTCATTATAGTAATGAAAACAACATTGCTGTAAACAATCAAAGTAACATACATGTAAGTTTACAGATATAGGCTTTCCTATTGCAAGCTTATGTAATATGGGTCTCTATAATTAGCTAATCAGTTTAATAGTTTTTACTAATTTAATTTTCTTCTCCATTTCCTATTAATAGATTGTCATGGTTGATTTACCTGATGTAATTAATAACTTGGGAGCTACATTATGACTGCTGAAAGGCATTGTTAAAGTGAATCTTTGAATATTTTCAAGCTATTTAATTTCCTTCCTTAAAAACAGATTGAAGAGTAGAATCAATTAGGAGAGAAATAGAATTTCAGTACAATATTAATATAACTTATAGTTATTTTAATTGACCAATTTAAGAATTCATTCAACAAGTTATCTCATATATTTTTTAATCTTTGAAAATTGTATTGTTGCTTTATTTCAAGTAATTACCATTAAGAAAGTAGAAAATTTTATAAGAAAATAGAAAAGGAAATTTTTAAAGATATATATTCAAATTTTACAATATATAGCAAAAATATTACCTTTGTATTTTTGTATGCCATTGACTTTACAATAGACTTTTCCACCTACCTTTAATGGGTAGACCAAATAAAATTTTAAGGGTTTGCCTTCATCTTAGAATTGCAATTCTGTATAACTCACTTATCAACAAACTTTTTGAACATGTATAGTGTTCTAGTTAAATTAAGTAATTATGTTGTTAGATATATTAGATATATAGTAATTATGTTAGATAATTAGATAATTATGTTGTTAATTTACTCAGTAAATATTTATTGAGCTCTTGCTTTATGCCAGACACTATTGTACAGTCTGAGGCAATAGCAGTAAAGAACAGAGTCTATGGTCTCTTGGAAATTATACTTAAATAGGAAAAGAGGCAGATAGATAAATGTCACAGAAACCTATAAGGCAGGAAAAGTGGTTTAGAGAGTATTAGGGAAGAAGAAATAATAGAAAAGGTGACAGTGTACAAGATTATATTAATGATTATAATGATGAGTTTAGTATTAAGACAAGGCAGCTCTGCATGTGAGAGCATCAGAAAGTATAAAGAGATGGTATGCAGTGAGCATGCTCCTAGCTTTGAAGAATTGCTGAGTTTTGGGTATGTGAGACAGTAGAAGATGGTTTATAGAAAATGAGATGTTTATAATTGAAATTATGGGAATTTGGGTATAGTTATTGTTATTAGTGGGACAGAGCATAACCTTGAAAGAGGGTGGCTGAGATATGATTGAGGATTAGAAAAAGAAGTTCAAGGTTCTTCTCCATGGATATTGAACCACTGGGAATTCTGATTGGAAAAAACAAAGTGACAGTGAGCCAGGTGTTAAAATCTTTAGGAAATGAGTGAAAGTAATTAAATTACATGTAAACATTACTTTAATAAAGAAAGGTAGCAGGCAGTGTAATCAGAGTTTGGGCTTCAAAAGAAGGAATTTTCAGGAAGGAAGTAGTCTGGAAGAGGCAATGAAGAGTAAGGACTCCTATGCTAGGCATTTCATTGGGCATCTAAGGTGCTTCCATAGCAAACCAACATTGCTAGTTTATCTGGTGGCTATGGCGGATTGGTGCTCAATACCATCCCACCCCTGTTCTAATGGCCCTTGATGAATAGCAGAACGTGGAAAGCTACAAGCTACATTTTCATGATTCTCTTGCAGTCAGAGCTTCAGATGTGATATAGGTTTAATCTCACACCCTCTCAGAAAGCTCTTGTTCTATAACTTGTGCTCCATTGGCCGACAAGCACACAAGAGAGGCACGTGGGGCTTCTGGTGCAGAATTAGCAGCAGTCTCAGCATCTTGTCGGGTACTGCGTGGATGCCGAGAGGCAGGGCGTGTGGTACAGGTCTCACTGGTGCAGGTTGTAGCAGCTGTGCTGTGGTTCTGGAGCTGCCACTGCTTTTGTTGTTTCTTCTGCTCCCTGCAGTGGTGCCAGAGACTTCCGACTTGGGGAAGAGATAGCAATTCCCCTGGATCCTTGTTCTGTGGGATATCTTTAAGGTTAGTTAGTAGATGTTTAACCTGAAGTCTATTTCTTAGTCCTGCCAGTGAGTCAGTCATTTACTATGCTGTGACAAATCCCCCCACAACTAAAGTGGCTTCTTCTCTCTCTAATAGAGCCTTGAGCAATAGAGAACAATCAGTCAGAGAGAACTACACAGAATTCCAAATGGTAGACATACAGGGAGGAGGTGAGGAAAAATGTTACATTAATGATGTTACTTAGCTTTCTCTTTTGATCATGAAGCCTTCCTTTTGGCTCTGTAGAACATAAGGGCTATTTATTAAACACGTTTTCATGTAGATTTGATAGGATCTCATGTCTGGCATTATCATTATTTTTCATTAATTATCTAGTTATCTATGGTTCTTTACTGAGCGATATGACAAATGATCTACCTATCCCAGGGGCATGTCTTTTCATAATTAACCTTCTAAAATAGTTCAAAAGAATGGACACATTTCTATAAAATACAGTAAAACAACTTTACTAGTTTGCTGAGATTGCTGTAATGAAGTATTACAAACAGTGGCTTAAACAACAGAAATGTATTGTCTTACAGTTCTGAATGCTCAAAATCCGAAATGAAGCCATTGGCAGGGTTAATTTCCTTCTCACAGCTGCTACGTAGAATTTGTTCCATACCTCTCACCTAGCTGGTGGTTGCCTTGGGGAACCTTGGTTTGTAATTAGTGTTCTTTCCATGTCTTCACATGGTCTTCCCTCTGTAAGAGTCTGACTCTCTGTCCAAATTTCCTTGATTTATAAGGACACAATCATATTGAATTAGCACCCCTCATATTAATGTGGACATCAAAGGTCTTATTTCCAAATAAGGTTACATTCACAGGTAGTGGGAGTTAGGACTTTAACACCTTTGTGGGAAGGCACAATTTAACCCATAACAACAACCAAATAAAAATATAAATGTCTGGTACGTGTAAGGTAAGGTAAGTGTATAGTAGAATAGATAAATGGAGACTGGAAGATTGTATAACTAAATTACTAACTTAATCTCAACAAGAATGGACACATATCAGGAAATATCATCTTCGTTTTACCAATGAGTAGACTGTGTCTCTGGGTATTTGCATAATTTGGCCAAGTTTAAATAAGCATAAAGGCAGTATTTGAACTCTGAAATTGTAGAACTGATCTATTTGAAACACATTCAATACACCTTTCTACTCTTCTATACTGGTTTCCCCAAATAGAAAATCTACATAAGAATTAAAAATCTAGAAAGCATCTTTTTCTTGATACTCATAATCCCTATGGAAAAATATAAAATTGTAAGTACTGTTTCAACCATGAGGAACAGAAAATGTGTGTGCTGGGAATTTAAGGTCCTTCCAGGTGTGTGATGCTGATATGGTAGAAACTTTGGTAAGAGTTTTGGTAAGAGATGATGAGGACTATGGAAAAGGAGAGAAGGAATGAGATCCCAGAAATATATATATGAGGTAGAATTTGTAAGTTTTGATGATTTAGTAGATATGTAGTAATGAGAAAAAAGGGAGTTTAGAATGACTCCTAGTTTTCTGTTTTGAAAGAAGGAAGTCAGTCACAAAAGCGTGCATGTGTATATAGAACCATATTCAAAAAGAGAAGATACAGGGAAAGTAAGTTTTGAGGGCATGGGATTGGAGGTGACTTTGAAACATCCAGATGATGAGCACTAAGAAGTTCGAATATAGGAATCTAAGCTGATGGAAAAAACCAATGATAGTCTTTAGCATCCAGGACCGAACATCAAAGTAAACATGAAAGAGTAGTCAAATTGAAACATGAGTCAGAAATCAGAGAAATGGATAATGAAGATGAAATAATTGTGACATGATATGTAGAATATTTTGCAATATGCATTTTTTATTTTAATTATGTAAGTACAGTACATTGATCAATATTAATATGCATTTGGATTTGTGTATTCTTTGTATTAATTGGAATATGATTATATGCATACTAGTTAATCCTCAAGATTTCTGGGAAACAGTGGGTTTTATCCCAAGTGTAAAGTTCCTTTTAGTATACTTTTTGCCCACCATTCAGAACATCAAGCTAATAGGAAAGAGGAGTATAGCCTTATTGTAGTTTCCCATCACTGTTGAGTTAGCATTATCTGCTACTTTTTAGTACCAAATATTGTTGATTACAAATAAAGTATAATTTTAATTGCTCATTTTTATAGTGATTTTAAAATACTTAAAGTAAACAAATATTGTAGAGTTCATGAGATGTCAGTAATAGGAGCATGTTATATTTTCTCTCTGATTAAATTCATTTTAGTTTTCGCGTACATGATCTTACATATTAAACCAAATAGCAGGGAAAAATGCTGAAGGAATGCAAAAAAAATGCGTAAGAAGAAAGGCACTGAGCATCTACAAGTGATTCTTTAAAATAAAAGCATAAGTGACAGCTTAAATAGTGAAATGTCATAGAATAACAAATGACTTAATTTATTTCTACAGTCTGTTATCAAGGAGAGGACAGTGAATTGAAGCAAAGAAAAAGGCTAAATCATGTAGGATAGTTTAGTGTATTTACTTTGAAAAATAGAAATCAAATTTATTATTGTATATAATAATTATTTTGAATGTCCAGCTTTTCATAAATGTGTCATTTAGTTGTTCAGAATACTATGGTACCTCCCTAAAACATTTTTTTTCTTTTTTTTTCCTTTGTTAAAGTGGGGTTGGCATACATTATTATATTGGTTTCAGGTGTACAATATAGTGATTCCGCAATTATGTACATTACAAAATACCACGGTTAAGTATAGTTACCCTTTGTGACCATACAGTGTTATTATAGTATTATTGATTATATTCCCTATGCTGTAAATTTTCAATTTTGTTATTAATTTTTTAAATTTAAATTCGGTTAATTAACATATAGTGTATTATTAGTTTCAGAGGTAGAGTTCATTGATTCATCGGCCTTATATAATACCCAGTGCTAATTACATCACCCAATTACCCCATCCCTTTACCCTCTTCCCCTCCAGCAACCCTCAGTTTGTTTCCAAGTATTAAGAGTCTCTTATGGTTTGTCTCCTTCTCTGATTTCATCTTGCTTAAAATAAAATAATGTAAATCTTTTTTTTTAATTGAACAGTCTCAATGGAGAATTTCCTTATATGTGTATTAAATTATAAGAGAATGCATAACTCCAAAAAGATCTTAACTTTGAGTAGATGAAGATACTCTTTTAAAAATTTATTTCTAAAAAGGGTTAGAATAAAATATGTATTTCTTTTAATGAGTGTATAGTATTCCACTGTGTGAATGTATGATAATGTATGTACTCATACATAGATTAGTGGGCATTAAGTTGATGCTGTCTTTCTGCTGACACAAAACGTGGTGTAGTGAACATACATTTACGTATGTTTAAATAATTTTGAAGTTATGATAGGATAAATTCTTAGAAGCAGATTGGGTTACAGAGTACCTGCATTTTTAATTTTAATAAATATGAGTAAGTTACTTTCCAAAGATATGTATGAGTCTATATTTCCCTAGTTGAATGTGTACCTACTCTGCCTATCACCTTATAAATGACATCTGTAACATTTATGACCTTATATTTGACATCTATGACACTATAAGGAAACACTGGCTTCCTTCTGTAAATGAGGATGTTGTATTTCTAGGCAAGTGGGATATTTATCTCTATGTTTATTGACTTTTTGTGTCACTTGGTAATCCCTCTTTTCTGCCCTTTTTTCAGCTTTACAAAAAAAATTTGGCTTAGTTTTTAAAAAAATTTCTTTGTAAATTTTCATTGGTTTCAATTTAATCTATCCAAGCCTTATTTTTCATTGGTAGACACTGACACTGTTTGTCAATAACTGTACACTGGATCTTATGTGTCAACCTAAGTATCAGTAACATGACTCACATATCCCAACAAGAAATAAACCATACCACTGACTTTTTGGTTCCTGTATTCTCTTTTTCCCCAAGTCTCTACTTTGAAGACATTAAAGACTAAGGTAAATATTATGTGAAATATAATTTTTTTATTTTGTTAGAAAACATAGTATCAAGGCATTCCCATTAGCTATTAGCTTCTTTTAGGAAAGGAGTCTTAGTGGTATTTAAAATATGAGATGCCTTCATCAAACACAAGATCACACAAATGCTAATGATGAAGAAAAAAGCAGATGATCAAAGCCCATAACAATAAAGCACTATATTAGAAAAAGTGGTGTGCCTGTGAAATGCCTATGAACATAAAGTGGTTCACTTCTAATTTACAAGGTAACCTTGGAAAGCGAGGTCCATGTTAAATGTGCTTTTATGCTTAATTGGCCTCTTTGGTAAATCTGCCCTAAATAATTAAAATGTTCTTTGAAACTTTAAGCCACTTTGGATTTCGAACCTGAGTACTGTAATTTTTAACTAATTCAGTGTTGCACATCAGTAAAACGATTTCACAAGCTCCACTCTTGTATTCATACTAATCCACCTGAAAACACAATGCTAGATAATTTATTCACCTCATAACTAAATACTGAGCCTCTGCATTGGGCCATGCTTTGTGCTGGGCGCCAGAAAAGATGACTAAGATACAGAACCTGATCTTGAACAGGTGCCAGTCTAAGGGGAGGTCAGTCAAAGAAAGCTGCGATGACATCAGAGTCACTTAGGCATCTATAAAGAGGAACCCCAGGTCCAGCTGGTAGAGGGAGGACAGAGAAAGTTTCCTGAGGAAGGTGACAGTTGTAGTGAATTTTAAAGGAAGATTAGAACTTAGATCAAGGCAAAATTGTATTGGAAACTAGGATACAGAATATGCAGTCTAAAGTGGAGAGTTCAGGGAATCTAAGTAATTTAGTTTAGCTGAGAGCACACACAAGACACTAGTGGGAGATGGAACAGGAGAAGTAGAAATGTGCCAGGCCATCAAATGTCTTTTGTGTCAGTTTGAGGTGTTTAGATTTTGTTATGAAGACATTGGGGAGCCATTATGGGATTTTAATAAGGAATAATGAGGCAACATCTCCTAAGTATTAGACACATTGTTAGCTAACATGCTGACATTGATGGACACTACAGAAAGAAGAACTAAAAGCAGGCAGAAAAAAAAAATTACATAGTGCATTTCAGCAGATCCTAAGGGATTCAGTTTACTACGGTAACTGTAGCCCTTACGTATTTAGTGCTATGTGCTTATGTGTTAAATGCTTTTCATGTCTTTGTGCCATTTAAGCTGCATAAGAACACTAGGAGGTTGTTAGTAGGCTATTTTCTCTTTTTAAATGAACAAATAAAAATATTCTGCTGCCTAATTTTGCAAAATTAAAAGGGGGATACAAACGACCCTTCCTTTGAATAGAGAATATCTGCTTGTGTAGATGTGCTTGATCTATCAAAGACAGTCAGCTTCATAGTTGGAATTGGTTGGTCATTAAAGAACTCCTTATCAGGAATCCAACAATAAATAGTAATTCATTTGTTAATTTTCTGGGTTTTCATTGTTGTTGTTTTGCACTTAGCATTAATTATGTTCCTGATATTAAACTAGGTGCTGGAGACATGAAAGAGAACAACACAATTTTTTCCCTAATGGACCCTTCAGTATAAAGGAGAGCCTAATGAAGCTCTGGGTGTATTGTTTTGTTTTGGAAATCAAATTATATACACACACATGCTCACACTTGCCTAGTGCTTTATAAAACAATATTATTCAGGAATATTTTCCTATGCCTTCCAAATTTTCCATGATTTTAAATAATATTTTAATCAGTTTTAATTACGAATATCATTGTATATAACTCTTGATCGTCATTTCTGATTATTTTCTCATAATGATTTCCTGGAGGAGGTATTAGTTGCTTAACAAATAACTTTGCAGAAGATTATAATGATTAACAATCCCACCAGCAAGTGCCCAGTAACAGTGCGAGAGGAATTTTTCTAATTTTTTTTTTAATGTAAATGTTACCTCTTGGCATGTGTTGGAAAATGTGCAAAAATGGGTCAAAAATGGTCACAAGGTTGACCTAGCATTTTTTAGAATTTTCTTTGAATGCCAAAGAGTTTTCAATTTCTGTTGTTTTGCTTGAAATTTTTTCAATTTTTTTTTATTGCTAACAATGACTATTTTTTGAAAAGCTGTCATTTATTTTGCAATGAAAATCTTACAGTATGTAGCTTTTCCTTTTTCTAGTAAATTATTGTTTTGAGTTTAATAACTACATGTCTACTTCTATTTGAATATTATGGAAGAGATGAAGATGGGAAATAAAAAATAAAAGATAGCTAATTAGAATATTTTAATAGGCACATCACCTTCCCTGACTGAAGCTGAATCAGTTTTGTGGGGGTGGTTATGTTTTCAGACGTGGCCTTCTTTTTATTATTTCTAGTCACGAGTATTTGTTTGCAATAGCAGTTTCTTTGAAGGCTTTCTTTTATGATGACTACACAAAATTAGTACCTCATGACATTAATTAAAAAAAAACAGAAATAGTTATGAGGAAAGACTCTGGAGTTATATTCTGTGTTTAAATCCCTGCTCTGCCACACACATTGATGATTTTCTGTACCTTTCTTATTATCGCTAAAGTGGGTATAACCAGGAAATAAATTTCATAGTGTTGTCTTTAGAATTAAAGACATAAAATCTGCAGTTTTGAGTAGTATCTGGCACCTAATAAGTAATTAATAGATGCTAGATACAACATTATATATTTTTCTTTTAAAATCCAGTTCAGTAGTCAATGATTTCATGTTGCTGTGCTAAAAGTTTAAAAGTTACACAAGTATCAGATTCAAATGTAAAAACAAATTGGAATTTGTCTGTAATAATTGAAAAACTAACATGTACACGAGTTCAAAGTTCAAATTATCTAGAGCTCAAGAGAAATGTATATTTCTTAAGGAAGTTATATATATAATACACACACCCATATGCATCTACCTTGTTTATTTGTGTATCTGTTACTAAGGAAATGTACAGAATAGCTGTTTGAAAAATACTCAGGTTTTAGAGATTCAATTGAGATTTGGAATTGTGCGTGAAGTTAACTTTTAGAATCTGCCAGTTGAAGAAACCAAACTATAAGGCATAGGCAGTTAGGTGATTGGAATAGTCAGGTTGCACTTTATCTGTGGAATGTGTCTTTTTCTTTTCTTCTTCTACTGTCCTTTAACATCTAACAGAATATAATGGTTCTGAACTTTTAAAAATGTTCACATTACTTCTGATGAAGAAAGACAAGGTTGAGTTCTCACAGAAACCATCTTGAGTCCTTTGTTATCAGGGAAAAGAGAGAATATTTTCTTTAAAACTGGTGTCTGACTTCCTTTCTTGTTTAAGCTAGTCTTTCAGAACTCTGACCTGACTGGGTCCACAAAAACCACATTTAATTGTGGGAGTAAGTAGAGGCGATTTACAGCTTTGAGCTTGGGGCAGAGAGAAACCACGGACTGCATTTCACACAGGAAGACTTTATATACTTTTAAATTTAAAAAGAAAGTTTGGAATCAAGAGCTAACATTGAAATGAAGGGTCCTCAGAACGGGTTAGGTGGAGTGACCAGATTCAGACTGCAAGGCTTGGGAGTATTTCCTGAAGCAAGAGGACATGGCGAAGAGGAGGGAGCTATTAAGAGTCCTAAGATCCTTGGGACATAGAGGACTTTATACATATCCCTACAATTAAAATCTTGTTCATCTCAGCCCTAACCCTGGTATTTGGTCCTGATACATGATCTCAGACCAAAGGTGGGAGAAGAGGAAGATGGATAAGACACCTTAGTAATATAATTTGAAGGTCTGTCCTCATCAACAGAAAAGCTAATGTTAAAAGCCTTCGTTCCCTTACCATTTTCTAAATCCTATAGAATATCTAAACTCTAAGAGCCCTTGTGGAGGGGCCCTACTCAGATTTCTACCATCCACACATCCAAATACCTCACTAGGAGTTCATGGACAAATGGTTCTACTTTGCTTTGGACCCCAGTGAAGTGGTGTTTTTTCTGTACTTTTAAATGCCTCTAAAATATGTTCTTCTTATTATTTGTTATTCTTTAAATTTTAAAATGTTCCTGCCATAAACATTTTCTCATTTGTTACTTGCAGATGATTCAAGAGACATAAGATTTGTATTATGAATTTTATTTCAAAAATGAAAAGCAAATATACACAGATGATAAAGTTAATGCCATACTGTTAAATTTAATAGAATGGACTAGAATTCAGAGGTAAGGGATTTAGGGCTTATTTATTTCAGAAACAGGAGTAAAGGCTCTATGGCATTATTATTTTTTAAATTCCTAGCACTAATAAAATCGTCAGCTTATAGATATAAATTGAAGAACCTCTGGTCATGTGACAGAGCCTCAAATGCCAGCTGTGCTCTATGCTAGTCTCAAACCTCTCACTATCTGGGAGAGGTTTGACAGGTCCCTCCACCCTTTCACAGATTATTATCCATCTAAAGCTGATTATGCCTTGGGTTTTGAGCAAAGGAAACACTTGTGTGTCTTATGTCTGTTTTAAAAGGATTTTTCCAGCAGCTACGTTGAGAGTAGATGGAAAGAAACAAGATAGAAACAGAAATTAGTTATGAGGTTACTGCAGTAATCTAGAGGACAGATAAGGACAACTTGAACCAGCATGGCTGCTGGGAAAGAAATGGATATGCTTTGAAAAGTAGAGCCGGTGGAATCTCTTAATAGACTGAATGAAATGAAAGACAGAAATCAAGGGTGATTTCAGGTTTCTTGACCTTGGTAATATCTAAAGAAATTTAATGGAGTATTGAATACCAAAAATTACTTCAGTGGTATGTATAAAATTCAATTAAAATATTCCCCAGATGTTTAAATAAGAACTTCAGCCTGGGTTTTAGCTATATATATCTAGTTTCAAGTTCATGAAATATAGATTGAAGAATATACTTCCTTGTTAATAATCTATGTAAAAAAAGGGGGGTGATGCTTTCTTGCTAAAACCTACAAGAAAATAATTGTCAATGATAACATGCAGTTTTTAGTTTAGGCATAATAGAAAAAAACTCAAGTGGAAAAGACTTAAGAGGATTTGTTTGAAAAGAAGATCAATTTGAATCAATGATATTGCATGCTGAAAATGTAATATAGTCTTAGGCTTATCCATGAATATGATGGAATATATATAGTGGATCTGTAGTGGAATATATATAGTGAAATATGTCCACTAGTATTGAGTCTAGATAAGCCTCTCTGTCAGTCAGGATTGCTCACCTGAACCACAGAAAAAAAAAAAACAACTATTTGATTCTCCCAAGATGCTACATAACTACCACCACTCTAGATGTAAAAGTGAGAAGTTAATTTGTTATATAAATGGATATTTATTCTCTTATGCAATCATGGTTGAGAAAGACTGTTCTAGATAAGGGCCACATCTAGCTGGTCACCTGTTTTTGTAAAGAAAGTTTTATTGGAACACAGCTGCACACGTTTGTTTACAACTTATCTATGCTGCTTTTGTGTTGCAAAAATAGAGTTGAGTCGCAGGAAAGAGGTTGTATAAAAAGTTTGCTGACTGGTAATCTCATTCAATGAAAATAATATATCTATTCTAAACCTTCCTTGTTTTATAATATCTGTATATTATGTCACATTTATCACAAAAGATATTGATAAACATGAGTTTCAAAATAGAAATCAATGGAGTAGTATAAGAATGGAAAACCTGATATATCTTGTGTTTAATTCAATTCATCAAGTAATAGTTCCTTAGCATAGATCACATACTTTGTTTGGTTTGGAGTTAAAAAAGATGAGGCACAGTCCATGTGCTCAATGAACTTATATTTTAATAGAGAAAATACACATAAACAAATGTAATGCTATGTGGCAATGTTAAGTTAGAGTTATATGCAAAGTCCTATCTGAAATTAAGGTAATTCTGCTGAATGTGTATTGAGGAATGTTCCATGCAGAGTAGGCCTGTGACCTAGGCTTTAGAGAACCTTGGAAATGTGACAGGAAGACAAGAAAGAAGAAACATTTTGGGGCACCTAGGTGGTTCAGTCAGTTAAGTGTCTGACTCGTGATTTCGGCTCAGGTCATGATCTCATGGGTTATGGGATCAATTCCCCATGTGGGGCTCCATGCTCAGGGGGAGTATGCTTAAAGATTTCTCTCCCTCTCCCTCTGCTCCTTCCACTTGTACTCTCCCTCTCTGTCTCTCTAAAATAAATAAATAAATCTCTTAAAAAAAAGAAAGAAAAGAAAAGCGTTCTAAGATAGATGCATGAACAAAGAATAAAAGTTATAAAAATATGTGGGTTTTAGTCCTTTTAGACTGCTATAACAAAAATACCATAGACTGGGTGGCTTATAAACACCAGGAATTTATTTTTCACAGTTCTGGAGGCTGAGATCAAGCACCGGCAGATTCAGTGTGTGGTAAGGACCCACTTTTTGCTTCAGAGATGAACGTCTTCTTTTTATATCCTCACATGGTAGAAATGAAAAAGGAGCTCTCTGGGGTCTCTTTTATAAGGTCACTAGTCTAATTCCCGAGGATTTTACCCTCCTGTACTAATCACCTCCCAAAGACCCCACCTCCAAATACCATCACACTGAAGATACATTGAACATATAAATTTGGGGGGGAACACAAACATTCCATCTATAAGAGGGTCTCTGTTGAAAAGTAAGAACAAAGAATATTTTATAAGCCCAGTTTCACTGAGCAGCTGACCTCTAATTTCCTCAGGCTGGTTCATTACACCTGGGTGACAGCATTCTCATGATAGTGGCGGCTGCTGTGCTACTTCTTGGTAGTCCATGCTATTTCTGTATCGGAGACGTGACAGCATCAAGGTAGTTCTGTTCTGGGTTCTGTACTCATTCCTTCCACCAGAACAGATGTTCTTGAGGCCAAGAGGATATACCCAAGTAGAACCCCCATTACCCCTTTTAGATCATTTCTATGTACCAGAAACTCTGAAATTCCCTAATCCAGTAACCCTGGCCCTGCTTCCAAGGCCGAATGGACCTCTTTCTTTGTCTGTAGACTTCATCTCTGACATATGCATCCCTAGGACAAGTGAGCCAAAGGGAGGTTGCTTGTGGCAACAGAGCTTGGACCTATGGGCCACAGTGTACATATGTATACATTTGTCTGAGTCCCCTCACTGTGTGGGACAGAGCTGGTGGTGGTGTAAAAAGAAGGGGGACAGCATTAAACCTCCATGTGTGTTGTTGTGATAGGCCCTGCAAACATGGGCAAGCCTACAGCCAAAGGCCAGAAAACATGTTCCAGCTGCTAGCTTGCCCTGTAGATCTGGGTAAGATCACACCCACTTGAATAGGGAACTAGAACTCAACAAAGACACGGAATAAAAGCCGTCATGGGAAAAACACCTGGCTAAAGAGAACAGAATGCCAGATCCTGGCCTTTTGATTAATTGCCAAGATATTTTATCTCTTTACAATGATAAATCGTAATAGCTACTCTACCATCACTCTCAATACATTCAGGTGCACCTTCTTTTTAGATTTTAATAGTTTGCTCTTTCTTCCCTTTCCTTTCCATAGTCCACCTGCCTCTGAGCCTCAAATATTTATGAGAAAGAGGATTAAGAGTTTTAAGTACTTGGGAAATAACTGGTTTACTTATAATTAGTTTATTATTTACTATGAAATTGCATATAAAAATATCTCACAACCAGTTGTAATCTGCCTTCAGAATATCACTCTCTAATCATATTATTTTAAATATAGTATTATATTGCTCAAGTTGCCTTGTTTATATCTTTTTCATAAACTAAAATAATCCAAATGATTTCCTTTTTAATGAGTTTTAAACCCAGCATTAATTAGCAGTCTGCTCCAGTTTTCTATACATTGTAGATTCCGCTTAAAATAACTATTTTTGTGTGTTTATACATAGGCATCTGCATGACTATTTAGGCTGTGAGGTGCACTTAAAAAATGTAGGATTTAGAAATAGGGAGAAATGAGCGATCTACTCAGTTTACTGGAGGCCCAGGAAAATTAGTTTCTGTACAAAGACTGTAGTTTTCAGTTCATACTTTACCTATAAGGTTTTCAGAAACTGCATAAATGACAAAAAATTTCATCTTTTTTTGTGTTATTCCTTCATTTAGTAAAGCTTATTCTTTTTACAAAATAACAAAAGAGTGAGTAGTGCTATGTATCTAGACTTGGCTAGCCAGAGTTGCACCAGAAAATTTGATCAGTCGGGTTATAGAAAACTGTGTATGCCATTCTAAACTTGATCTTTGAACAATGGGAATTTGTCTCGCTTGCTTTTTTTTTTTTTTTTTTTTTTTTGGACAGTGAGAAGAGCAGATCTGAGTTTCAGGGATATTTCTTGGGACTCCGAAGGGCTGTTTGAAAAGTGAAGATTCTGAAAAACAGGAAACTAGTTAGAAGGCTGTTACCATAGTTCTTGCTAGAAGTGGACTAGGGCAATGGCTATGCGAGGGAGAGAATGAGAGAAAAGGACTAATCAAAGAGAAATGTTTCTTACAGGAGGAAAGAATGTTTAGTCTGGAGAACAAAACCCACACACAGGGTTTCTAAATAATTGAAGATCTTATGTTTGGTCTCAAGTGAAATGAAATTCTCTTTGTCTGTCTCTCTGTCTCACTTTCTTTTTCTCTCTTAAAATTTCTGTGGGCAGATAGCTTTTGATGAAGGCTGTGGTTTCTTCTAGAGGAGATGTTACAAGTAAAGGGAGCAGTTTAAGTTGTATTAGTTAACAAATGGTGGCCTAGTTTTACTGTATCTTTGATATTCTTTAGATAAATAAAAAATAATTTTGGTTAATTTAAATCAGGTTCTCTAAGAGTGAGGCTAAAAAAGAAAGATTGAAAGTTTTGCTCATAATGAGAAAAGCTCATTTGATCTCCTTTATTAAAATTATTAATTAGGTCAGGGCATGACTTCCATGAAAATATGGTCGTCCATGGAAAACAAAACAAAACAAAAAAATGCTCCCAAAATGCACTCCATTTTTTTAAGAGAAAATGTTCCTTATTATGTAATGTCCTCTCAATACTAGAGCTCAGATCTGTTCCTCTTCAAAGCCCTATTAGTGTCTCTACCTCTATGCATCTTTGACTTTCAGTTTCTTGTTTTTTGATCTACCTCGGGAGCATATTGACAGTAGCAGTATTAGGAGCACTATTTATATTTAAGAGCCAATATTCATCTTGGAAATAACACTGCCTTTAGTATTTACTTTTAAAATTTTTATTTAAAAAATAAAAATGTTAATAGATAAGCTTCTAACAATAAATGTAAAGATTTAACAAAAAATGACCACATAATATTAGCTTCTTCTATAAACTGGCCGGTATTATTTAGTAATAATAATCCGTGCCTCAAACATTTGCAAAAGTCAATGGTAGTGTATCTACTCATTTATTTATTCAGTCACTTGACAGCTATGTTTTGAGAACCTCTTTAGTGCCAGGTACTTCTTTAGGCTCCGTAATCTAGCATTGCTCAAAATAGAGACATGTGCTTGTGTCATGGAGCTTACACAGTGTTCAAGGAGAGACAATAAACCCATTTAAGCAAATATATAGAATGTTAGGTAGTAATAAATATTCTAGTTGAAAATAAAGCAAAAAGAATGTTGCAAATTTAAGTAAGGTGGTCAGATAACGCCTTGATGAGAAGGGGACCTTCTAATAAAGTTTTGATTGAAACAAACAAGAGACAATCTGGGAAAAGGCAAAGGAAATGGCAAGTGCAAAGGCCCTGAGGTGGAAGTATTCCTAGAATGTTTGAGCAGAGGGAGAATGATTCCACTGCAAATGGATTAGGATGAAAATATTCAGTGGTGAAATCAGAGGAGAGGGGTGCAGATATTGTAGGACATTGTAGGCAATAGCTAAATGACTTGGACTTGAGTGAGTGAGTGAGTGATTGAGATAAGAAGCCACTTGAGAATTGTAAGGTAAGTGAGTGAGATAAGAAGCCACTTGAGAATTGTAAGGTAAGTGAGTGAGGTAAGAAGTCACTTGAGAATTGTGAGCAAAGGGTAGTAGTGCTGGCCTGACTGGTGTAAACAGATCTCTTGACTACTGTGTTGAAAATAGACCAAAGTAGGGCAACTGCTATTATTGGCAGTGGTTTTGACCTCTTCCCTGAGGCAGCTTTATCTGAGTTAATCTGATTATGAGGAGCAGAGGTCAAGATTACAAGAATCAAGTCCATGGACAAACAGGAATAGCAGTTGAGAAATAAGGGTCAAAGTAACAGTTAAAATTCAGAGAAGCTCACAGCTCAAAGATATGGGTCATATAGCAGGTCAGGATATGCACATCATTAGTATGAATGAATGAATGACCACTTGACACCGTAAATGCTATTTAATATAATACCCAAGAAAGATAAAATCTGATTATGTTAATTTAAATTATATTCTAAAAACAGATAACTTACATATTTTAGAAATGGAAATTGAACAGTTCCTATTGTGCATCATTGGAGGCCTATTGTTAGATTGACAAGATACTGGATGCTGGAGCATTGTCTGTAGAGTGTGCACTTTGGTCTGGAAGCTTTCTAATGCGAAGTGGCTAACAATTTGGATAAAAAGTGCAGGTGAACTCAAAATTAATAAAAGTCATGGAAATTATTTAATTCAACATTTATGGAGTGCTTATTATGTTCCAAGCATTTTACTACAAACAGGGGCTTAGCAGGAATGGGCGGTACAGGCATGCATAGGACAGGGACGGTGTATACTGCAGTGGTTATGAGGTCAAACTTTGGGCCAGAGAAATAAGAATTCCAATTCTGACACTTGCTAGCTCTGTGACATTGATAAGTAATTTAATCCTTCTAAACCTCAGTTTCTTCAGGTGTAAATGGTGATCTCAATTTCTGCTTCATAGGGCTGATGGAAGATTAAATTAAATAATTATATGAAGTGCTTAGGAGAGAGCCAAGTATGCAATGACCTAGTTAATGGTGACAGTTGCTCTGTTGCTGTTTTTTTGTTTTTTGTTTTTTTTGTCTAAGTTTAAGAGTTTACAGTTTAGGACAATAGATATACACTTCACAATGTTACATGTTATAAAATAGATTGATACTGTATGTAGATAGATGGTTCAATGTATTGCAAGAAAGAAATATCTAAAGATATCTACTGGAATCAAAGATGTCACATAGGTAAGGGAGAAAATAAGCTGGATTTTGAAAAATGTTCAAGGTAGAGGTCATCATTCACGAATTCATTCATTATTAGTCATTTAATTTTATTTTGTGTATGCTGTATTCTGGAACTATGCTAAGAACTGAAAATGCACATCTTTATAGGAAATCATGTTTGCCCACCATTTTCTACAATGATGGGAACAACTGGTGAGAATCAACTGTTACGCTATGTCAATCTGTGTTCCCTAAAGCTGCCTGCAGGTTATATAACCTGAGAGGGGAATGGAAGGAAGGTAAATGAGTTTGAAGTAACAAGAGGAAGAAAATGAAAAGAAAATCCTGCAAGTATCCATTCTAGGTGCTTTATAAGTGTTTTCCTCATATTAGAGGAGGAAACTTAGAAGCAGGGGTGTTAATTACCTCGTCCAGATCATTTAACCAGCAAAGGGAAGAATTGGGATTTGCACATGGCTGCAGTTAACTTCAGGGAAAAGGGAAGTGCATGTTACTATGTGCCCAAAAGGAAAGAAGACCTGGAAAATTTGTCAGCATCTCTCATGACAACCACAGCTGGCTCCCAGCTGTGAGACACTGGTCAGAGTTGTGTTGGCTGAAGTAAGTCAGTGCAGGAGGATCCTGTTCCTTTGTTTTCAGAGTTCCTGGTAAGGGCTGGAAATAGCAAGGCAGAATATTGGAAGAGTAGTGTTCTGGAGAGATTATATAGTAGACACTTAGGCATGGAGAATGATTAGGGCCCGAGACACAGAATCTCATATGAAATGAAAAGTTCTTAGGAAGCACTGGACTGTCCATGCTTCCATTAGAGTTATTGGACTTTTCATTTTTATTGGTGCACCCTAAAGTCTTGGACATGAAGGAATTTGTTCTGTAAGTTCAAGATCTTTGCAGACAAATAATATTAAAGCCAACAGTAAAATTCTTACAAAAATTAAGAATCTTTGTGTTTAGTTTCTCATTTTGCTACATTTCCTATAAGAAATTCTTAGTTATTTTTATTCATTGTTGAATGGGAGCCATCAGAAACACAGAAAAACATAATTTTTATTTCACTTTAGATTACATGATCTCTAACTACTCATTTGTATTAGAGTAGGACTGGCCATGTGAAAGTAGAAGCACTAAGCCTTTTGAGGGAGACAAAAACCTCAGAACTTTAAAAGCGTTCTTTCTGTGTACAATTGAATTGTATTAAATAAAAACTTTGTGAAACCCTTGTGTGCTGCAGGTGTTATTGCTCACATCATTTCTTCCTTTCAGAAGGGATCAGAAGCACAGAAATACCCATTACCAATCATCTCAGGGCAATTATTGGAGGCTTCTGCCCTCCCAAGAGAATGGGATCAAGATTGCATTTGATTGGTGATCTCAGGAAGATGTGTGCCTTCCAACCATGGACTGAGAGGGTGTACATCATTTATACCTTCAGGTGAGGGAGACAGAGAGAGCTTTGGTCTTTACCCCTTACTACCTGGCTGACTTTGAAGAATTTTTAAATCCCCCTGAACTCTACTCTCCTCATCTGTAAAATAGGGAAAATAATATTCACCTCAGAGGCTTCTCAAATATAAATGGGATCTAATGGAAAGTTCTCAGCATGGTACATACATGATGACTCATCCTCCCTCCTCCCCCTTTCTCTGTTCCTCAATGGTATAATTACTATTAGCTGAGCCTCTACCTCCAAGGAGAGAATTAACTGAGGAAAGAGGATGGACTCCCCTGGGGCATTGCTTTGGACTCTGCCTCTGCTCGGATATAAAATCAAAGAGAAGAGTTAAAAGGAAAGAGAAAATGAGAGTTATAGATCTTTTTTTTTTTTTTTTTGAGTTTATCAGCAATTTCTGTAGCTGGAATAAAAGAAAAAAGTAGTCACTGACTCCCTCTAGTTGTTATTGTGGTTGATAATAGAACTTGGAGAGCAGATGGGGAATGGTGCACCCTTCAAAGAGGCATTACAGAGGCGTTCTACAGAGATAGGATGTATGTCCTAGCAGGGAGGGGATGTTCCATGAGTTCACGGCAGGGGTGGCAGAGCCTGCAAAGATGAATGTAGCAGAGGTACTGAAGTTCTTATAGCATTATACCTGCTAGCTTATAGTATTGGCTTATGACCAGCAGGCCAAAAATGTCAGCAGAGAAAGAGTATCTTAACAATTTCCTTCTTCCACTGCTTAATGCACAGTGCTTTTCTTTATTTCACTTTCCCAAAGGGAAGCATGCATTTTTAAATCTCTATGACCAGACCCCTTGAGAGGATGCAGCAAGAAGGGCACACCATATTTGTGATATTTTTACAAAAAATTAATAACCTCAGTGTAATCATGAGAAAATATCAGATAAACCCAAGTTGAGACTCATTCTACAAACTATGTGACCAGTACTCAAGAAGGTTGAGGTCATAGAAGACACAAAAATACTGAGAAACTGTCACAGGTCAAAGTAGACTAAGAAGACATGATGACTACAACATGACATCTTGGTGTCTTGGATTGGATTCTGGAATGATAAAAATATTAGTGGAAAAATTGAGGAGATCTGGATAGTTTATAGTTTGTACCACTGTTAATTTCTTAGCTTTGATAAATGTTCATGGTTATGTAAGATGTTAACAGTAGTTGAAGCTGGGTAAAGGGTATATAGGAACTCTGCTATCTTTGTAATAACTCTTCTGTAGATTTAAAATTGTTTCAAACTAAATTAAAAGAAAATTCTATGGCACATACCACAGCGTACTCTCTTGAGCCATGTCAGCTTTATGTAAATTTGTGAGAATGAAGGCTGTTAAGATTTTTGTTCATTTCATCATCATTTAGGATAAGGTGTCTTTTTCCTCATCTGTCCCTTTCCCAACCAATTTTAGTGAAGAGTCAGGGAAAGGAAAAAATATGGAAAAAAGAAATGGAGCCCTGCCCATGTAAGGTGAAGGAAACTCTTGAGAACTAGAACTTAAGGTAGTGCTTAAAAGTATCCAAAAAAGACGTAAGGGATAATGGGGGCTTATTTAGATGCAAAAATGTCATGACGAAAGAGAAAAGGTTCTTTTTATAGTTCATCCCGATTATGTTTTCTAATGTAACTCATATACTAAAAGCATAAAGGAAACCCCGTGTTCTAATAAAAAGAAAATTAACTTACAAATAATCTTGGGAAGAAAAGATATTAAGTCACTAGTCTCATCCAGGAATTCAAAAGCATCTCATTTTTTTAATCCTTAATTTTCAATATTGTTGAGCCAACAAGTAAATAATAATGAAATGACCTTATAATGTGGCTTCAGTGCAGTTGCTTCTGTGGTTTTATTAATCACAAAGAACAATCTCTAAGAGGCTTATTTCTGTAGTCACAACTGTCATTGGTGAATAAAGCATTTGGTTGTCTCTAGGGAAGTGGGATTGCTGCCACACAGCTTATATGCATGAGGAATTAAGCATGGGTTAGGACATGTATTTTGACCTTTATGATTCAGGACTATTAATTATGACAAATTTTTTTAGTGATTGTTGAATTTTTTTTCAAAAAACTTTAACCCCACTCTCCAGGGAGATGGTGCTCCAGTATGGGTAAGGCCCCTTTAAAGTCTATTAAATCAGCTCTATTTGCTTGGAGACATGTCATACTCAGGAAGAGCAAGATGTGCTACATTGCATAAGATACCTACTTTGTCAGATTTATTTTTTATGACTCAAAGCTACCTCCTTTCTATCTTACTAACCCATCCTTCTAGTCTTATTCACATAAACGTAACATCATCAACATCCCATAATACACCTATATTCAGAATATCCCTTCTGTTTTATTTCTGAATGTTGAGTTATCTCATACCATCCCTGAGGGGTGGCTGCTAGAACCCCTGGACTCTGATCATATGTGTTAAAGCTGACAAAATAGAGTAAAAATTTATTGATATCATTTTTCCCTTCACATGTATTTATGATTATTTTGCCACATTTGCTTCATGTATTTCCTTCTCCAACGTTTTATCTGGAACACTTGAAAGTAAGTAGCAGACAGCATGGTGCCTCGCCCCTAAAGACTTAGCATGTCTCTTGTAACAGTGAAGACTTTCTCCTATTGTAATATAATACTATTATCGCACTCAAGAATTTCACACAATAGTATTCTCTAACAGTCCATAGTCAATCTTCTCCCATTCTCCCCAAAATACTCTTATTATTTATAGCTCTTTTATTCAGTCCAGAATTTAATCAAGATCACATGGATCCATAATTTGATCTTCCATGCACTCCGTTTCCTAAGATTGATTTGCCTATTGAAGAATCAAGGTGATTCTCCTTTCTCATATCCCTTTTCACAAAAGCCTATCTCCCTCTATATAAAAGAAAGATGAAAAGAGAAAGGAAGGATGGAAGAAATGAAAGAAAGGAGGGAGGGAGGGATACAAGGCATCATTTTCACCCATTTTGCATTTTTCATGGTACATAGTTCTAACTTTAAAAACTCCTGACACACCAAACAATAAAACAAAGCATAGCATTGGCATCTGTGAAGTATTGTTTAATCAACTTACAACATTCCTCCCTAACTTTTCCATTATACTATGCATTGCCAATAAATTTACTTCCTATATCTTATAAACGTCAAACTTTGTAATATATGTATACTGTTTTTCTTTGAATAATATTTTGACTAATAATCAGTCAATAATTTTGACTAATAACAATTTGACTAATAATTTTGACTAATAATAGTTTGTGAGAATTCAAACCAGAGGAAAATTAAAAAATTGAGCCTTATAATATTATACATTTTACCTTATGATATTACTGAGATTTAAAAATTGAGCCTTATGCTATTATATGTTTTTACATATTTAAATAATTTATTGCAGGCAGTTGTATTAGGTGATTAGGGAGTGACTCTAAGCTTAGAAATACATTCCAAGTGGTGAGAAATGAAATGGAAATACAATTTAGGTAGAAGAAAAATGCAAAATTTCAGTCTTAGAGAAGAATTTGTGTTTTTTTGTTGTTTGATAATGGTGATATAAAATTGCAAAAGTATTATAATTCAGTTTGATATATTTAAAAGAATGATGTAATAGTTTTATTTTAATATGCCAATTATATACATATATCACTACAATATATTAGAAATTACATAGTTTGTTTCCAATTAAACATAGACTAACAAATTTTTTATATTACTTTAAAGATGTGAGAGGAACTACATTCCCTAAATTTCATAGGGATAATTGAACAAATATATTTGAAGACCGGTATCCTAAATATTTTCACACCATGACTTTCTCTCATATTTGCAACACTGCCTTTCCCATTGTCATCCTCCATTGTTGGCTCTGGTTCTTCCTCTGACAAAACTGACGTTCCCATCATGACATCTCATCTACTTATGCCTTATGCCTGTGTTCTATCTTTGTTGTTACTATGGGAAACCTGGTCCTGCTCCTGGCAAAGATTTATCCCTTCTTCAGCTCCCCTCTTGCCTATACAAAGGCATTTTCAATAACCTTCCTTTCTTTCGCCTTATCCCTTCCATCAATGTTCAAAAGTTGGTTCTTTTCCAATGTGAATACCATTTTTAAAACCCCTTTGACTCCACTTAGGGTTCTACCTACACTCCCCATCCCAATTTCTCTCATTTTCTTTACAACAAAATGACTCAGAAAATTGTGAATACTTATTGTGTCTAATTTCCCTCCTCAAATTCTCTCAGGCTCTTGCCCTATCTCTCCAGCAAAACTGATAATGTCAAGAATGTCAGAGTTTTCCATGTTACCAAATCCAGTGATTAAATTTTAGTCTTCAAGGGTATTTGACCGAACCGATAACTCTCTCATGCACCATGTTCCAGCCTTCCAGTAATAATATTCTATGTTCTTTCTCCTACCTCTCTGGCCACTCTCACTCAGTTTCTTTTATTATCTCCCTCCTTATCTTCCCAATACTTAGATATTGAGGAGTACACTGGACTCAGTCTTTGGACCTCTTCTTTTTTTTAATGCATTATATCATATACCTTGGTAAATTTTGGCTGAATTATAGACTTAACTACCATTTTATAAATAATGACTCCCAAATTAATGCCTGCAGCTTGGACGTAAACTTCAGATTAAAAAAAAATACATTTTAGTTTTCTAAATGGCATCTCAATTTAACATATCAAAAACTGAGCTACTGACTTCCTACCCCTTGCTTCACACCTACTCTTCTTAAAATTTTCCACATCTCTCTTCTGTTCTTTAGTTGCCTTGGCCAAAATTCATTGACTCATCTCTTTATCTCACACCCACAGATAATTTTTTAACATATCCTGTTGGCTTTATCTTCACAGTATATTTTTTATATACTGGCTACTTAATCTAGTTACTTCAGTCACTTCCATGGCTAACATTCTGGTTCAAGATCATTACCTCTCTCTGGATTCTTACAATTGCCCTCTCATTGGTATTCTTCTCTTGCCCTACTTCAGTCTCTCTCACAATCAGCTGCCCAAAGGATTACATCAACACTGAAATTGGATCATGTCACTTCCCTGCTCAGAATCTTCCAATTGCTTCCCAAAAGCCAAGTTCTTACAATAGTCTATAGAGTCCCAAGTTACCTCCGGGTCTCCTTTGCTTTGCTTTCTTGCTCACTTTGCTCAAAATACTCTGTCCTTTGTACTTGCCCTTCTATAATATCAGATATGATATGATATCCTACCTCTTAGGTATCCACATGTCTTACTTTGTCATCATCTTTACACCTTTGCTCAAATGTCACACTATCCCTGAGTGCTCTCTTTCTTCGCTATCTAAATTGCATCTCCACCACTCCCTGTTTTGTTTTACTCTCTTGTACCACTACCACCTAATATTCTCCCCATTTGCCTATTTGTCTTCTTTATTGTCTGTAGCCCTTCCACTGTCCCTTCAAGGATCTCCACCACCATTCCTTGCAAGCTCCCTAAGGGCGAGGATTTTTGTCTGATTTGACCAAATACAGTCTGCTGCTATATTTCTATTCTCTGGCAGAGTGCCCAGTCCTCTTCTAGGAAGTCTATCAATATTTTAGAGTAAATGAATCCATGAGTAAATGTAATGAATTTTTGAAAAAAAATTATTAGGAGATACTCGGGCCTTTTTTGTTTTTTCTTTTTTTGCAGATTTTAATGTATCAAACATCAGTAGCATAATACCTGCATGATACTTCTTTTCCTAAAACAATTTGTAAGATAATTTTAAACACAAAATTCTTTCTGCTCAGGTTTGAGTAATTATGAAGAAAAATGAATTGATCATTACATTCTGTGACAGTTGGAGAAGTATGCATTGACATAGTAGGACATGAGCTGGGCTTTAAGTAAAGAACATAGGATTTAGAAATGTAGAAAGGTGAATAACTGGATGATCCAAGCAAGAGAAATGATGTGAAACTACACTGAACAGGCAGGAATGTGTGTAAACTTGCTTTTCTTTCTCAGAAGAGCATCCCAGTTAAAGGAGGAGAAGCTATGGCTTAGGGATGTAGGTAGAGGCTAGTACATGGTGACCTTGAACAAAGGGCTGAGAACTTTTAATTTATCCTCAAGGAATGGGATATTTATCAAATGTGATGTGACATATTTGGAGAGGAGAATACAGGAATGAAATGGTAAAGTGTTGGATAGATGATGTTCTGGCTGTAAGATTAATTAAACATAAGAAAGACTGAAAGTAGAGAACTTGGATTGGCCATTATTTCAGTAGAGTGAGGATGAAGCCTCAAAAAAAAAAAAAAAGTAATGCTGAATTCTGGGAAAATAGCACAAAGTAATTTTCCTGAAGCATGGTAGAATGGAGAGAGATAGTAACTTGTAAGAAAGGGTTGCAAAAGTCTAACTTCGAGTGGGCGAAAAAGGAAGACCTCTCTCAGAAGATAGCATGGAGGAGGGGAGAGCATTCCAGGCATAATGAACAGCAATTGCAGTCCATTTGCAGGTGAGAGTTTGGTATAATAAGGGAATGGGTAAAAGTAGCATTATGCTCAAGTAGGAAATGGCTGGAGATGAGGCCAGAAATTAAGCCAGAAGCCTAGAAGAAATGAAGTCAGATAATGGCTTACAGTTGACAAATTAGGGCATCATTTTCTTATTTGAAAGATAGTTGGTAGAGGAGTTATGCTTCGAAGAAAGTTGAATGAGTTGAGAATGTTAGACATGAGGAGAATCAATGGAACATGTATAAGCCAGTGTCTCCACACCGTAAGCAGTGGGATAAAATGGGAACAAAGCAGGAAAAGACTGATAAGACTGAGGGAAAAAGGCACATTGGAAAGGTAGGAGGTGAAAGGTGCTCTAACAGAGAATGTGCTGGTTTGGAAGCCTTTAGGAGGCTGCAGAAGATTTTGTTGTTGGCCTTTTCTCCTGCAAAGTCAAAGTCAAAGCTACTTCACAGCATTTGTTTTTATCTGATGAATGTGAATCTGACACCCAGAATAGGATTGAAATATACAAACTTTAGTAAACCTCTAATTGTATTTAGCGCTTTTACATTTACATGTTCTCAAACATAAACATCCAGCTTAGAAGAAATGGTATGTTCCTCATTTAGAACATTAGTAATGCCAAAATGGTAATAGATACAACCATGGAAAAGAATGATGCTAATGGCCTGGATGCATTTCTCTCTACTTGGCAATAATGCCCTTCCACTGAGGCAGGTGTTTACCTTTATGTTGAGTTTCTACTGTTTGCATTTGCAATTTTCAGTGGATCGCGTTTCCAGAAATATCCCACAAAGCAATATGCTCCAAAATGAATTATCAACAACAATAATAAAATCAGAATTTTCCAAAGGGTGACCTTATAGCTCCTAAAATTCCCAGGGAACCCATCTGTGAGACAGCAATGTTGTTAAGTTTGAGTTTTATATTTCCAAACTATATAATTAGTTTATTCAGTGTGAATTTATTAAGCATCTACCATGTGCTCAAAACTGAAAAGCTGTTTATTCATGATACCAAGAAAAATGTTAGGTCTTATAATGAGGAAGATCTTATCAAGGAGAACCTGGACATATATACAAAAGAAGACTGTGATAATAAGTTTAAAAAAAAGTAGGGGATATGAGATAGATAGGTAAGAAGGAGAGAGAGAGAAAGAGAAAGAGAGCGAGAGATCTTTGATTTCTAACTGGTGGATTATCTGAGTGGCCTTCTCTATATGGGTGGAATACAAAATGGATCTTGAAAGGTAGGGAGCATATCAGTAGGAAGCTATGCAGCAAGAGTTAGAACGATATTCTTGTCAAACTCCACTTGTGCAATGTTTTGAATTGTTAAATATGATACATAGGCAAGTTTAAAGAATATAGTACTTTTTCAGTTCACATATAGCTTAAGTACTGTAAGGTCTTAAGATTATACTTGATAGAAATTTTATTTTTATTTTTTTAGAAATTTTATTTCACACAAGAAATTTTATGGAGAGCAACTAACAACTGAATTATTTGAAATTATGTGAAAATTGAACTTTAATCAAAGACAAATTTGTGGATTGTTTCTTCGGGATTGTGTGATAGTGGGGTATAGTAATTATTTAACATAAAATTAAGATAAAGACTCTTTTTTTAAGTATCTTTTTGACCACCTCATCCATAATCAAAACTGTCTAATAATATTTCTCTCTTATTTTGATTGCTTTAAAGTGGTGCTTTGAAACATATATACATACAAACATTCAAATAAACAGAAAAATCAGAAATAAATTCCTTGAACATGGAAAAAATATCTCGAAATTTCCTGTTACCCCCAGAATATTTGGTAAACTACTTTATGTTATAAATATGTTGATCTATTAATAATATTTTTATATGTTATTGCTAGAATACTGAGCTACTAGAGAACCATTTTTGAGCTTTCTCTAATACTTTGACACTTTGAATACCTGAAAATTCAAGAACTACCTGAGTAATTAACAATGCCCATTAGTACAGGTTATCATTTTTATAACTCTCGGTGTTACCAAATTAAAATATGTTGAGAACGGTAAACAGTATATCTGACCCAAGATAAATTGAACATTGGTGATCTGGCCTAACTAATTTGTAAAAATAAAACAGGGTCTTGTTTATGTGGCTGACCTCTATGAGCTTAAAATCAATGTACTGTACTCAGTTTCCCTCTCTTCCAGTATTTATCATTCATTCAAACATATTAGGATCCTGCTCTGCTCAAACACCTCATGTGAGAAGGTTACAATAAAAAGACCACAGTTTCTGCCCTGCAGAGTCATGTGGTCTTGTGTGGGAGTTAGACATCTGCACACATAATTATAGCACCATAAATAGATCCCCTAGTCTATGAGAAACCTCAGGACAGATTTCCAAATTCTTTTTGTTGAAGACAGGATTCTTAGAATAAAGGATATGCCATCTAAGTTTCAGAGAATGAAGAAGAGTCGTTCAGGTAGACAGGGCAAGCAAGGTCAGCATGAGCAGGGGAAACAGGTGGTTCAAAGTAAGGGAGATCCAACCTTCGGTAGATGCTGTAAGGTCATGGTCCAAATTCAAACAGTATCAGGAGCCAGATTACACATAGATTTTAAGCAGAAGGGTCACGGATGATAATTGTGTTTTTGAAAGGTCACTTTGGTGGTGATGTGGAGAGAAAAATCACTGGATACAGAAAGAGTTGATAGGAGTCTAGGTAGAAAAATCTTGATGTTAACTAAGACAATAGTGGAGCAGGAGAGGGTGGATACATACAAGAGATAGCAAAAAGGTAGAATGACAAAACATCAAAACATGATAATCAGTTAGATATTATGACAAAGACAGGGAGAAATCTTTGTGTTGTTTGTTTCTGTCCCTTTTAATTTGTGTGTTTGTATGTGTGTGCTAGTGGTAACTTCAGTGAAATCTCCAATGATGGAGCAGGGAGGCACACAGTCTTTAAGGACCAACCCTGCAAAAAGACATATGCACCCTCTGTGTTCACTTAACATTATTTATAAAAGCCAAGATATGACAGTTTGTCATCGATGGATGAATGGATAAAGAAAATGTGTGTGTGCGTGCGTGTGTGCATATGAATATTATTCAGCCATAGAAAGGGAATCTTGCCATTTGTGACAACACAGATGGATCTTGAGGGCATTATGCTAAGTGAAATAAATCAGACAAAGACAAATACATTATGATCTCATTTAAATGTAGAATCTAAATTAAATATGGAATAATTAAAAAAAAACTCACACATGCAGAAAAGAGATTGGCGATGATTGCCAGAGATGGGGTAGAGAGTGGGAGAATAGGGGAAGGGGCTCAAAAGGTACAAACTTCCAGTTACAGAACAAGTAAGTCATGGGGATGTACAGCATGGATACTAGAGTTAGGAATACTATATTGCATATTTGAAAGTTGCTTAGACCGTAGACTAGACTTATTGCAGTGCTTATTTCATAATATATAATATATACAGTTACTGAATTGTTACGTTGTATATCTGAAACTAATATGTCAATTATGCCTCAATTAAAAAATAAATTCTAAAATGGCAAAATGACAGGTGATGAAAATTGTAAGTAGGGGTGGTGGGAGGAAGTGTGTGACAAAGCAGTGCATACTACACATTTTATGTATTTGCTATTAAAAAGTGCAATCGATTCTGGCTTCATTGTGGTCATACCCTCTGTATGTGTCTGATCCTATTCTCCAAATAAAAATATTTTTTTAAAACCTGCAGTAATAAAATGACAGGGATAGATAGATAGATGGGAACTTTTCTTTGGATAAATGCTGGAATTCTTAGCAATGATTAAGGTTTTCATGAAGTGTTTAACTATGTTACATGTCTTTTAAATCACTAATTTAAATATGAAAATTTAAATGGAATGGGTGATGGGTATTAAGGAGGGCACCTCTGATGAGCACAGGGTGTTATATGTAAGTGATGAATCACTAAATTCTACACCTGAACCAATTTTACCATATATGTTAACTAATTAGAATGTACATAAAACCTTGAAATTAAAAAAAAATTAAATGGAAGTACAGATGTTAATAATGAAATCAGAATTCGAGACTCATTACCCTCACACACATTACAAATTATTTGGATAATATAAGTTTTATCTTCTATCTGCTATGGGCATTTATATTAATTACTTTTTCTGTCTAGTTCTGTCCAGATCCTTGAAACATCAGGATGGCCATCAAATAGCTGTCTTTATCATGATGTTAGCTCAATGTTATTGTTTTTCCTCTTACCCTAACAGAAATAACTGGAATTGACTAGGATAAAATTCTGAGGGTGGATCTGAGAGCATGGATGTGAAATACCAGCCATGGAAGCTGATGATTAACATGACAGTGTCAGTCCCTCTGGATAGGTGGGGCTTTGGGACACATAGCTTACTGCTAGAATCACCTGTGACATGAGTTTCCTGTCCTTAAAGACATAAACTGTGAGTTCATTCCAATAATAGTTAACACGTAGCAAGTACCTGCACTTGTCTCACAGAAACCTGAGACTGTGTGTTTTGCTTCTGCGATTTATCCCTATTTTATAGATAGGTAATAAAGTAAGACACAAAAAGATAAAGTAAATTTCCCAAGGATATACAGCTACTGAAGGATGATACCAGGATTCTAACACAGACGGTGGCTTCCAGAGCTGCAAATTTTAATCACTTTGCTACTTTACCTTCCCAGAAGTCCCCTTTCTCCCTCATGTAAACAGGCCAGTGACAAACTCACCCCCAACAGACATTCTAGTTAAGTCCATTCATGGCCAGTTGATGTTCCAGATGCATCAAACTGAACACCGTGAGGTACATATTCAGATGTTTTTCATCTTTAAAAGCAGAGATCACATTGTTTTGCGAAACAGGAATATCCATCGAATGAAATAATGTATATGTATGTGTTTACATTTTTAAAGAAATTTTAAAAAAGAGGTTCCCAGGATTTCACATGATTCATTATTTGAGTATAAGAAGGAAAAGAGGTGGGGGTACCTGGCTGGCTCAGTCCATTGGGCATGTGACTCTTGATCTCAGGGTCATGAGTTCAAGCCCCAAGTTGGCTGTAGAGCTTACTTTAAAAAAATGTTTAAAAAAATAAGAAGGACATGAGGTGACGGCATATGTTTTCAGGTTTACTTAAAAATAAAAATTAATATTTCGCTAAAAGATCACATATTTTTCTTTTAGTTTCACTGCATTCCCTCAACAACAGATTGGAGTTGACAGTTATGTAAAAGTTATATATTTAGATGGACTAAAAATGTTGTCTACTGTTATTACAATGATTACTATCAGCCAAGAGTGGATATGAGTATGAGTCTTCTAAGCTAAAGATGTATAGTTAATTTCCTATTATTGCCAGTATGAGTTATGTAAATTAAACATGGCATGCCTATTATTTTTAAGAAGTAATCACTAGCTGATTTGACGATTCAGCAACCAAGGTTAAAAATATTTGTGTATATTTATTGAACAGAGTTATGCAGTTTAAAGATATTGGCATATGTTTATGGTAAATAGATTTGTATCCTAAAGCAATTTGTGCCTGAAAAATGCGTTGCTAATATCACTTCTAGAACTACCATGGTTATTTACTCTTTCTCTGAGCTTACATCCTAAAGTTCTCCGCCTTGTATATTAGATCGTGTTACACCGTTCATGTTATAATAAATGAGAGTGGCATGCAGTGTGGTGCTTAAAAACTTTAACACCAAGTGACTAAATTCAAGTACTGACTTCTCCATATAAGACATTAAAACATATCAGACATTGGGAAAATTAAATTATCTGTGCCTGATTTCCCCACATGCAAAAATGGGGTAATCATAGTAGCAGCATCACAGATATTGTGAATATTGCATCGGCAAGTACAAGGTGCCTAAGACAGCGCTTGAAATATGGTGAAAATATATTTGCTGTTATTATTATTGATCCTATGAGTTACCTTGTGTTTAAAACTTAATTTCTAACTCTGAAAATGTATGACAGTATATTATGTGCAATGAACTAAGTGAAATGTGAAATCAAAAGAGGAAATATTCTTTCCGAAGGTTCAGTTTTATCCAGTAAGAGCTTCGTTTTGGAAGGTAACTATTTTTCTCTGGGAGATCTTGATGTTGAAAAATAACTAATTCACTGTTGATTCAATTATCATAGTTATAATGGATAAAATTTGAATCAGTTTAATAAATCAACTACTTTTCTGAAAACAAGAATTGTGGCCATAAATGAAGCACTTTGGCCAGTAGTCTCAACCACTTCAATCCATTGCAGCAAATTTCACCCAAGCAAAACAAACCTAAACTAAAATAAATAAATAAATAAATAAATAAATAAATAAATAAATAAATAAAATAAAAAATTGAAATAGTGACATTTTAAATGGAATTTTCAAGCATTAGGTAATTATTAGAGCTTAATCCCTATTAGCACTTAAAGTTGGCAATGCTATTTGTATTTTAATGGAAGATATTTAGTAGAGAAAAACATTAAATGATACCCAAATAGATACCTATAGTGGAGATTTAAAAGCTGAGAAGATCCAATATGGTCTAATGCAATTTTGCTGAAGTAAGGGTCTGACCTACTACAAAATGTGTACTCCCAGTTCTAATGGTTATTTATTTTCAAGGTACCATAAGGAATGTTGCTGTTATTTCAACTTATTGAAGTATAATTAAGTTAGAATATGTGCATTTGAATAATATGGAAGCATGACGCCAAATAAAACCTATGAGTGTTGGAATTGGACAATATGAAAACAATATCTGAAAGTTTTCTTGGCCCCATATTCACCGTTAATCCTACTTCCTCTGGAATGTTTCTCTAGTACTTTGCACATGTTTTAACCATGAGGCCCTCTCCCATAACTATTCATCTGCTTTGTTTTCCCCACCAGATAATCAGTGTCACTTAAAACAACATCTTCTTTAAACATGTCTGGTATGGAACTGGGCTTAAAACCATGTGGACTAATATTTAAAATTTATCCATTATACCTATCTCAAGAGCCTTTGACTTCTAACTTGATGATATTTCAGGCCTTTTATTTGGGCTTATTTAGAAACTAAAATTACTAGAGTATAATGGAATTATTAATAAGGAAATGACCTTTACCCAGGCAATCCCACATTTCTTTTTTAGTGTCCTTTAAGAATATAGTACCACAAATTAAATAGTAGGGCATTTTAAAAATGATTCCTACCCTAGAGATACTTCAATTTTCTGCACAAGGGCAAGAACTAATTTACTTTCATATGTTCGCCAAACCAAAAAAAAAAAAAAAAATGCAGGAGGTGATGCTATAAAGTACTTAGAAATGATTGCATTTATAATGTTATAAATTCCCAAGTGTGCAAAAAGGAATTTAATTCAACTTGAAATCTGTTTCCTATAGAACTGAAACTACTAGACTTCAGAAATTGAAAAACTATCTTCTGTGAAAATCCTTTTCCATTTTGATTTTTAAATACTTTATATAACTTTATTTCTCTCATAATTTTTATAACAACTTTACTAAGATATATTTTACATACCAGAAAATTTGCCCTTTTAAAGTATACAATTGATTGTTCTTCGGCATGTTCACAAATCATACAACCTTCATGATTATCTAATTTTAGAACATTTTTAGAACCTTCCCCCCAAAAAACTTGTATTGATTAGTGATCATTCTTCATTCCCCTTTCTCCAAGCCACTGCCAACTACTAAACTATTTTCCTGGTCTATTACTTGTCTATTCTGGATATTTCACTTAATTGGAATCACACGACAGGTGGTCTTTTGTGACTGATTTGTTTCACTTATCATATTTTTAATATTCACCCATGTTATAGTATATTTCAACATACTTCATTTCTTTTTATTGGTAAATAATATTCCATTGTATAGATCTGTCATTCAATGGCTCAAAGTTTATCTATCCATTCATTAGTTGATGGACATTTGGGTTATTTTCAGTTTTTGACAATTATGAATAATGCTGCTATGAACAATCATATACAACTTTTTTGTATAGACATGTGTTTTTATACTTCTTGGATATATAAGTAAGAATGGAATTTCTGGGTTATATGGTAACTCTATGTTTAACATTTTGAGGAAGTACCAAACTGTTTTCCAAAGTGACTGCACCATTTTGCAATCCTTCCAGCATTGATGAGTGAAGGTTCTATATAACTTTTTATGATATATAATTGAATTCAAGAAAAATTCTATCTCTACTTTTATAGAATAACTTTCAATTTTTATCACAATATAATATATATCATAGTATATCTGGAACAACTCTGTTACCTCCTTAGACTGTAAGCAGAGTTTAAGAGCCAAAACCTATTTTATCCATCTTTGTGATGCCAGCACAATTTTTTAAAATTTAATTTTATTTTTTCAGTGTTCCAAGATTCATTTTTTATGGACCACACCCAGTGCTCCATTCAATACGTGCTCTCCTTAATACTCACCACCAGGCTTAACCATCCCCCAACCCCTCTCCCCTCTAAAAGTCTCAGTTTGTTTCTCAAAGTCCACAGTCTCTCATGGTTTGTCACCCCCTCCGATTTCCCCGATTCACTTTTCCTTTCCTTCTCCTAATGTCCTCCATGTTACTCCCTATGTTCCGCAAGTAAGTGAAACCATATAATTGACTCTTTGCTTGACTTATTTCACTCAGCATAATCTCCTCCAGTCCTGTCCCTGTCTATTCAAAAGTTGGGTATTCATCCTTTCTGATGGAGGTATAATATTCCATTGTATATATGGACCATATCTTCTTTATCCATTCGTCTGTTGAAGGGCATCTTGGCTCTTTCCATAGTTTGGCGATTGTGGCCAGCACAATTTTGACATGTGACAGTCATTTTGAAAAAATGTTGAATAAATGGTGATTTGGATTTATCATTTAATAAAAATATCTATAAATATATTATCATGTTTGATATCTACTTTCTGCCAATGTGGCAAATATGAACGTCTGAAAACTTCCCAGTATAAAAACCTACATAAAATGCACCAAATAGTCCATTTAAATACCATTCCAGTGTTTTCTGAAGACTGGAGCAACCTGAAGATATTTGCTGATCCAAAGAACTAGAAACTTGGGGTTAACGCCAATGGGATAAATTGGGAGCAGAGGAGAAAGAAAGAGTTTTGGGACTAAAACTCCTGTACCCATCCAGAGCCAGAAGAGGGCCACCACACTCTCAGAGACAGGGTAGCCTAAAAGAAATCTAGCATCCGCAAAAAGATGTCAGGAAGACTATCAGTATAAACCTGAGTTAGGAAACTAGGTTTAGAAAAAAACAACAACAGCAGCAATGATTGATGGGATATTGCCCTTGAAAAGGGTGGGAGTTCATATTTTTATTAATTATTTAAACTTAAAGTAGTCCCTGCTTCATAGTGCTTAGCAGAAAGAAAAATATATTCTCCTGGAGGAAGGTCTTTTAGCCAGACCTTACAGAATTCCCACAGATTAAAATAAACCAAATATGAGCTTGCAATCACTATTTTAAATCATGAGAAAACTAAGTCGCCTTGTGCTAGAATCAGAAGAAACAATAAATAGCAAATTCTATTCTCAAGAACATTGGATATTAAAATTACAATGCACATAATATAAAATAAGTGTAAAATATTTAAGGAATAAAGAATGAAACTAGCATGCCATATTTTAAAATTTATTCATCAAAAGCTTTATGAGAAACAAAATTTAACTAATTTTTTCTTAAAAAGTCTTATTAACTTGCATTAAAGTTGTTATTACTAAATATGAACAGTTTAACATTGTTTTTATTTAACAAATGAGTTTCTATGGCAGGCCCAGCATGAGGAGCTGGCAGTATAGCAGAGGCAAAAAAGTTTCAGTTCTGGCCCTCATAGTTTACCATCTAGAAGCAGAAATTTTTATACTGGATTAGGATTAAAGCTTCTAGTTTTTTGTCTTATTGGGATCTGAAAATTTACTACCCTAGATTAATAAAAGTTGAAGGAAGAGTGGCGTGAATAATTTAAAATGAGAGTTAACTCTCCTAAAATTCTCATTAATTTTAAACGACTATTTTATTTCTATGTTTTATGTATCATTGTGTTCTGAACAATTCACATTTCAACGTCTGTCAAGATTCTTCAATCAGGGTCCCCCTTCTGTATGTACCATTGACTTCACTACACAATGATTCTAAGAGTGATCTATTCAAAGTAATAGAGCAAAATTAACAAACGTATAGCTAATTAGAAGGCTAACCCTTCTTTAATGTATTGGGAGCAGAGACTTAGAAACAGTAATTAGATTTTCATGTACTTGTGAAGAATAGGTACAGGGTTTTGAAGAACACAATCAGAAGACAAGAACTGTATTTCAGAGCAATTAAGTTATTACAGAATGGGACGGGGTGCTAGTATATACTTACAAGTGTGAGGTTGTTTAGAAGAAAACGGAGGGGCGCCTGGGCGGTTCAGTCAGTTAAACACCTGCCTTCGGCTCAGGTCATGATCTCAGGGTCTAAGATTGAGCCCCAAGTTGGGCTCCCTGCTCAGTGGGGAGTCTGCTTCTCCCTGCCCCTCCCCCCGCTCATGCTCTCTCTCGCTTGCTTGTGCTCTCTCTCTCTCTCAAATAAGTAAATAAAATCTAAAAAAAAAAAAAAAAAAGAAGTAAGAAAATGTAACAACTCAACATGAAGGATGGGTTAAAAATGTTTTCTTCCCTGAGAGTTATAACCTCCTCCTGTTTTTTCCTGTATAAAATTCTCACTCATAGAATATGTTCTTCCTCTTGAAGTATATATCTATATATCTATATCTATATCTATATCTATATCTATGTCTGTCTATCTATCTATCTATCTATCTATCTATCTATCTATCTATCTTTTATTTCAGAGAGAGAGTGAGAGAGAGAGAACGCAAGAGGGGGTAGGGTCAGATGGAGAAGCAGACTCCCCACAGAGCAGGGAGACTGATGCAGAACTCAATCCCACGACTCTGGGATCATGACCTGAGCCGAAGGCAGTCGCTTAACCAACTGAGCCAGCCAGGCACCCCTGAAGTATATTATTAAATAAACTAGTTTAACACCAAAAGATAAAATTAGGAAGAAAGAACATTTAAATATATACATTTTTTTGACTCCTAGATATTTTTCATTCTCTCAAACAACATTAGGTTAAGGAAAAAACAAAACAAGTAAGGAGTATTATGGACCCTCTATCAAGTGAAATAGCTTTCCATGGTGATGTCTCTGCATAATTTATACATGTAAACAAATGATAAATCCAAATCATGGTTCTGCAGTTGAAGAACTTTCTATAGGAGAAGTTTCTAACTTGGACTATTTGAAATACTTTATTTTTTGAAGAAGATGTAAAAACAAACAAATAAACAAACAAAAAAACAATTCCAGAACACAATGCCTAATAGGATTCATCTTGGGTACCAGTCTGGGGTAGTAAATAGCTGCTGCATAAAGTTCCAGCAAGAGGAATGTTATGAGGTTGCTCAAGAAACAGGTGGTTATTTCAGGTTGTCTCAGGGAAGGGAGGATAGAGTGTCAACACACATGTGGTTTACTTGATGCAGCTATAGAAAGCTGGTGCCAGATAGCAAAAAGTCAATCTATTATGTAGCTGATTATACATTTCACTTTCTACGTGCAGTTTTATGCACTGTGTGTTTATGTAGCAATTCAATATTGATGGGGCTTATTTCATAAATGAGTAAATATCTGTACAATACAGATAAGTCAAGAGTTTTTCCTAATTTTAGTTGTCTTTTTTTTTTTTTTTTTTTGAGAGAGAGAGCGCGTTCACAGGAGGGGGCGGTGAAAGGGGCAGAGGGAGAGGGACGAAGAGAATCTTAAGTAGACTCCATGATCAGAGTGGAGCCTGACGTGGGGCTCAGTCTCAGGACCCCGAGATCATGACCCGAGCCGAAATCAAGAATCAGATGCTTAACTGACTGAGCCATTCAGGTGCCGCTGGCTAAGTCTTTGCCAGAAATTTCTTATGAGCAGTTGAAAAAGTTAAGAATATAGATGAGTGGTTTGCCATATATATTCTTCTTGGAAAATGTGTCTCACAAAGTACTTCCCTAGAAAGCAGTATTCTGAGACTCTTTTGGCTTCTACTGAAGAGAAAGATTCAGATATTAGAGGAAGTCCCCTGGGAAAAGAAGGAACAATGGCATATTTCTTATGTAAAGTGTTGTTTTTTGACTCCTGAGTGACTCAGTCCCTTAAGTGTCTGCCTTCAGCTAAGGTTATGATCCCGGGGTCCTGGGATTGAGTTGCCTCCGCCACCCTCCCCACCCGCCATTGGGGCTCCATGCTCAGTGGGGAGCCTGCTTTTCCCTCTGCCTGCCTCTTCCCCTTCTTGTGCTCTCTCTCTCTCTTCCTGACAAATAAATAAAATCTTTAAAAAAATTAAAAAATAAAAAAGATAGAGTGTAGTTTATATAATCTTTTATTGCTAAGGAAGGGACACCAAGCTGATCAAAAGGGTAGGAATGAAAAAATTTCCAATAGCAATAATAAACAAATGTTATTGAAATTGAAAGAATTAGGTGTCCACAAGAAGACTCTTTTTATTAAAAAAGGGTATGCCAGGGTGTTGTTACCTTAATAAATTTAGCAAGGTCCAGAATCTAGCCCTTTGCTGGGCAAATCCGGAAATTTGTGTTTGTTTTTTTTTTCAATGTTTTTGAGTGGTAGCTAAACTCATATGAAGGAAGAGGAAGTTAATAATGTCATTTACCTGCTTAAATCCCTTCCATGGCTCCCCATTCCTTTCATCAAAGACCAAAACAAATAGCATAGCTTATACTCCACTGCAGCTGTACTAAACTGCTATTTTTTTAGATGTTTTATTGAAACATCATTCACATACCATTTACAAGCATATCTGGGAGATATTCTGGGTTTGACTCCAGACCGTTGCAATAAAGCAAGTATCACAATAAAGTGAGTCAAATGATTCTTCTGGTTTCCCTATGCATATACCGTAATCTATTAAGTGTGCAATAGCATTACATCTGAAGAAAGCAGTGTGCGTACCTTAATTTAAAAATACTTTATGGCTAAAAATGCTAACTGTCATCTGAGCTTTCAGAGGGTCATAATCACTTATCACAGATCACCATAACAAATATTCTAATAATTAAAAATTTTGAAATATTGAGAGAATTACAGTGTGACCCAGAGATGCAAAGTGAGCAAATGCTGTGGAAAAATGGTGCTGACAGACTTGCTGCACTCAAGGTTACCCTAAACCTTCAATTTGTAAAAAACGCAATTATCTGCTAAGTGCAATAAAGGGAAGCACAATAAAACGTGGTATGCATTATAGTTAACCCATTTAAAGTGCAATTCATTGGCTTTTTATTAGATTCACAGAGTTAAGCATCTATCACCACAATCAATTTGAGAACATTTCCATTACCTGCAGAAGAAATTGCACATCTCTTAACTATCACCTCCTCCAATCTCCTCACTTCCCCTAGCTCTAGCAACTGCTAATTTATTTTCTATTTCTATATATTTGCCTGTTTTGGACATTTCATATTAATCAAATTATATAATACATGGTCCCTTGGGGCTGGCTTCTGTAACTTAGCATAGTATTTTCAAGGTTTATCCATGTTATAGCATGTATCAGGATTTTGTTTATTTCTGCATAATATTCCATTTTACATATATAGTACATTTTTTTCATCCATTTTTCAATTGTTGGATGTTCCGGTTGTTTCTACTTTTTAGTTATAATGAATAATGCTGCTATGATCATCCATGTATAAGTTTCCATGTGGACATATGTTTTCCACTTTCTTGAGTATATTCCTAGTAGTGAAATTGTTGAATCATGGGATAACTATGTTTTACCATTTGAAACACTGCCAGACTGTTTCTTCAAAGCAGCTGTACCATTTTACATTTCAACTAGCAGTGTCTGAGGCTTCTCCATTCTTTCCAGCACTTGTTATTGTTTACCTTTTTGATTATAGCCTTCCTAGTGGGTGTGAAGTGGTACTCCATAGTGGTTTTAATTTGTATTCCTCTGATGGTTAATGATGTCAGATATCTTTTCATTTGCTCACTTCCCATTTGTATATCTTTGGAGAACTGTCTCTTCAGAGTTTTTGCTCATTCTTTAATTGGGTTATTTGTCTTTTTATTATTAAGTTTTAACAGTTATCTATATATTCCAGAATCAAGTTCTTATTATATATGATTTGCAAAACTTCTCTCTCATTCTGTGGGTTGTCTTTTCACTTTCTGGATGATTTCATTCGAAGTGCAAAAATTATTAATTTTGATGGTGTCAAAATTTGGGTGGTGTCAGCTTGGGCTGCCACAGGCTGAATGGCTCACCCTAATGTATGTTCTCACAGTCTGGAGGCTGGAAATCTGAGTCCAGGGTCTCAATAGGCAAGTTCTCTTCCTGACTTGCACACAGCTGCTCTTTGGCTGTGTCCTCACATCATAGAGAGAGAACTCTGGTATCTCTTTCTCTTCTAATAAGGACAAAAATCCCATCCTGAGAGCCTCACCCCCATGACCTCATCTGAATTTAATGATATCCAAAGGCCCCATTTCCAAATACCATCACACTGGGATCTGGGCTTAAACGTATGAATTTCGGGGAACACAATTCAGGCCATAGCAGACAGTGTCCATTTTATCTGTTTTTCTTGTGTCGCTTGAGCTTTTAGTGTCATGTATAAGAAACTACTGCATAATCCAAGATTATAGTATACCCCTATGGTTTTTTTCCTAAGAATGTTACTTTTAGCATACTTAAGTGTTTTATTTGTTTGTTTGCTTTGACTTTAGGAAGTTGTTCTTGCTGTTTACTTGATCTGAAAAATATTTTACTGAACATACCTTTTGCCTGGCTAATTCTTAGTCATTTCTCACATGTCGTCTTAGATGCTCCCTCCACACACATACTTCCTGCAGGGGTTAGTTGAATGCTGAGGACCCTGGATATAACCCCCATCACGGCACTGATCACATTGTTTTGTAATTGCTCCAGCTACCTTTATTTACCATGTCTGCTTCACCACTGTGTACATTATAACGCCTGAAAAAATTACAGGAGCTCCTACATATGAGGCATTCAATAATATATTATGGGATCAATAAAGGAATGGCCAAAATATCAACTTTTAATTTATGGTGAGAAATAGAATTGTCAAACAGAGCTGGTATCCAAACCGAGCTGACAAGGGCAAATCTCTTCTCTGCAGGAAACAACACAGAAAATTCAGTTATTCTAAGAATATTTCTTGGTATCCATGGGCTCAGAACATATTATATTATTTGAACATTTAATGGCACAATGTCAGGATGGTGTGTCCTGACAATTCCAGAGCTCACATACACTTGTCTCTACCCCTATTCTCACATGACTGTGACCCTTGAGCCTTGACTCCCTTTTAGAGAGAGAGTTCTTAGGAGACCCATGCCAGCTTTTTCTTTCCCATTGTTTTTCTCTGTTATTTAGTGCCATTCCTTCCCCTTTCTCACTGACAAATTCTGCTTTACTTTTATACTAACACAACATAATAGGACACAGAGTATTATTCTCTGAGCCACGTTCCTCTTCTAAATGCTGCACACAGTAAAATTTTCCATGGCAGGACAATATGTTTTAATATCCTTTATAACTTCTAGGGCACCCACTAGAGCATTTTAACTCCATGAATAGCAAACAATGTCATAGCCCAAATATTTTTGGCTATATAATTATAACTCTGTTGATTAGAGACATGATTTAGTTTTGTTTTGTTTAGAGTTAGAGCTTTGTTGGGCTATGTAGGGAGATTTAAATATTCAGGCTGAATGCTATTTTGTGTGCCTGGGAGTGTTCGCCACAGCAGGTGTTACCTAACCAGATGCTAAAGCCTTTTAAATTAATACGCAGCATCTTGTCAAACATGCCTCCTGCTTTACACTGTCAGAGCTGTTGAAAATTGGCTTTTCCTGCCAACAGAATTTTCGGTTGGCAGTGACTCAGCCCTGACATGCTTTAGCTACAGTGCTTACTGGGCCAGGTGATTTTACTAATGTGCTTATAGAATGTTGAATTTTAAATTTAAAAATAAATTTATATAAATAAATTTCCAAATTATTTTCAAGCATCAAATGAGCAAAGAGTATCTCTAGGACGTTGATAGGAATAAAAGATTCATTCCCTTTCTTTCCATAAGAATGAGTCAAGCTCAAGGACAAGCTCATTAATTGGATTAGAGAACTAAAAGGCATGGTTCCTGTGTGAAGGTTTCTTTCTGGTGATTTTCCTCTGTCTTTTTTCATATATAGTAAGACCAGGTCTGAGGACTTTTCCTATTTGAGAAAAAGTACAGGGGGAGCTGGAGCAGGTTAAACGGAAAGGATACCTGGACTCTGTCTTCCGGCTTGGTTCTAGCCCATTGAATTTGTCTTTGTCATTTCAGTAATAATATGCAGAGGGACCACAGGATTTGGGAGTTAGAGAAGCTACTCAAAGTTAGGATTTGGAAAGCTACTCAAACTTAGAGCCAGGACCCAAGAGGGAAGGATCTTAACATGGTCCATCCTACTCACCGGAGTCAGGAAATATATAAAAGGCTTTAGACTGTAACCCTGGGTTCTGGCCAGACTTGTAGGCAGCTGGGCTGCTCTCAAACTACATCTCATAGCAACCAACACAAGGGTTCGCTGAAAACTCCTCAAATATGTTTTATCCTGTAATTTCACTTTGGACTCCAGACAACATCTTGAGTGTTGTGTAAGCCCCAGGGTAGTGGCAGTAGGTGCAGTGAGAGAGGTGTGGAGGGAATTATAGCAGGTGAGGTCACCTGCATTTTAGGGGGCTCTTAAGAACAGTTTATGATGACCAGAAAATTTCTTCATAGTTGCTATCTTTGTAGACATTAATATTGGGCTTAAGAGAACACAGTGTTATTTGATGTGTTATAGGTAATATTAACCAAATTAATGGAAGTGTAAGAATATACTCTGTGCAAAGGAGCAAATGGGCACAACAAGCCATTTTCTCTTATAAAAAGGTGCTGAGTATTTTTACTGTGTCACGTTAATGTCAATCATTTTTCATCATGCTGTTCCGCTAATGATACAGTGGGATCCTCTCTTCTTGAGAGCAATCCTGCTGTCCCTGATTTATTATTAGGATCTTCTAAAAGAAAAGTGTGTGTGTGTGTGTGTGTGTGTGTGTGTGTGTGTGTGTATGGCGGGGAGTAAGGAGCTCAATGAAATTTATTTCACTGATTTAAGTTGGTTATGTGACTCTCGAGTTGCATTTCAGTTGCCATGAATGGGGGAAAAATCTACATGATTTCCTGAAGCACCTAATGAAATATACTATCCTAATATAGAAAAGTGGGCCTTAGAAGAGAACAAAATTATATGGAATAACTCAGATAGCTCAAAAATTACAGAGTGCGTATTATTTATTGAACTTCTGTTGTAACCCGGACCTATACTAGTCACATTTGTACTAATAATCTGATTTTTTTTTTAACTTTAAGATTTTATTTTTGTAGAGCAGTTTTGGATTCACATCAAAATTGAGAGGGAGATACATTGATTTGCATAGACTCTCCCTTTTTAACATGCATAGACTCCCCCATTGTCCACATCCCCTGTCAGATGGTACGTTTTGTACAGTTGATGAATGTACATTGACACATCAGTATCATCCAAGTCCATAGCTCATATTACAGTTCACTCTTGGTGTTATACCTTCTATAAATTTTAAAAATGTATAATAACATGAATCTATTATTACAATATAATAGTGGGTATTTGTACCCCTGAAAAATTCTCTATGCCCCGTCTCTTCATCCCAGCTCTCTCTGAGTTAACCCCTGGCAACTGCTGTTCTTTTTTTTTTGTTTCGTTTTGTCTTATTTTTTACTGTCTCCATAGTTTTTTTTTCCCAGAATATCATATAATTGGAATCGTACACTATATAGCCTATTCAGAATGGCTTCTTTCACTTAGTAATATGTATTTAAGGTTCCTCTATGTCCTTTCATGGCTTGATAGCTCATCTCTTTCTATCACTAAGTAATATTCCATTGTTTGGATGTACCACAATTATCCATTCACCTATTGAAGGACATCTTGATTGCTTTCAAGTTTTGACAATTATGAATGAAGTCAGTATAAACATCCATATGCAGGGATTTTTGTAGACATAATCTTTCGATTCCTTTGGGTAAATATGAAGGAGCACAGTTGTTGGATCATATGGACTAATGATCTCATTTTTACTCACACCAACCAAATAAGAAAGCACTGCTACCTACATTGCCTAGACAGACAATTATGGCTTAAAAAGTTCACTGTTATTGGCGTAGATATGAACCTAGCTCTTTTTCACTCTGAAATTGGTACTGTTTGGACCAAGCCACATATACCTTTTATGAATAGGCCAAGTATAAGGCCAATTTACCCATTAGGCACAGTGAAAGCACAGCTTTGGGCTCACAATATTCTTAGGGCCTATGCAAATGTTCCAATTACTTTAAAAAGTAAAAGAAAAAAATGAATATTATCCAGTCTGGATTATGTTAATCTTTATATCAGCACAATAATAAAATATTTATATTTATATCAGCACAATAATAAAATATAACTTTTAATACTTTTAATGAACGAAAGGACCCACAAAGGCAAAAGTACCTAAGGCCCACAGAAGTCATAAGGTAGACAGAGTAGTCAGTTTTGGGGTACCGAAAAATATACTTCCCTCGAAATAAGTTCCCAACCAATCTAAGGTAGCGTTGCCTGTTCTCCAGTATTCAACGACAAAGCTGAATCATTTCTAACAGCTGCTTTTAAAGAACATCTGATATGTGGGGCAACGCTATACATAGTAAACAGATTAAAGACGAGAAAGCAGAGCAGAGGTAAGATATAAGATAGGAACATTTCAGCGGGAATGTAATAGGTGAGGCATGGTAGGAACATGGCTTCATGGTTAGACCGCCTGAGCCTACCTGACAGCACCTATGTTTGATTTCAACAAACACCCACTTTTTGGATGATGCCAATTTCCTTGATTGGAAGATTTTTTATAAACAAAAGTTATCCAGTACCTGTGTCTCCGTCTACATAAAATGTTTCTTATAGCATGTTTGATTTTAAACAGACTCACATCTCTCAGGTCACTGTAATACATTAACATAATTTACTATTATGCAGTTTAGGGAAAAGGCAGCACAGTTCTCTTGTTGGAATACAGATACATAACAAATCAAGGGGGCACAAAATATTATTTGCATGGAGTTTAAATCTTATTTTCCTTTTAAATTGGGCAGCCTTACTCAACAATTTCTGCGAAAACTCTGAGAGTCCAGTTGTGCCTGTCAAATTGCATTAGCTATGCAGGCGATTCTACCTTCAAGCTATCTAGCCCAGGGCTGACCATGAGACAAGGCTGTTTCACACAGTAATTTTGGATGACAGCTTTTCCTGAGCTCATGAAAGTCTAGGAGGCAATTATGAGACCAGAGGTCATTAACACTGCATTTGGTTATATAACATAATATAGCAATAAGAATAATAATAAAAATAAATGTATATATACATACAGAGAGAGATGGGGTATTAAATTTCTACAAAACACATGCTTTTTTATTTGCAAACAGTTTCTACAGACTCTTGTGAATTTTTAACTGATATTCTGAGATTTGTATATATATAAAATTTAAAGAATATATTAAGACTTTTTGTTTTTTGTCTTTATCTCTTCAATGTAATAGTTCTGTTATTAATTTGTTCTAGAAAATATGTCCTATGGTGTAGGAAAGGAATTATGTATCATTATACATGTAAATACATGTGCAGTTATATTCAAAGAAATGTAGATTTAAAATACAAAGCTTTCCACTGAGGATTACAAATAGAATTGTTAGAAGAATTTTCAATTTTCATAAGAGGAGACACCAAAATATAGTAAATTGGGGGTACAGCCTAAGGAAGTCATTATAAAAACATTTTGAAGTCGTTAATTTTGTCTAATTTAAATGCTAGATGGTCAAGTCAGCATGCTTCCATGCCATATGCTTTCCTCAGAGCTATTTTTGATTTGCACAAATGTTAGATGGTTGGAGAATAAACTTAAAAGATGCTTTTTTTGTGGTTGGTGAGGTTGTTGGTGGTGCTTAGTGTAGCTAAATTCCAGCTCACCCTTTATTTTTTCTCTTCTCTCTCAGACTGGTTTGCACTTATGGTTTTTCAGCCAGTACATACTCAGATACACTGCAGAAATAAGGCCATCACCAGCTAATTAATAAAGTGGCCCACAAGATTAGCGAATGCAGGTTTAATTGGAAGGTAAAGAGTGTTAAAATTATAATTATGATGAATGGATTGTCAGAGATTACTCTGGAGACTGCTGCCTGGTGTTGATGACTTGAAGTTAAAAGGCTGAGTTTCCCTCTTGTCATGCAGCTTCTCCTGACCTGCTTTTCTGAGGTGAGGATTTACCTATTAAATCAAGGCCTTTCCAACATTTAGTTAATGAGAAAATATGTCCTTTTGCTTTTTCCAAATAAACCCCCTCGAGTCAGCACACCGTCCTGAAATGAGTCAGAGAAGTTAGCGATCTACTTCAGTCCTATGTTTAATATTAAACGTCAGAAAATGCATCTCAAGATGAACATGTATAAAAGTAGAATGTTCTGCATCTTTCTGAAGATCGACAGCCTAGTAGGCTGTGGTGATTTACTAGGTAAAAAGAAGCATGAGGAGAAGGGAAGAGAAATGAAGGCCAGAGGAAGCTCTGAATCTAAACACTCTATTCCTATCCAAGTTACTCCTATAGAACTTAATTAGGTGCAGAAACTGAGGGAATTTGTATCTTGCCCTTGTAGCTTTCACTTTAACACATACAGGAACCAAAACAAGGGAAGGCTCTTTGCATGATACCAATTGAGAACAACTCACTGACCCAAGAGCTATTATTTGAAATATTTAGTAACTCAGATGCTTGAATTACTCAAGTTCATCTTTAGCTCTGATGCCGGCAAGCACAGGCAAAAACACTTTTAAGATACAAAGGCAGATTACCTCTGCTCTGGGGATCTGACAGACCTGGGGGAGATGGGGACCAGTATGGGCTTTGCTAGAATTAGTTAATCTCTCTTTTTTTTTTTAGATTATTTATTTGAGAGAGAGAGAGAATGAGAGAGAGCGAGAGAACATGCTTGCACGCATAAGTGGAGAGAGAGGCAGAGAGAATCTTAAGCAGACTCCCCGCTGAGCACGGAGCCCTACACAGGACCCATGAGATCATGACCTGAAGCAAAACCAAGAGTCAGACACAACGGATGAAGCCACCCAGGCGTGCCCATAGAGTTAATCTTTTTAATCAAGTTTTTTTTTTAATAAGATTTGTAAGTTAGAATTAGGGGTGCACAGAAATTAGATGACTTGTGTTTGGTGTAAGAAGTGATACTCTCCATTTTTTAAGATACTAACATATATATCTATATATAATGGAATTTCATTCAGCCATAAAAAAGAATGAAATCTTGCCATTTGCAACAATATGGATGGAGCTAGAGTATAATGCTAAGCAAAATAAGCCAATCAAAGAAAGACAAATACCATACGATTTCACTCATGTGTGGTTAAGAAACAAAACAGTGAAATAGAAAAGAAACCAACCAAGAAACAGACTCTTAACCATAGAGAACAAACCGATGGTTACCAGAGGGGAGATCAGGTGGGGAGGGATAAATGAAACAGATGAAGGGATTAAGAGTACACTTATCCTGATGAGCACTAATATATGCAATTGTTAAATCACTGTACTGTACACTTGAAACTAATATCACACTGTATATTAACTACACTGTAATTTAAATAAACATAGCCAAGCAAAAAACATATAATATTTTCTTTTTTATATATATGTAGAGAGAGAGAGAGAAAGAGAGAAATTTTTTTAGCACCCTACACTTGAGTTAAAAAACTCAGGAATACCCAAACATTACACACAGGAAAAGAGGAAAAAAAAAAAAAAAAAAAACCTCAGGAATACAAAAACACTAATTTGATGGGGCATATGCACCCCCATGGTTATAGCAGCATTATTTACAATAGCCAAACTATGGAACCAGCCCAAGTGTTCATCAATAGAGGAATGGATAAAGAAGGTGTGCTGCGTGTGTGTGTGTGTGTATGTGTGTGTGTGTGTATAGACAAATACAGAATACAAAAACACTAATTCCATTTTATATATATAGAAATTTTATATATATTACATATATAATTTATAATTTATATATAATATATATAAATTATATATTATATATAAATATGCATTTATATATATATAATATATATATATATACATTTTATATATATATATAAAATGGCATTCGTGTTTTTATATTATTATGGTGAATACCTGGTAGTATGATACGGTATCCTAGGGTAGTTCTATTTTTAATTTTTTGAGGAACCTCTATATTGTCTTCTGCAGTGGCCATACCAGTTTGCATTCACACCAACAGTGCACAAAAGGGTTCCTTTTTTCTCCACATCCTCACCAACACTTGTTGTTTCTAGAGTTTTTTAATCTAGCCATTCTGACAGGTGTGAGATGATATCTCATTGTGGGTTGGATTTGTGTTTCCCTGATAATGAGTGATGTTGAGCATCTTTTTATGTGTCTGCTGGCCATCTGTCTGTTTTCTTTGGAGAAACGTCTATTCATATCTTCTGCCCATTTTTAAATTGGATTATTTGTTTATTGGGTGTTGAGTTGTAGAAGTTCTTTATATATTTTGGACATTCACCTTTTATTGGATATGTCATTTGCAAATATCTTCTCCCATTTGGTAGATTGTCTTTTAGTTTTGTTGGTTGTTTCTTTTGCTGTGCAGAAGCTTTTTTATTTTGATGTAGTCCCAATAGTTTATTTTTTGCTTTATATTTTAAAGGAACAAATCTACATAGTGAGCTGAATTAGTTTTGAGGGTGATATAGCTAGAAATGATTCACTCTTGAGTAAAAGTTGCTTGAATGGTAAATGCCTGAATGCGTATAAACATATTGAGAGCAAAAACTTTAACGTGCTTCCTTTATTGTCATCTCCCTAGCGCTTAGAATGATGTCAGTACACAGGGAGTGCTCATAGGAATGTGTGTGTGTGTGGTAGGTACATGAGCACATGTTAAAAAAGAACAATACATTCCCTTTGGTCTGGGGATACTTAGTGTGACACTTTGTGTCTTGACCGCTCTTTAAAATTCCAAGAAAAAAATAGAGTAGGGAAAGTCATTTTAGTCCTTGGGAAAAGTAGGAATTTTGGCAGACTGTGGTTGGGAAACAAAATGATTGGTCTGCAAAGTTGTTCACTATGACTTGTGGTTGGTAACTGATCTACGACTCCCGTGTCAGTGACACAAAGCAAACTCAGCTCTTCCTATTTACTCCTTTGAATTCAGAAGTGGTGGAGTATGAACGAAGTTTTCTTCTAACATTTATCTTTGCTGTCTTCAGCTTCTGAAAATACCCTGTATTATACATTGTGTTCTCTTTCTTACCTTTTTCACTCAAAATCATACTTTTGAAATCTTTCCATGTTGCTGAAAAAAGATCTAGCCTATTCATTCTACCCTTTGCACAATATTCCATCATGTGCATTTACTATATTTAATTCACCCATTTTCTATAGATGGAAACCGAGGTTGTTCCCAATTTTGGGCCACAAACCCAACTTTCCTCAGAATCTTAATATTCTGATTCCTATAGTGTAGTTCCAAGAGCAAAATATATAACATACATCATTTCCTAAATTCATTTGGCTATGGATTTTTTTTTCCTGAGAATCTTATAGAAATACAGTCTGTAGACTATAGTTTGGGAAACAGTGGACTAGAGAAATAACATAGGTTAAATATGTATTTTTTCCTCTGATAATGAATAAGACAATATAAGATAGCCACTGAACAAATGATAAATCTGAATGCATGAATTATTGGGGATAATAATATCACTTTATATACATGCAACAAAACATAGCAGACAATAATACCATTGCTGTGTTGAATACAGCATAGTATAATATTTCAGATGTAGACAAAAACAACTGGTACAAAGTAAAAAGAATATCAGACATATTATATGAGGAGCAGATTCTAAAGATCTCACTCGGAGAGGCACCTGGTTGGTTCAGTTAAGCATTTGCCTTTGGCTCAGGTCATGATCCCAGGGTCCTGGGATCGAGCCCAACATCAGGCTCCCTCCTCATTGGGGAGCCTGCTTCTCCCTCTCCCACTCCCCCAGCTTGTCCCTCTCTCGCTGTGTCTCTCTCTGTCCAATAAATAAATAAAATCTTAAAAAAAAGAAAAATATCTCACTCAGAAAAAGAAATAACTACCAAATTATACCTTTTAAATATTGTTTTGATATTAAAGCAAAAATGTTTAGGGAAACTGAACCATTCATTTATTGTTACAACAAAGATTCATTGTCCATAATTTGTCAGGAACCATGCTAAAGCCTGAGGATATAAAAATAAACAAATTAACAACCTAGCATTAAAGGATCTTACTGTTACTTGGAGGAGATGAACACATAATTCAACTATTTTAAAATAATTCAGTAAATGCATTAACAGATTTTGGACAAGGCATTATAGAACCTTAACAAGGCAAACTAGTAATATAAAAATAAATGAGTTGGGGGTTGCCTGAGTGCCTCAGTTGGTTGAACATCTGATTCTTGATCTCAGCTTAGGTCATGATCTCACGGTTGTGAGATCAAACCCTGTGTCAGGCTCAGGCTCTGCGCAGTCTGCTCAGGATTCTCTCTCACCCTCCCCCTCTTCCCCTCCTCTTGCTCGCTCTCTCTCTCTCTTTCTCTAAATAAATAAACCTTTAAAAACAAATAAATAAATTAGTTAGAGAAGTGGAAGGGTATTCCAGATATAAGAGATAGTATATAAAAGAAAGAAAGAAAAATAGAGTTGAGGAAATGGAAAGGTGGAAATTGAAACAGGAAAGAAAAATCTGTGGTAGATACAGACGACAGACCTTCAAAGAAGGAGGCTTTGCAGGATCAGAGTCACCTGTAAATGGACAATGTCTCTAAGCAGGTAGACTAACATTAAAAAGTTAAGTGTGTGTCACTTTAGTGATGGGTTTTGAGTGATGAAAATCCCTAATGTGCCTCCGATGTGATTTCCCAAAGGTCTATGAGATCAAGTGCAACAACTATGCTATCTCTAGGTCTTCAGCGCCTAGCAGTGGGTCTGAAATGTAGTAGGTGCCCAGTAACTGTTGTGTGGATGGATGGATAAGAGGGATGATAAGTTTTCATCCAAAAGGCAATAGTGTTGCAGAAATTGAAGAGTTTTGAAATCAGAGTGGATTATTTTTAGCTGTGTGGTCTTGCACGAGTTGTTCATCCATGATAAACTGCAGCATCCTCATCTGAGAAATAGGGAAGAGATTGAGTAATTCATATAAAATGCTAAGCTCTGGGCAGAGCAGAGTGGCTCCTGCTTAAAAGGGTAGTTTCTATTGTTCAGTGAGAAATAGAGTGAATTAATTATGGAAGGGCCATGTTTTACATAGTTTGAATTTTAAAAGTTAAAATCTGTTTACATTTGGTGTGTTTGAAAGTAGGGAGCTCTGAAAAGTTTTGTGAGCTTGAGAAAGATATAATTTTTACAAAGACTGAAAGAAGGACAAATTAGAAAAGGAAAGCCTATTGGTCAGGAGGAAAACAACAAATTGTCATCACCTATACCACCGAGTGACTGTCTAATTGGGCAAATTTCTTAACCTCTCTAGGCTTCAGTGAGACTTGTTTCTAAGACCATATTCTTACAGCAGTTTTAGGTTTCTAGCAATATTGAGGGGAAGGTATAGAGATTTCCCATATACCTTCTGCCCCCACACACGCGCAGCCTCCCCTATTATCAACATTCTCCCATCAAAGTGTCCAATACAATAGATGAACCTACATTGACACCTCATTACCACTGAAGTCCACAGTATACATTACTCTGGGTAATTATTCTACTCTTGGTGTCCTGCATTCTGTGGGTTTAGACAAATATATAATGACATGTATCCAACATTACTCCATGCAGAGTAGTTTCACTGCCCTAAAAATCCTCTGTGTTCCACCTATTCATCCCTCTTCCCCAACCTGATCTCTATAGTTTTGCCTTTGTCATATACTTGAAATCATATAGTACGTAGCCTTTCCGGAATGGCTTCTTTCACTTAGTAGTATGCAATTAAGTTTCCTCCATGTCTTTTCCTGTCTTGATAGCTCGTTTCTTTTTAGCATTGAATAATATTCTACTGTCTGGATGAACCAGTTTATCCATTCACCTACTGAAAGGCATCTTGTTAGGGTTTGGTTGCTTTCAAGTTTTGACAGTTACGAATAAAACCATTATAAACATCTATGTGTATGTTTTTGTGCGGACATATATATATATATATATATTTTTAACTCCTTTGGGTAAATGCCAAGGAGTGGGTTTGCCAGATTACATGAGTGTATAGTTTTATTTAGTGATATTCTAGTATTTTGTTACAGTTTTATTATGATTAATGAGATAATCAATATAAATTGCCTGGCAGAGTACCTGGCATATTATAAGGGCTGAATCAATGTTAATTATTTTGGTATTATTATCATCTCATAAAAGACATATAAAACTCCATTCATTTTGACAGTAGATACAGAAGAGAGAAATGTCAGAGGGAAAGTGTAAAAACATTTGATGGTTAGCTGTATATGAGGTGTCTGCCTCTACTGCAGTCCCAGATACACAGAATGTGTGCTTATCTAATTCATGTTGCTCTGCATGGAAGGTATACTTTGCCTTGGGCCTCTTAATTCCCCATACTCCTTTTGGACTAATTAAGAAGGATAATACAGGTAATTATAAGTAATGGTTATCTAATTCCTCAGATAAGGAAAAAAAAAAGGACTGCTAAATGCACTCCAAATCTGAGTCATACAAACCTGATGAACAGCTAGGGTCACATGGAATAGAGGAAAAGCACTACTAGACAAGTGGTGTGGAAAACGATGTTCACTGTCGAACTCTGTATGGGTTGTGAACTTAATGAACTTGGGTTTGAGTCTTAGTACTTCAGTTTCCTTGGCCATCAAAAGGGAATGAGACTTTCCCACTGGTTATTTAGAGAGCAAGATGAGATAAGGAACTTCAAAGTAGTGCCTGAAGTTTTCTAGGAAGTTAATAAATTTAAAATTAATCTTAATACATGGAGACACCAAATAGCTTGCTTAGATTCAGTTCCACGATAATAAATAAACAAATCCAAAGTCATCTAGCACCAGTAACATCATGGCCAATTTCTGTCCTCAGTTTCAAATATACGATTGCTTCAGTACACTTACAGATTTATATTTTCTCTGTTTTCTAAACATAAAAAATATATTTCTCCATCATAGAGAGTTTTGATGATAAAAATACGTAGGAGGAAGCAAAACCAAACCAAACCAAACCAAAGCTCACCTATTATTTTACCACCTGGAAAGACCTCATGTTAAAATTCAGAAATATTTCCTTCTGATGTTTTATCTTTCTGTAGATCGTAAGCTAAATCTCTAGAAAAATAAACCTAGTGGTCTGATGTTAAATATAGATTTGATTTATAGTTTGTCTAATAATCTTAATAAGTATAGGATTATTTCTAAATGCCTCTACATTAAGAATATATAATGCAGCATCGTCACTTTCTTCTTTAGTCCATCGAAATTATGCTGTTTTTATAAAGTTTTGTTTTTTTTATGGAAATGTTTATTGTTTTCTACTTGTTGCTTATTTCCATTCTCCACTAAATAGTATGCTCAGAGACTATCAACAGCATTTAAGGAGGGAGCAATCAGGGGAGAACACATTTATCTGTAATGCCAGCCTAAATGTAACAATGAACTCTTTCATCTTGATTCTAAGCTCCAAGTTACTCTAAGGTCTTTGAAGTACCCACTTGGTCTAAAGCCACTCAGAGAGAAACTCAGTAAAATAAGCGGTTTGAAGCAAACAAAAATATAAACCCTAAACCTTTCCCAGCTTTGCATAATCATCATATTCATTTACTTTTTGACTGTATTTCCCTTTATAGAGGTTAGGTTAACCATAACTGTCTCCTTGATTTTCATTTTTATTTTTCATCTTCTGACAGTGCCATCTCAGCATGGAGCTGTTTTCCCAAATATTTAAATATTTGACAAGCATCAGTTTTATTACTGAGAATCAAGTTAAATGATTTAATGATAATCATAATGATAACATGGCCTGTTTACTATTTTTCAAAATCATTTAAAAAAGTATTTACTTGTAAGTTAGAGTAGCCGAATAATTGAATTAAGTTTCTTGATTTTCTTTTTATGTAATCTGTACTGTGTCTGAACTCTCTGATTCATGGTAAAAACACACAGATCATACAACTTCTGATCCTATTTTGGAGAGGCCATTGAAGAATCCTCCAAATTGTCACTTGTCACATGGAGAGGATTACTCCAGAACCCTCAATATTTTTTTCTAACAACAGTTAATCCATTTTCATTTATATAAAATGAATACTGTTGAACACCCACTATGTCTTAGACATTGAGAGTGTGGCAAGGAAGTCAGACGAAGTCCCAGTTCACATGGAGTTTATGTTTCAGAGGAAAAGACTGAACAATGCATAAATTAGTAATTTGCTGGATGATGTTATTAACTCTTAGATATTTATTATTTTGTAAGAGGTACATTCGCTTTCTTCATCTTGTTAACATACAAATGAACTTCTTAATCCCTGAATAGCATGTTTAGTAGGATTTTTTGTGGTTGTCGTTGGTGGTTTTGTTTTGTTTTGTGTTTGTTTTTTGATGATTTAGTATACTCAGTCTGAACATTGCTGTATATGAATGAAAGTGTAAGACTTTTGGAGTTGTTCACAAAATTAGCCAAATTTAAATCATTCTGTATTATTAGTGTATCACCATACTAATGTTAATTTCAATGTGCTGTATCTGATACATTTTGAAACATATTATATTCACTCACCGAAGCAGCATATTACAATAAAATGTAAATGTTAAATATCATGGAGTAACATTTCCTGAACATTGGAATCAAATTAATTTAATAACAGCAATATATATATAGGCCAGTCATTGAAGTCATTATTCCCATTTTTTACATTCAAGTTTATATTTTGATTTTTTTTATTCCTGTGGAAAACATTTTTTTAAATGTCTGAAATATGTCTTCAAATATTTTTATTCCCTTTTCAGGAATTTGCTGCACTGACAAAAGAATTAAATGCCTGTAGGGAGCAACTTCTAGAAAAGGAAGAAGAAATTTCTGAACTTAAAGCTGAGAGAAACAACACAAGAGTAAGTATAAAACTGCATCTGCTTGGAATCAATTCCATATACAGTTCAGTGCCTTATCTCTTGTATACTCATAAGAATAGAAACATTTAAAAACTTGAGGAAGACTTTAAGCAAACACCAACTCATAGTCTATTACTTAAAGTAACAGAGACTATTTTATAAAACTCAAAACAGGAAGGCCAGAAACCTAAATTACAGTCTCAACTTCCAAATCACTATGTTGCCTCAGAAAATGTTTTTATTCCTTCTGGCCTTTGCTTTCTTTGACTTTAAAAAGAAGGACTGGATTTCGATAGCCTCAAACTTTTAAACTGTTGTATTGGAGTAGGGGGCCAATACTCAGAGGCTGGAGGTGGGCGGAGAAGGAGAGACTTGAGAGGGTATGAGTTTCCGTTATGGGGTGATGAGAGAAGTGGTTTGGCATTGGTCCTCACCTTGTTAAAATGTATAAAACCACTGGAGCAGAACTCTCCTAATTAAAAGAGGCATAGCTTTTCTATTTCGGAAGATGATTGAGGAGACTTCCAGTTCTGATGTCATGATTTTGATGGACTCTACTATCTTCTGCTCTTGGAAACCCATGCCTTCTTTCAGTCTCATGTCCTGTGACAGTGAAGTCCAGAATTTAATCAAAGATGCTGTTTTTTCTTGTTCAGAAGAAAAAGTCACTAAATTTCATGAAATATATAAATCATCAGATTACCTATAACTGAGAAAAGTTTCACTACCAAAAGAATGTGGAGGAGAAAATACTTTTGTGTGGAATGTAGTTTAATTTCAACATGAAGTAGGTGAAAAATATTTTCAGTGTTAAAACTCTGGTAGATCAATGCTAAAAACTGAGGAAGTGAGGTATAGTTAATAGTGTATTCATTTGATGATTGGCCTTAGAGAGTAATATAAAAATAATAGCTCCACAAGCAGTGAGCTTGTGCCTTTAATGAGGAGTACCATGTATCCACAATGATTATATGATCAAACTCAATTTATCTCCTTCTTCATCGGGGTCTTATTTTATGGTAAAGAGAATTCACACACAAGGAATTGGTTTTCATTGAGACTTTGATAAGCCAGTCATATGGACTGCCTCAAATAGAACATGACAAGGATAGTTTAGATCATGTTATCAGGTGTCAGATGAATTTTTTCTTTCTCCCTGTTGATATTTTTTCCCCACCCTTGATTTCTAACTTACATTTTTTTCATGCAAATATAAAGTTTATTTCTGCCATGCGATTTGTTCTGCCCTATTTCACTATTTTCCATTTTAGTGCTTTAGGCTACATTCCCTGATGTAGCATAGTACAGCCAAATGTAAAAGTAGGATCAGGAAGTTGAACATGGAAGGAAATGTAAACTTCTTGGTAGACTTTCAACTAATTCTCACATTTAAAATGCACCAGAAACTCTTCTTTTAGCCGTGTATTTTTCCTTTATACAACTTTTTTTTTCTTACAGCCCTTTGCTCTTTTCTAATGCCCTGTGAGGGATATGTTATAATTATCCCCATTTTACAGATGAGATAACAGCTCAGAAAAAGGCAGATAACTTGCTGGAAATTATGCAGTGAATAAACAGAAGAGAAAAAAGATTTGAAAGCTCAGGCAGTCTAACTTCAAAGCCTGTGCCCTCAGCCGTGAGGCCATTAGCACAATTATGCAAGTTAGATCCATGGAGGAGCACCTGGTGGCTCAGTCAGTTAAGCATCCGACTCTTGATTTCAACTCAAGTCATGATCTTGGGGTCGCGGAGTTGAGCCCCCCCATTGGACTCCGCACTCAGTTGGGAATCTGTTTGAAATTCTCTCCCTCTTCCTCTGCCCCTCTCCCCAAGGTGTGCATGTTCTCTCTCAAATAAATAAATAAATCTTAAAAGAAAAAAAAAAGTTAGATCCATGGAAGAACTCCAAGATTTATAACAGCTTAGAAAAGACTTTGCCCTAAGAGTAAACCATTGCAGTATGGAGTGCATCATTCCTTCGTGATTATGACTAATTTCAGAGAACTAGGAGATATGGCAGCAGGATCCACACAATCTTCACTCTATTACACTGCAGGAGGCCCAGAAGTACCTGCGACTGTTTTACCTGCGGAGGAACCTTGGGGGATAGAGGCAGTAAGGCATGCTGTACTTGTGATACCTCTTCAGGGGTCAAAGTGAGAAAAATACAAATATTCAATTCCATGAGGGTAATAGAAATTGAAGCCATTAATTTTAAATGTGACTTTAAACATGAATAATAGTTACTTTGAAAACATGAATAAAACTGGAAAACAGTTTTTCCACCCTCCTTAAAGCAGTGATGTGGAGGATTTTTGTTGTTGATTAGGGAAAATAGGGAAATAGATCTATGAAAACTTCTTCATGCAAAGTAGCAATTATGTAACAACTTCCTAAGTTACATAACCACCTGTCACTCTCCCCACTACCCAAAAAAATATCCAGGGCTAAAAATCAGACATATCTTCTCTTTTCCCCCATACTGCCTTCTTAAATGTTACCAAATATACTTTTTATAGTTTATATAATAGTTTCCCATTCTCCATGTTTTGTTTTGTTTTTTTCTTGCTATAAACACCTACTTATTAGTCACAGAGAAAGAGCAACAAGCTAGTATTTCCTTCTCACACCTGAAGAGAATTTGGTGTTATACTGTAAGGAAGTTTAAAGTAGGAGTATCTCAGTTTCCAGGGTCTGATACCTGTGACTCTTTCTTTCCATGTTGACTAGTTAACATATGCTAATGAATTGAGACAAATAACTCAAAAGAAGACAGTCCACAAAGAGAACTCGTGGAGAATAGAGTATGTGTGTAAATTTTGAATATCATCAAAAACAATAGATGAGAAAGGCCTTGCTCTATTGTCTAATATTTGAATGAATTATATCTTTTCCAAATAGAAAATAGAAGTTTCAGAGGTAGTTCAATGGATGAAGTTTATCTGATATATCAAATAATAAAAATGATAATATTATAATAGCTGACATTAATTACCTGTGAAATGCATTTCTAAATGTTTTGTATGTTTAACCCACTTTGTTTATCCTTACAATGCTATTTTCCCCATTTTAACTGATGGGAAAACTAGCATATAAATAATTTTACCCAGGCTGCCACATGGCTTTTAAGTGATACATATAGGGAATCTACTCCTCAGCTTAACCACAGGCTATGTATTTAAGAACTCATATTCCTAATGTCACTCACAAATCATACATGATATACGGGCTCATGTTTAGGGAAGAGCAGAGTTTGTTCATTATTTTATAGTTCAATTCTAATGTTCAGTAATTTATTTTGCATCAATTGTGTGCAAAGTAATGTATGAAGTATTTATTCTGATGTCAGAGCTGAAAGTTGTAGCCATTTATCATTTTGTCACTATAGCAACACCTGGTCCCCAGCTCAAAAAATATGAATGAATGAAAGAAATCAAAGTAATCACTATATTCAGCTGCCTCAGGTAATTAAATTGAGGACATCCAAATAAAATCATCCTAATATTATTAATGATTGTACAAAAATGGAAATTTCAAAAATTGTAGAGAATATTTATAGAAACATTCAAAAAGATTTATTATTGGGGCACCTGGGTGGCTCAGTTGGCTAAGTGTCTGCCTTTGACTCAGGTCATGATCCTAGAGTCCCGGGATTGAGCCCCACATTGGGCTCCCTGCTCAGTGGGGAGTCTGATTTTCCCTTTGACCCTCCCCCTTCTTATTCTCTCTTTCTTGCTCTCTATCACTCAAATTAATAAATAAAATCTTAAAAAAAAAGCTTTATTGTTTAATATTTTCATACTGATAAAAGTGTAGAAAAGCTGATTATATAAAATTTGTTATTTCTAAAACTTCTCTGACCATACTTAGGCAAATTATATGTACAGAAAATAACTTATTCCTGCCATTATTTTAACTTACTCAAATTGACTACTAAACCTTACCATATTTTGGCAGAATTAATTAATGAAAAAGTAAAAGAAAACCAGGGATATTAAACTAGTTATTGTTTCTTAATATCAAAGTGGAGAATTTTTATTGTTGTTTTAGAACTGTTTTAACTGTTTTTGTGGCTGAGTATCTTAAAGAAAGTTTTATATTATTGGCAGTGTTTTATAAAGTAGCTATTGTGAGACTTTGAAAAAGAAGTTATGAGGGGACCCAAGGGGGCTCAGTTGGTTAAGCCTCCGACTTTTGATTCTAGCTCAAGTCTTTATCTCAGGGTCATGAGGTAGAGGCCCTGTCAAGCCCCATGATGAACCTCGGGTCAGGCTCTGCGCTCAGTGTGGTCTGCTTGAGATTCTCTATCTGCCTGTCTCTCTGCCCATCTCCCTACTCAGGGTCTCTCCCCCTTTGAATGAATGAGTGAATGAATGAATGAATAAATAAGTAAATAAAATTTGTTAAAGAAAAGTAAAAGCTGTTATGATTTCAAGAGCCAGTCTTAATGTTAATTATAAACATAAAGCTGTAATTTCCTCTTACAGGTCATCAACTAAAAGACTTAATGGTCCTTAATTTAAGTTAAAGACTTAATTTGAAGCATTCTTTACCACGCCCTTACTTTTGTTTTCAGTCACGAAATTATATAAATGAACATTTAAATACAGTGAGACACCTGTCATAACTAAAGGGAAGCTTCCCATTCTTGACAAACCTCTGTCTACACTAGTTAATAAAATCCCTCCAAACATGTTTCCTTAATGAGTTGGAAGTACAGTCCAATTGAGAAAGAAAGCCTCGCAGCTAAGGCAGGTGAAGATACATGTGCGTGCATGTGTGGATGTGGGTGTACAGATATCTGAAAGTGCTCTGCTAGGGCATGATGAGCAGAAGAGGGACTAAGGACATATGCCCTCCCAGCAGCTACTGCAGCGTGGGACTCAAACGTTTACATAGAACCATAGGGGATTGTAAGCAGTACTTGAGAGTAGATGATGTTGAGTTCACTGAGCATGAAAGCAACTAATTTGAAATTTCTCATTCTCAGACGATAGTGTTGTATTCTGTGGCCATGTTACAGCAGCCAAGGTTATGTTGAATTCAAATCTAATAAGAAGTTGTATAATTTTAGAAATTTAGTTCAAAAGTTTCCAACGATGCAGTATGTACATATGCATATATACTATGATATGTTTGTATATATACAGGCTGCGGTCATTTAAAATGAATCCCAACATAGGATTAGTGGTCATTTATGTAGTCCTTGCATTCCTTTGAGTACACCAAAGAGAATACCTTCTACAAGACTTATTAAATAGTAGATAAAAGTGTAGCTCCTATGCAAAGGTGTACAATTAGTACATTGTTAGTGTTATCTTTGTGAGTTCCTCTTTATTTTTCCATTTATTTTAATTTCTAAGCTTAGAAGCCATGGATATATGCTAGATTTGAACATTTTGGCCACATTCGCCAGGATAGATAACTTACAGTTATCTTACTTCAATTCAACAAGTGAGTATTAAGCATATATTCTATAGAATATTTTCCTAAGTATTGAGGGTATTGAGGATGAGTTAAATTGTTAAGCCTCTAAGAAGTCTGTTTTATATTAATAAGAACACATTACTTGGTTTTATTATTATATGTTATAATGTTTTATATATATATATATATATATATATATTAGCTAATTGCATAAAACAGTACAGCTTAACTGTTTTCATCAGGAAGATATTCATTAAGAAATATTAGAAATCTCCAAACCTATCTTCCAGGCACAATGTCTAGGACCATATTTCTTAGGCTTGTGAGTTTTCCTTACATTCCTAGTTCTAGAAACATGCAGCCTCTGCTACTACCTGTGCCAACAAAACGCACCCCCATGCCTAGCACTGTTCCTCATTGGGCTCCCTTCAGAATCTGTCCTGTGTGGGTGGCTCTGGTTGGATGACTCTTAAGTCACATGTCTGCCACCTAGTGGTTAAACATGCCTGAGAAGTGTTTTTTTGTTTCCAGTATTGGGAAGATGACGTTCAGCATTAAGGAAATTATCAAAGATGGAGGGTATGTACAAAAGATTTTGGGCAACCACAAATACCAAGACTCCACTACAACCTAACTTTTATTATATACTCTTTTCCATATTAAAATTCTAAACAACAGCAATACTGACATGTATCTACCCAACAATACAACCATACTTCTTAGACAAAAACAAAATCACTTTTTCTCAAAAAAGAAGGTACATGCATCCATCTACATGACCAGGGTTCTTCCATATGTACATTCTTGCTCTTATTAAATCTCAATCATATCTTAATATTCTGTAGCTTATGGGCTACCTTAAATGTTAATCAGAATCAAATACCCAATATAAAATAGAATAAAAGGGGGGAATAATTTAATACACATTATGTATATGTTATAAAAACAACAAACAAGATCCTCTCTTCTCCAAGTGGTCAGAAAGTCCTATTGCCAATTATAAATTCCAATTCTAAACCTTCATTCCTGGACATCTGTATATGAACCAATACAAATTCATCACTAACTCTAAGTATATACTAATTTCAGGATGGTAGCACCCCAACTTAGCCATGTGTTATCTCCAAGCAAGAATTAAGATAGACTCTTCCTTGGATCATTTATCCATTTTATAGGATCACCTGCTTCTGAATGATGTGATAACATGGTGAAACCAGGGCTGGGAGCATCAGTCAATTGCATTACTCCTTTCACTGTAAAATGCGTGTGTTTTTTTTTTTTTTTTCTCTTTTTTTGTTCAGAAGTAATGTATATGATAATAAGACTGTAAGCAAAAATCTGATAAGATGGTATTGCTAGTAGAAGCAGAGCTATTAGAGAAGGCAAATCCATATCCAGAAAAAACATTTATTACATTAAGAAAAGATAGCTGCCCCTCCTTGATGGAAGGGATTTGATATAATCTACTTGCTTCAAGGTAACTAACCCATCATGAAATGGGTTCAGAATTGATGGCTGCAGCTAATTACTTGGCCATTCAGCTGTGGTGGTAATCCTATCAACCTTAATGGTGAGAAGCCCATTTTGCCAGATCAATGAGTAACTTCTATCCCTGAAACCATGGGCACTCTTTTATGGCCATCAAGCAAACGTGGTGGTGGCCAGAGAAATAGGCTGATATCCAAAAGGGGAATCATTTTTGTCTATGTGATTATCAAAAACCTCTGCAACAGTAGGTACCAAAGAATTAGTCCTCATTCGGAGCTAATATCCAAGACATTTGGTATTCTCCTTTCCTCAGTACGGTTGACATGCTATAATGGTTATAGGTGCTTTTAGAGAGGATCTTCTGATTAGCTCTTGCTTCATAATAAACCACCTCAAAATTTAGTGTCACAAACAACATTTTACTGTATTCACCAATTCTATGAGTCAGGAATTCAGAAAGGGCATAACGTTTTGCACTCCCAGCTCTGATGACTTAATGACTAGTGACACTGGATGTGCTGGTAAATGATTTTTTTTTACAAGAAAAAAAAAAATACTAATTTGTATAGCGTTTGGAATTCCCATGGTGCAAATACTCCTATTGTAGCTGATTTCAAGCTACCAACGTGATATCACTGAATGCAGGGAATGGGAAATGATGCATAGTTGGGAACCAGTCTGTAGTATTTCTACCATTCAAATACAATAGAAGTAAACAACCCAAGGAACATGGAATATTTAAGAATTTTATTAAAAACTTGGAATTTAGTAATATAATTAGGAAGTAATATATTTTGAGTGCTTATTATCTTTTTAAAATATTTTTTATTTAATTATAAGCTTATATAATTTAAGCTTTAACAATTACTGTGTTTTTTTTTGTTTTGTTTTGTTTTTAAAGATTTTATCTATTTATTTGACAGAGAGAGAAATCACAAGTAGGCAGAGAGGCAGGCAGAGAGAGAGGGGGAAGCAGGCTCCTCGCTGAGCAGTGGGGCTCGATCCCAGGACCCCGAGACCATGACCCGAGCCGAAGGCAGAGGCCCAGCCCACTGAGCCACCTAGGCGCCCCAATAATTACTGTGTTTTAACCACTGGCTGCCAAAAATCCTAGAATTAGCCATCCACTCTAGCAAGCTGGTATGAGCCAGCTTTAGCACACCATCTGCAGGGGATAACTTGAATATCTGGGCTTTAAAAGGTTGACTGGGGAGCAAGCTGGTTCACATAGGTTATAGGACTTTGTATGAACTTAACCGTGCTTATCTGATGTTGGTCTCTCTCTGACAAACTTTGCTTTAACCACACCAGCCTCCTTACGGTTCCTCAAGAAGCCAAGCTTTGCCTGTGTTGTAGCCTCTGCCTGGAGCCCTTCATCTGGCTCCTCATTCTTTAAGTCTCAGTTTAAACAGCACCCTCTCAATGAAACATGTGCTTACTGCTCTATTCAAAGTAGGTCTCCCCTCTTTTCAGCTCCCATAACTCTCTAATTCAGGGTTAAGTTCGCACAAAATCCCATAACCTGTGTGAAACAGCGTGGATTTAACCAATGCATGCATGTATCTGTAAAACTCAAGAGAGTAGAACACCAGGAATATAATCAGGGATTGATCAGTAAAAGGAAAGCTCTTTGAAAATATTATGTCATCATCATACGGAGGAACTATTAATATTATTTTGACCCTTAAATATCCCTACGTACTAATCTATATACATTTAAGATCTTGGATGTTTGTGTTCTTTTGTGCCAATGCATGGCAAAGTTTTCTGACACTTCGAACCATAATTAGTGATGGTGAATGGAGAGAAATTAATTTATTAAGGACTAAGAAAGGTGACACTAATATGTGACACAGAACTTAACAATGACATTGTGAAAACCAAAAATTTTCACTACTTTAGGAAATGTAAGCTCTAGGAAAAAGCCTGCAAATTTTTTTTCTTTCCTTCTTTCCATCCCAGGATCTTATATCTGTTTTTTTCCTTTTTTGTTTGACTGATTTCTGCTTTATTTTACATAGACACCATTTGTTAGCCTCTGCTTTTCAGTATCCTTCTGAAAATCTCTCCTATAAAACTTCCTGTTCATGTATTGTTTCCTGGCAAAAATCTCAATAACTGAGAAGTTAAACCAGCAGGGTTTTTTTTTTTTCATGTATCTTTGTTTTTAGCAGCAGAACTCCCTTTATTAAACAAAACAAAGGTGAAGCCCCAATTCACAAAACATTGAAAAGTAAAATTTCTTTGGAAAATGTTCAAACAGACTGAAACATTGTTCACTGGACTTTCTCCTGACTTCTATCATGGCTCCAGAGGCTATTCTGGGTGAATGTAGGTTCCAGAATAGACAGTTTAAAAAGCATGCCCTTTGACCTCCTTTTCCCAAGTGATTATTGCAAATCTTGATTACTGTATCCCAGTTGATTGCGTATATTTTTCTATTATTTCTATCTCTATTAAGAATTAATTGTGAATAAAATCATTAGTGAGTTTCTCTATAATCATTAGAGCAACTTGTGATTATAACTATCACTATAATCACTCCACAAATGTGATTATCATTATAATCACATTCAAAGCAACATGGTGATTATATTATGCTCATTACCTTCTTTGCAAGACTTTTCCATGACCAAATGTAAATTAAATTGGTTTTGACTTTTAATATTTTTTTCTTAACAAAATCATCATTCACTGTGCCATGTTCTTTAATAATTATTCTATTTGATCACGTGTTCTACTGTGTTCTATTTCTACTGAATTCATGCTGAAATTATTAAATTGTCTAAAAGAATGGGTAAGACTTTACGTGGTATTTCTTATATGAGTAATTTGTTATATGCTGGAAATGGGACTTACTTTAATGTAATTTAGGAACCCTGGTTTAGACTCAGGTTTTTGCTTCTTTGCTGCTACTTGTGATAAAATCTGAAACTATCATTAGATACTATGCAAACCTGCAGTCTTTTACAGTAGTAGTCATGAGCATTAGTGACTTGTGTTCTTAAGATAATTACGTTTAGGATAATTGCATTTTCTGTTAAACCCAATAGCTGTTACTGGAGCACTTGGAATGCCTCGTGTCCCGACATGAAAGGTCACTCAGAATGACAGTGGTGAAACGGCAAGCCCAGTCCCCCTCAGGAGTCTCCAGTGAGGTCGAGGTTCTCAAGGCACTGAAATCTTTGTTTGAGCACCACAAGGCCTTGGATGAAAAGGTATAGTATCGATAAAGCATTCTTACAATTGTATGTGTCAATTATACCTCAATCAAGCTGAAATGTAAAACATAATAATAATAAACTCTGTCTACTAATTTTAAAAAGTTCTAATACTGACAAAAGACTTCAAGGTTAACGGTGCTTTTGTCATCAGCATCAAGCTCCTTATCTTCATCCAATGACTCAGCTGACTCCTGACGTAAATCAGTACAGAGAAACCCATTTGAATTATAGGAATATCATTTTTTTAAATGCAACTGGATTATTGTGTGTATATGGGTAATACTCATAACCACGTTTTTATTGCTGCTGAATCTATGGTTTATCAAGTTATACTTGTATTATGGTGCATTATGGTCCTAGTCCAGATGGCCATTTGAAATTTAATACGGTCATTCAGTCTCCCTCTCTCTTCCTCTCTCTTTCTCTTCTTCCAGCCTCTCTCTGAAATGCATGTCTATAGATGCCAACACAGGACACTGCTAACTGAGAATTTAACAGACATTGAGGTGTAAATTGGATGCACTCTGACCTTTGGAGATTTATATTGGAAGCATACATTTTTTTAGATCTCTACTATCTTAGTTCTGAATATACATTTTGGAGAGTCCCTGCATATAACAGCATAAGGTATTAGTGGAAAAACCTGCCTTAGGTCTTCTTAAAAGTAGCAGTAAGCTTTTCTTAGCTGTTACTCAAATAACTTCTACTGACATAAATAAGCCAATATGATGATAATATCCTTTGGAGATTAGTAAGACTTATGACATGATTTTAATTTTGTGAAATGTTAAAGAATTAACTTTTTAAAATTAATAAAGCTTTGGGATTTTGTAAAGTGGGAATTGGGGCACTTCATTAGAAAGTACCTGACAAGTTCTGAGTATTAAAATCCAAATAAGGGATTATCATCCAGTTATATCTAGGTTTTGAGCATGCAGACACTTGTGCTCTAGTTAATATTTATGTACGTAGATACTTTTATCATTGGTCTTTCAGACGTTCTTAGAGCGGGGATTATGTGAAGTATGTGCAAAAGGATAACTATAATTCCATCTTCTAGATTATTAAGAAATTATAGCTTATTTTTCATTTTAGCTGTGAGAAACAAGTAGTTTATGAATAATTTTGAATAAAACAGAAATTGATATTATATAAAGATCCTTGATAAATATATCAAATATCAAATAGTCAATATATTTAATGCTTAGTTTCATATTCCCTTTCTTATTTCAAAAGTACATTGTTAAGTATTTGGAAGAGTGTATTTATGGAGTATCTGTAATATGTCGGACAGATATTTGGCCACACAAAAATAGATCAGACATTCTTCTTGCAACTGAAGAGTTCATAGCACTAGAGATTCATGTCCAAAATAGGTAATGTTAAGAAAAAATATGTGCAATGCACTATGGAGTAACAGAAAGGTTGTGACTAATTCTACATGAGAAAGTGATGAAAAATTCAAGAATGTCTGCACAGAGGGAGGACATTTGGTCTGAATATTAAAGAATGTGTAGGAGTTTTTAAAGCAGAGTCATAAAGATACTCTGCACAACAGGATCAATACGTAAGATAACCCAGAGATGTAAGAAGATCATGGGCTGTCCAGAGAAAGTGTAATAGTTTTGAATGGCTTGAATGCAAGTGCTTGAGAATGTGTGATGTTAGATGTTCCCTGTAAGCATTTCCACATTACTTGAGGGATGCTTTTATGAAACAATGGATGTAAGGCAATAAAGAAAATTGAAGACAACCTGAAGGGTATGAGTACATTTAAGAAGAAAATAATTGTACAACTTAAAATTTAGAAATAATTTACTATGTAGATGTTCAGTGAGCTTAGTATAACTAAATGAAGCATTTATAATGGCCCTAGGAGCTATAATAGCATTTACTAACTCACTGAGAGTGCCATGGACATTGATGAATCCAGGGGCAACTGAACCGATTATCAGCTAAGTATTACTGACAGTCTGAAGGAAAAGTGTTATGAGCTTGGATTCTAGAGTTGGACAGATATGGACAAGTGACTTAACTTCTCTATACATCTGCTTCCTCTTCTTTTGAATGAAGATAGTCATAGTATGTACATCTTAGAATTGTCACGAGGATTAATTGGGATCTGACATGCAAAACTCTGAGCCAGTACTTAGCATATGGCAGGTGCTCATTAAATCTTAATGAATATTACTATTGATGTGAGTAAATTTCAATATTTGTTAAAACTTTCAAGCTAAGTGAAGATATTGGTGTCACTGTTGATTCACGTGCTTATTTTAAATAGCATTTTATTTAGTTATTGAAGGATTAATCTGCCTTCATAGACAATTTCCCTAAGAATAGCTCAAAGCTACTCAAGAGGATAGGGAGAGTGGGGACACAAATTACAACATCCTAATTTAAGTAGTATGGATATTAAGTTATCATCTATAGAGATAATCAGAAGAAGATGCAATTAACCATGTCTTGACAAGACACTACCAACTTTACCACAGAAGGTAAAGTTACACATGAAGAACTAAATAAAGTATAAAAGAAATGAACATAGCTGTGAACAATTACAATGACTACCAATCTTCATTATAAATGTCTTTATTTATATATCCACTGAGTTGTAGGATCAAATTTGCACAATTAGCTAAGACCAACAATAATTTTGACACCACTCTCCAATATGTTTACCAATTTTGTGGGCTAGAGGAAACGAGAGATATCCATGTGTTACGCAATCATTCAGACATTGACTGTTTTTTTTTTTTTTAAAAGACATATTGGCTATGCCTGGGAAATATAAGCAAAAAAAACCCCAGTAAATATATATGCACTCCACATATAGTTCTATGATCTGCTATCACAGTGTCAAAACTGGATTTGAACTTCTGGTCTAAGGAGATTTTTTAATAATGTTTTCTGTTATAAGAATGGTAATTCCAAAATGAAACCCTGTCATACCTTACTTTTAATTTGGAATGTATGCTTCTTCCACCAGAGTTCCTCTTTATTTTGAGACACATTTGTTATTTTTAGGGACTTATTTTATTTTAAATCCTCTGGGATTTAAAATGTAAGTAGCCTTGAAACATCTTTTGGGGAAAAAATTCTTGAGTTATTTTGAAGAAATATGCCCTTATGAAGAAAACTGATGTAACAGAAGAACTTAAAAATAAAAAATGCTAGATGTACAGAAATATCTTGGAGTTTACACTATACTCTATAAATAAGCAACCAATACATGTGAACTTAAAGACTACACAGACAATGAATTAATTGAATGTGGTTAAATAGTAAAAAATCAGACATGGTTAAGTAAAGAGCTAAGGCTATCAACTATGCACTTACATTTCAGAAAGAAATTAAAATTAAAATTTGTCATGGTATATCAATCATGTCTAGATAGCTCCACAAGAACACCAAATCTAACAAGGAAAATAAAGGTAACTATGGCATTCTGCTGGTGCTGTGCTTAGCAGAACAGAACAAAAAGCTAAAAGGCTTGTCAAAGATAATACTTTTTTTTTTCCTATTAATGCAGTTTTAGCTATGTAGACAAGGTAAGATGTTAAGATTCTTTATACTCTCGAAAAGTTTCTCCTTTGGATCTTACCTTTTTTTTTTTCTTATCAGTTTAGCAGAGATTAGTGCAAGATGAATTAAATACAGAGAATAATTTATCTTCATATAAAGGTGACTAAAGCATTCATATCATACTCTATCGATAATTACAACACCAGTTTTTACATTTATAGCTAGTTCAAAATATATTCAAAAATTGTTTTTATTTTCTCCTAAAGAGAGCTTTAGAGTCATTACTTTGTGGGTAGTAATAGGATCTCAAGCTGTAGATACCATTCTAAATTTATTGAGGGTTGATTCTATTTTCAAATTGTTTTGTATGCTTAATGATTTTTACTTCTTGGAGGCTCAATATAGTGAGAATAAAAATGTTTAACTTGTGCCAAATAGAAATCAGTTTAGAACAATTTCTGTGATTATCAGTTTAGCAAAGACAGTCAGGAAGATATTTTAACCTACAAGATAGCCTGGTTTCAAGCCATTCTTTCTATGATTTGAAGGACTCTTTTAGAAACATTCCAGTGTATCGGTATATCTTTAAATAGGACACCTTCACCTCTTCACGGCAGTCTAAATGTGATCTGATCAATGTTGCATATAGTGCGATCGTTAAGTTACATTTAGACTGTTTCATATTGCTGTTCTCATCCACTAGGATCCTTAGACCTTTCTCACTCAGAGCACCCATATTTTATAGTTAGTATTTTAGGAAGTGGGCATAAAACTTTACAATCATCCCTGTTAAATATCAACCACATCTACTAAGATTTTTGCTGATATCTGCTTTCCACATATCAGCAATCCTCCTTATTTTCAGCCTTTACGATATTTGCTTCTTTTGCCGTGTATCCAAGCTACTCATAAAAAAGTATTCCCCAGGTCAAATCATCAAAGATTTCCTTTCAAGTAGCTCTTGTTAGTTATTAATCAGCATTAGTTTTATGCATTTTAATGAACAATTATTTGTCTAACAGCACTGGTACCTGGCAGTCCATGTAGCATATCTAAATATCAGGAAAGATCCTGTATAATTATCTTTGATATCAAATATCAATTTATGTATACATTATTAATTTTCAGAGAATTTCAGCATAACTAAGTAAAATTAATATTAAGCTCCTCTCAGATCATTATGCTTTCTTATTCAAGATATATTTCGAGAGTTAAGTGCACCCAGTCCCCTGAATATGTATCAGTTATCATAATATAGCACAAAATTTATGATTAAGATTTTTAAGAATTTCTAATTAGATTCTAGATTAATAGGATATTCGTGTTTTTTGTCTGTTTACTAACTGGAAAATAATGTTATAATTCAACATTACAATTGTTATGTAAGTTTTTAAAATATAGTTTTATATTTAACCTATATTGTGTATTAATAATTTATTAAACTATATTACCTAAGCTATATATTATGTTCTCAGTTAAATCTTATTTTTTAAAAAAGGAAATGTTATTCATTAAACTCTACTATCATTGAATTAATAAAATTAGTTTATAAAAATATAATACTATATTAAAATACATGTTAACTTCACAAATACTATAACATTGCCATGTGAAAAAAATCTGTGTTAACGCATAATCAAAAATTCACCATGAATTGCATCTCAAATTGAAGCTATAAATTTTGTTGATTCTTTTCTAAGGAGAATTAAGCTGCCGTAGATACTCATTTTAATTCAAATTTCTTTCTCTGAATTTCTTAAATTTTTTACATGATCAAAAATATCTTTTTAAATATATGTAAAAAAGCATATCTGAAGATCTGAACATATAATTAAATCAGTTTTAGAAGTTCTAAGAAAGCAAGAATTAAGAAACTACTTTGAGTTTCATTTATGTATGAAACATTTGCAAATCACAATTATCTTCAAATCATAATTATCTTGAAATGAAATGTGCAATCTTTGGTTCTACAGAATATATTGGCTTAACCTTTGGTATCTGGAAGCTAGTTAGGAATTCCAGAGTAATCAAGTACTTGCCAATCCCTTAGTAACAATATAGACCTCTAATTAATACAAAATGTATGAGCAGTGGACAACATTTTTCAGGTTCTAAGAATCCTTTATAAAGTTATTCATACCAAATGAAGCTCATGTATTATTTTTTAAAAAGTAGAAATTTTTTTACCTATGTCATACTTAATCAGTGAGTCTATTTTTCAGATGAATTCATAACATACTCTTGAACTTTGCCTCCACTTACTATGAGTCAGGAGTAAGAACAAGCAGGTCTATCTCCAACCCCACTAGAAATTCTGTCATTGGAACACTAAAATGACTTGCTTATAAGGAAATCCCTTGATATAGTGATGCTATAAGGTGACAATGTATTCATAGTATTTATGAGTACTGAAGGCTATAAAGACTAATAATTTGCCAAATGTGACTGTCTCTGATAATGGTGTTGATGGATTCAGCACAGTTTAACATGTATGGGATGTACATTACTGCACATATTTTGGTTTTTCTTCTAGGTAAGGGAGCGACTGAGGGTTTCTTTAGAAAGAGTCTCTGCACTGGAAGAAGAACTAGCTGCTGCTAATCAGGAGGTAACATACCAAACTTTCTCCTCTTTTGAGGTGCAATATCACTAACATTATAGCCCTTGTGTTTCACGTCACTTTTATTAAAACTGTCACAAAAAATAAATTACATTCTGTATATGCCACTGAACAAGGTCTGTTGAAACTAGTTGCCAGAGTCATGTTTTGATTTCTGGTGATTCAGATCTGTCACTAAGAGATGAAAAGAAAATTACCAAGAACTAGCGACAAAGGGGCTTAGAAAGACTGCAGTCAGAATACCAGTCCTTTCAAAAAGTAAAACACAGTTCCAAAATTGGAAAACATGTCAAATATCTGTTAAACCTAGAAAATGTCACAAATGAAGTTAACTCCTTGGAGATATAAATATACTTCCCTTAAGGTTCTTATTGTTCTTACCTTCTCAGAGCATCTGCCCATGTTTAGTGGCATCACTGAATCCACTTCTCTTGCTCTCATTCATGACTAAAGTATAACCATCTCTGACATTTAAAGAGTTGTTTTTTTCTTTAGAAAAATTTGCTAACTTTGGATTTTAGTACACAAATGAACTTGGGTCATTAGACCAGATATAGATAGATAGATAGATAAAAAAAAATACATTTAAATATATAAAATGTACGAAAAATAACCTGTGTAGGTCACCAAAATAGCCCCATCTTTTTTTCTCCCTCTAACATTTACTTATAAGTCTACTTTTTCTCCAGAAATTTATTCCAGTGATGTAAATATTGGTATTGCTAGTAGTAGACATATTAAATAATCCTATAAAATCTTCTTAGTTTTGAATTATTAAAGATGTGGGAGGCTAATGTCCTTAATTATAAATATTATCAAGGCATTCTTATTAAAATAATATTTGCATTTACATTGTACGCACAAATACACATTTTTAAACCATGATAAAAATCTCGACAAGTGTAAATTACCTTATTCTTTAAAATAAGCTAGATCAATTAAACGAGTTTAAAGTTAACCTTTGTTCTAGGTAAACAATTTAAACATTAGAAAAAATGGACTTTTAAATGCAGGGAAAATGAGTTCCAGGTGAACTAAATGCTAGCAGTGTCAAGAACAAACGGTGGGGGGCGCCTGGGTGGCTCAGTGGGTTAAAGCTCTGCCTTCGGTTCAGGTCATGATCTCAGGGTCCTGGAATCGAGCCCCGCATCGGGCTCTCTGCTCAGCAGGGAGCCTGCTTCTCTCTGCCTGCCTTTCTGTCTACTTGTGATCTCTCTCTCTCTGTCAAATAAATAAATAAAATCTTAAAAAAAAAAAAAAAGAACAAACGGTGACACAGCAGTTTAAAAAAAAAAAATACACACACACACACACACACAAAACTTTTTGGTGACCAGATCAGCTCAGCAAACTGGATGGCTTTAAATAAATAAATAAATAAGTAAAATAAAGGGAACAAAGGGAAATAAGAGATTGATACGTTTTAGTCATCATAGAAGAAAAGAACTTCTGAAGTAATAGATAATGACAAGAAGATCTCTTTTTAGGAGAAAGAATAGGTTTTACCAATAAAGTAAGTATATGCATTCCTGGAATGTCCAGAAAGAAAATATTAAATGTTTATTTATTTTGTGTTTTATCATTGTTAATTTTGATTTTCGTGTATGTTTAAAAGTACATTTATTTTGGGTACATCTCTCAAAATATTTTATTGATAAGAGTAAAAAAACAAAAGTTTTGACAACTAATACTGTGAAAGCCTTGCTTACCATGCGGTGATAAACCGTCTGTTTGTCACAGACAAAGGCGTAGTGAGACCTCTTGGCAAAATTATGTACCCCAAAGTAAAAATATTCCTCAAGTTCAAGTAAGACTCTGAAAATTTGCTCCAGACACAGCAATGGCATAGTTCAATTAGATATAAAATGGAAGAAGAATGCTTGAGAGAACCATAGTGGAGGAAAGACTTTTGACGGTTATCTTAAATATTTTAGCCTCAAATTTTATTATAGTCTATTGTAGGGAGCATGGTCCATTTGATTGCTTGTGTGTATTTTAAATCATTAACATTATTCTACAATTACTACAGCCTTTCTGAATGCTTTTTGTTTTGTTTTACATCATTTGCAGAAGAGGAAAGTAATTGTGTGCTCATTATTAACTCCAATAATTTTTTTTTCCTTGATTTTTTATTAACTTCCAGGTGACTTTACCGGAATCCCTATTTAGAAGGTCACATATCCAAGGATAGGGAAGGGGATAGGGAAGTTCCCTTAGTTTTCTAACAATAAATTGTTTATAAATAATTAATGATTTTAAGAGAGAGTGCATGTGGTAAAGCCAACTTTTCCTTCATAATGAAACTTGTATTTTATTATGAAAATTAAAAAAAGAGAGAGAGAGAGAAATCAGAAGACACCTGCAGTTTGAGTTTTTAGAATAAGAGTTGGTATAAGAAATCTCTATAGGGGCTCCTGGGTGGCTCAGTGGGTTAAAGCCTCTGCCTTCGGCTCAGATCATGATTTCAGGGTCCTGGAATCGAGCCCTGCATCGGGCTCTCTGCTCAGCAGGGGAGCCTGCTTCCCCCTCTCTCTCTGCCTGCCTCTCTGCCTACTTGTAATCTCTCTCTCTCTCTCTGTCAAATAAATAAATAAAATCTTAAAAAAAAAAAGAAATCTCTATAAGACACATTTAGAAATCTGACCAAAAAAATTTAGAAAAATTTACACTATTGTCAACTTTAGAAAGGGGAACTAGATAACATTTGAATATTAGAGGTAGTAATTGAAGAAAGTATTTTAGAAAATAAAGGGCAATTTTTTAATAGAAAAAAACAATTAGGAACACAGTCTTAAGAACCAAACAAAAATATGTAACATAGACAAAAACAATCAGGTACTAAGACAAAATTCTGCAGATGGCTAAATGAGTGAGGGTTTGGGGAAAATTTCATTTGATGGTTCAGATTCCAAATTAAAATTGAAATTACTTACACGTATCCCTTATAATTTAAATCTGTGCATTTCCTGAGTCTATGTAGCACGCTTGACAAGTGAGGATACCATAGTATCCGAATCTGTTTGATTCTCGAGTTTCTGGTAGTGGTCCAGATATTTATCCAAACATATTCCTGAATTATTTCAGTTCTAAAATTCAGAAAAGAGAAATCAAAGAGCAGGGGTTTAGATTGCAAGTGATATAGTCATACACCTTGATATATTCATATCTTGATATATGCATATCTAGAGTCTGAGAAGATGATAGAATAGAGTTTATCCTATCATCATTGTATTATTTTAATAGAGTTTATTCTGTCATCTATATATCATTATTCTCTTTCTGTGTCTATCTGTGTATCTGTCCCTATCTCTGTCTCTCTCTGTCTCTCTCATCTTGTCCCATTCTCATACATGTTTTGGAGTTATCTTCCTTTAATACATTTCCTTTATATAAACTCTCCTGTGGAGGCCTCATCTTGTTTTCATACATCCAAGGTTACAACCATGACTTCTGTGGGGAAAAAAAAAAAGGACAAAATCTATAGCTCAAAGTTCATGCTTTTTTCTTAGCCTCACAAAAGGTTTTAAACATTGGTTTGGCATTTCCACACAACTTTGCTAATGGTTGTAGAAATTGTTCTCTGCCACAGGTATCCGGCAGGGGGCAAAGCAGAGAGACTGAAATCTTGCTCAGGGTTTGCAAATCAAGATATACACCTCTATGTCTGTCATCACCTACAGGGAACGAATTTTCTAATTTACACAAAGACACCATATGTACTGGTGGGCCTGGAACTCCGCCTAGTTTTTCCAAGTGTCCCCTTAGATTCCCTATGGCCCATTATGCAATGAAATAAGTAGCCTTATTCAAAAGAATATGAGGTGACTATATGTTCTAATTTGGAAGGATCTCCAAAACATTCTTTTACAAAAAGAAAGAGGTTGCATAGAATGATCCCAATGTTGTGCAAATATAATTAATAATAATACATTATTGTAGGAGTAGAAAAATTTTTGAGTATAAATACCAAACTCTCATTATTAGATGTCTCTGCTGCTTGTAAGTATATGTATTATATATTTCTGTCATGTTTGTGTTTTTAATAACTTTTCATTATATCAGAAACAAAATGATAAAGATATTTTAGTTAGATGACATTTTCCACGACTAGATGATTCTATTGATCACTTAGCAATAACAATAGGTAATATTTACTGAGAACTTTAAATTCCTAGGCACCATGCTAAATACATATGTATCAGCAGAATAATCCTGGAGGATTGGTACTACTATTATTTTACAGATGAGCCCAGAGAAGTCATCTCTCCTAAGGTGCCATTCTCTTCTACTACAAAATGTTCTTATCTCTGAATTTGTCTTAACTGTCTGTACTCAGGCAGTTCCAATCTCTACATTTAACTGTATGTGTATTCAAACCCCCATCCATTACTCTCTTCTTTTTACATATACATTAAAACCACTATAGTTCATGTATTCATTAATTTTCACTTGGACTATTACAGTAGCTTTTCATTTATTCTTGTTTCCTATCCCTTTCTGCTATGTAATTCTCCAAGGTTAAACCTGCTAAGCAAAGCTCTAATCATAGTGATTATTTCTTATAACATATTCCAATATGTAATATATACTTATATGTAATAGATATCATATTAGCACATTAATAACATAATATACTATACTGTATGAACACATGTTAATAATGTAATCATATATCAAGAACCTCTTCAATGGTCCTAATCTACAAATCTAGCTCTAACTTCTACTACCCCTACTGCCCTGACTGAGTCATTCTAAGGTGTTGTTAACGTAATTATATGCATTGTTTTTGAAATCAACCGACATGTTTCCTGTATCTTACTTATGCTAATGTCTCGTTGGAATGCTTCCACAACCCTAATTCATCCACTGAAATCATATTTCACCATTTAAACTCAAGTTCAGACATTACATTTTTAATGAAATATTTTATGAGTTCTTGCCACAGTCATCATTCTTTAGTCTAAATTGCTAAAGCTCATTGCTTCAGCATCTATTATGACTGTTCAACAGCTATTGGAGTTAATTATATATCTGTCTAAGCCTAGGTTGTTAGTTTCCTGAGAAAAATGGACTGCATCTTGTTCATTTGTATTTATTGTATTCAGTACAGTGATACGAACCTCATGATTAACATATATTTGTCGAATTTCATTGTAAAGTGTTTGTTCTAACCAGTGTTTTCACATTGTTCCTTTGCTATTTCCTTAGTATTAAAGTTTGAATAACCTTAGGCATGCTCACTAAACAACACTGCATTGATTATATGGATTAAATGAACAAGATGTTTGTTCCTTCCAAATATAATTATTGAGTAACCACCAAGTGCAGAAAATTCTGAGTCTCTGACAGGAGGAATAGGAAAAAACAAAATGATAAGTGAAACATTGTGCAAATTTTCATGTAATTTGCCCTCAAGTGATGAAAATGAATATATAAATGTAAGTAAGGTATAACTTAATGCAAAACTAAATAAACAGAAAATAGAAGCCCAAAATGCAGAGAGAAGAAGGGTATTTATTCTTAACTAAAGAATCAGAGAAGGATCACCCTTGAAGGAAATCTATGATTTGGCTTTAAAACTGGGGGAAAATATTTCAGACTGAGCAGACAGTGTGGTTGAAAACAAAAACAAAACCCTGAAATTGGCTGTTTCAAGAGTAAAGGATGGTGTTTTGTCAGTAAGGATTTGGGTGTGAAAAGATGTGGAAGGGGAAGGTGGGGAGTACTCAGATTTCAGAGGGCCCTGAATACCATGATCAAAGAGTAGAATTCATACTTTATGAAATGAGGAAGTGGTGAAGGTTTTGTTTTGGTTTATTTTTGTTTTTTGTTTTGTTAAAGTGAAAACTACTGAAAGTATGTTCTTTTTTTTTCTTTCCTTTGTAAAGTGTTAGGTTAGAGTGGAGTAGAGCTGGAAAGTTGACGTAATTGACATGGCTGGCTGACTTAATTAGCTGATGTGTGATTTTGATCATGACACCTCATTCAACAAATATTTATTGGGCATCTTCTGTTTGCCAGATACTGAGTTAAGTTACTAGGTATAAATATATTAATAAAGCTCAGATATTTAATGAATCAAAATTCTCTCAAATATTGGAAATAGATTTGTTAAAAGTCATTATAGCAGGAAGTTGTTATTTCATGGGAATGGAGTTTTAGTTTGGGAATATGAAAAAAGTTCTTAAGATGGATAGTGGTGATGGTTGCACAACAATCTAAACATACTAAACCCTACACTTAAAATTGGTTAAAATGGTTAATTTTACATTACGTGCAGTTTACCACAATAAGAAATTAATTATAATACAATATGACTAAGTGAAAATAAAAGTAAGTACAAGGTTTTTTAATATTACAAAAGAGAGTAATTAATTGTATGCATAAAGGAGGAAAAGCAGATGGTATTATAAACATATTCCTAGAGAAATTTTGTCGTTTGCAACAGCATGGATGAATTTTGAGGCATTTACACTAAGTGAAATATGCCAGACAAAGAAATACTGTCTGACTTTACTTATATGTAGAACCTAAAACGTTGAACTCCTAGAAATAGAGTAGATTGGTGGTTACCCAGGCTGGAGGTGGAGGAGAAATGAAGAGAGGCTTGTCAAAAGATGGAAACCTTCAGTTATAAAGAATAAGATTGGGGAGGCGCCTGGGTGGCTCAGTGGGTTAAGCGGCTGCCTTCGGCTCAGGTCATGATCTCAGGGTCCTGGGATCGAGCCCCGCATCGGGCTCTCTGCTCAGCGGGGAGTCTGCTTCTCCCTCTCTCTCTGCCTGCCTCTCTGCCTACTTGTTTTCTCTCTCTCTCTCTCTGTCAAATAAATAAATAAATAAATAAATAAAATCTTAAAAAAAAAAGAATAAGATTAGGGGATCTGATGTACAACATTGTAACAATAGTTAATGATACTGTATTGTATACTTAAAATTTGTTAAGACAGTAGATATTGTTTTCACCACCAACAACTAAAAAATGGTAATTCTGTGGGGTGATTGATATATTAACTAACCTTATTGTGGTAAGCATTAAAAAATTTGATATATCAAATCAGCGCATTGGGTACCTTAAACTTACACAATATTATTTGTCAGTTGTATCTCAATAACTTTCAAAATCTTTCTAGAGAAGAAAAAATTACCTAGAATTTCAAGGGTAACTTTAAAGAGCTTACCAGATGGACTTGGGGGAAAAGAAGGGAAGTAGGCAAGAAGAGGGATGAGGACTAGGCTGCAGAGTTAGGCAGAGCAGAGTTGGGGAAGCAGAGTTGTTGGTCTCCTATGGGCAACAGTGAGCCAAGAAAGAGTTTTCAAGGAGAGAGAAATGTGATCACATTTTCAATTTTGCAGACCAGTGGTACCTTCAAAAGTTAAAGGTAAAAGATGTGTATGATAACCAAAGTCCTATGTTTATAGTTCAGATTTTTAAAAATCACTGTGATATTTTGAAAGAAACAAGGGACTAGTGTCAGAAAATACTGAACTATGTAAAACAGAGGTATTACCATGTCTGGCATTTCTTCTGTTCTTTTGGTAATGGGAAATAATATAAATGAAAGAATCAAAACAGTATTATAAATGTGTGTGTGTGTGTGTATATATGTATATATACACACATAACAAAAATTTGCTGTCATTTTATGCCTCTTTGAATAGCCCCACAGAGGTAGATTGTATTGTTAATGTTGAATACATTTTCCAGGCCATTGCCCTAAAAAAATGAGTTCAGGTTATTTACACACAGAAAATACAATAAAGTCTTTATTTATTGCAGAGTATTTTTGTTACTGCTTAAAATTGGAAAAACACAGACACACACACACAAATGTACAATAAAGGGAAGTGCTAGGAAGAATAAATAGATTACTTCCTAACAATGTGTTCTTCTTTAGCAGAGGCCCATATCCTTTTAAAATTATTTAATTAAATGAGACAAAATAGATTATTTTGAAGTTACAGTAAAAACTCAATTGACAGACTAATTTTCATTGAATATACAGGTATACTTATTTTAAAAGCTTTTCTACATGATTGCATTATACATAAAAAGAACTGGTACATTGAATTGTAGGCTGATCTATATATATTTTTTATATTGCTTTCATTCTATGTTTGTTTATTCTAAGCAATGAACTTACCAACTTTCAATTAGAATTTTCTTAAGGAAATTAGCATTTCATTTTACTTCATCTATAACCAGCCTTATCCTTGAAGTCTCATTTCCTACGGAAAAATTAAAGAACTTGGATAGGCAAATCAAATATCATTCGCATTTAGAAGAATATTGGATCAGAGAGAGGAGCTAGAGGTAGCAAGCTCATGTTTGCAGGTCTTATAGGACTATGGACTTTGGCCATTGCGTTAAATACATTACACCATTAAATCATCATAATGATTTCTTGAGTTGGGATTGAGTTGGATCAAAGTCCAGTACTTTGTGGAATCCATGGAAATTAGTGGAAACGTGGAAAAGGTGAATAGATACAGGCAAAGGTGGAACCTACCCTAAAAAGTAAATAAAAGTCTGGGAAGGAACAATGAGAGATGTAAAAATCAACTGGGGCAAGAGTTAATGAAGCAAAAAAAGAGATAGAGATAGATAAAGAGAGAGTTTTAAGTGTGGAGATTGGAGATGGCCAACAGTGTCAAATGTTTCATGAAGACATAAAAGATTATGTCTAACATGAGATGGTTAGATTTACAATTAGGTCACTGGAAGGGTTTACAAAGACAGTTTCAATAAAATATAATAGAATGAGAATAGCTATTATGAGAAGAATGAGTCAGTTAGAAGTTTAGAAATGGAGATGATGAGTAATACTCTTTTGAGAAGTTCAGCAAAGAAGGAGAAAGGTGGTTAAACATTGAAAAAGTAGGCCATATTGAGAGATAGCCTATTGAAAATGCTTTCAGCCAAGGAAGAAATGAAGGAGAAGCAATTTTTGATGGACTACCACAGTAGAGGATGGACATGGTTTCAAGATAAATTGAAGATAGTAGAACTCTTTTCTCTGAAAAATGGAGAAAGAAGAATGGAATGTGTAGTGTAGAGATGAATGAAAAGTTTGATTTGGAGGGAAAAGAGATATCCAAGAGATATCCAAGAGGTAGGAGTATCAGAGATATTCCTCCCAAGGAAATATGGGTTCTTGGCTAAAGGAGGTGGGAGCAGAGGTACTTTTTATGAGCTTAAGGAAACTGAAAATAAGGCCATGTAGAATATGGCAAGGAGCCAGTAAGACTAAGCAAGGAAATTTTATTGTGAGATGATGGACTCAGAGGAGGTTCTCATTGAGATCCCCCAGCAAACTAAAAATTGCCACTTTCCACTTACCAGCTGAAACAATGTGGATTCTACCATGATGTTTCCTTATCTAAATCTATGAAGTTCTGTTATTCATCATAATTTGAAAGGAAGAAATATGAATATGAAATTAAAGTTGTTTCAGATGACTTTGGCCACTTTGAATCAATCCAGAGGTGAAATGTTTTTCTAAAACTTGACAAGGGTACAAATCAGGAAGCTTCTGAAATCCATGAGCAACTCAGCTATACTTCAGTAATTTGAGAGAAATTTAGTCGCTGAAAATGATCCAGAAGAATGTGTAAAGTGAGAAAGCTGTTAAGCAGCACTTAGTAAAGAAATTTGCTTTTGGGGAACAGATAGCAATACTCATCTGAAGTTCCGTGACCATTTATTTGCAGATTTAACAAAATGACCAAGTCATTTTCTTCTTCAAATTAAAGCTGCCATTTCTGTGAATGGAAAGCTCCAGATATAGAAAAAAGAGACTGCTGCAAAAGTTCTTGAGTTAAATTATTTCAGAATCCTAAAATTGATCATTATTTATCTTGATAGACTGCCAATTACTCATTTTTGATTCTTTTAATTGTCTTTACCAGTTCCATGAGATGAAAGTCCACCTCTGCTTTTATAAAAATGATTAATCTTAAAATAGCTTTCTAATTTACTGTATGTTTATGTACACCACAGCCTAATTCAGCTGATTAGCTTATTTTCATCATTAGTAAATGTATGAAACTATTTTCGTAAAGTTCATGACCGACTTTGAATTAACATTCTAACAGAAATTCAAATACAAGTTTTTTTTTTCTGTGTTTTATTAGTATTTTAAGCAAGTTGCCATGGCCAAATTTACCTGAAAATATTATTTGTTTAATGACAACAGTGTTTGCATAAGCTACCAACACCTTGCATCTCCCAACTTATATCACAATGTAAAACTCTCTGATGTGACATTTTAGCTTGCCTGCAAACATTATGACCTTCTGATAGACCCATTTATTGGAAACCTATACTTCCTGTTGGAATTGTATCATTTTGGGTTAGAAAAATGTGTAGTTCTCAATTGATTTTATTTCATGAAAAAGTTTAATAATAGTTGAATGATGTACTTTTTTTTGTTTTATATTGGTAAATTCAAAACTTCAGCATTGTCAAACTGGTAGTTATTCACAAAGGCCTACAATTGCTTATTATGCCTCTCAATTATCCTCTATGATGTTACTGTATTGTAAAGATAAGTGTAGATACTGTAAATTGCCCACGTTATTATCATCAGTGGAACATGTCTTCTTTGCTGTTGATAATTGTACTGTTCCAGCACAAAGAATCTTCCCAAATAAAAGGAAATCGAGATGTCTTATGACAACATATGTTAAAAGGCTTAAAATGAAAAGAGCTAAAGAAATTGCTGTTTGCTACTCCCGCTGTTTTTACTATTTCCAAGACCTATCTGAAGCAATTGTTTAAAATATAGGTTAAAGTTGTCTCCTGTTGTGTTTGAAACATTTGAAGTCTGTGTGCCAATCTTTTTGACTCTTTTTCCTGTTTTGGTTAGAATCCTTTCCCTGATGAAAGCATAGGATTTGTTTTTCTTGTGATAGCAGGCTTGGCTGTTTTATCCTTCCAATGGAGATTACAAACTGTTATTTTTTTCCTCTTACTGTTAATAGCAAGATCACACTTGATATTAATACTTTGATCATAAGCATCATAAATTGACCCATTTTATTTTACCCATATGTTTACTAAAGTATTCTTATTAATTTTAAAGCTAACAATTTGAGAAATATTACTTAACTTTTAAAAAATTAAAATAGAATAATGAAATTTAGTGAGAGACAAGAGACAAAGGAAAAAGAAAAAAAAAGGATATTTAACTTGAAGTTAAAGATCCCAGTTGAGTCTTAGACTGATCACTTTCTAATTCTGTAGCCCTTGGCAATTTATTTACTCTCTCTGTACCTCAGATTTCATATCTGTGAAATGGAATACTAGTAAGCTTTGGATTAGCCTATCTTTCAAAGAAGCATGATATTTGGATCAGATTGTATACAAGGAAGTACTTGGTAAACTTGAAATACTAAACTCATATTGCTATTATAAGGCTCAAAAAGCCAATATAAGCTAGTTATTAGTTGAGTAGCAGAAAAATATTTTCTGTTGACTATTTGAACTTGATGACAAACAAAATAACAGTGGTTTATTTTATACCCAAGACTAAATCTCTTTTTCTTGGATAAACATTTATTCATAGGATGATTCTGTAGCACAACATTCATTTTATAAATTACTTTGCAATTCACTTATTTATGTAGTTGGTAAAACTAATAGCAATCTGGAGTTTTCTGTGAGATTATTGTGTGCCTAGTACTATGCTAAGCACAATATATACCCCCAGAAACACATATTTTTCAATTAATCATCACAATTAACTTATGAGAAAAGCAGCAGGAATTTAGAGGTAGGATATCTGACTTGAAATTTGAGTATTCAGTAGTAGCCACTAAGCTGCCTGGCCTTTCTCTTAATAACAGAATTTCTTTATATATGAAAAGTTTGTTTCTAAATAAACAGTTTGCCTTCTACCAGTTACTTAAATTCATCATGACATCTTCCTATATTCCTATGGATCATTTCAAGATTCATAGCTTCCTTATATTGACAGAGAACTAAAAATAGGTGTTAACTAAATCAATAAAACACATATTAAATCAACTAGTTAAATCAACCAACCTTCAGACTGTCAAATTTTGGGTTGAAATTAAACATTTAACTCTACAGAGAAGATTAAAACATCTAGATATTTGCAGCTATTTGGATAAATAAGATTATTTTATTTTAAACCTTGCATCTTAGTGTTTTTTTCTTGGTGTAGACTTTAGTTCAGTGACTCTGACTGGTGTTCCAAAGTAAATAGCATGACAGCATTGTATTGGCCCCTATGTTTTCAATGTAGAAAATATGAGACCTCAGATTATATTAAAGTAGTTCAGGACTTCTTTATTTCCATTTCATTTTTGTCAGAGAAGAACAAAGGATCTTAAGTGTTGAGAAATTTGGAAATTTCAAATAGGTGAACTTTTGAGACACTAAGAGGAAATGGATGGACAAAAAGGATGCAAGAATTGCTTTAATTTTTTTTTCTTTTTTGTAATTAGTAATTTGACTGCTCATGATTTTACTTTTTAAAAACCCGATAACAGAAAACATAAAAAATTTGATAAGCTAATATTTACCATATGTTGTTTGTCTTAGTCTATTTGGGCTGCTACCACATAGACTGGGTGGCTTAAATAACAACTATTTATTTCTCACAGTTCTGGGTGCCAAGTAGTCCAGAGTCAAGGTGCTGGCAAATTTGGTGCATGATGAGAGCTCACTCCTGATTCAAAGATGGCATCTTCACTCTGTACTCACATGGCTGAATGGGCAAGGGAGTTCTCTGGGTTCTCTTCTATAATGGCACTAATCTCAATCATAAGGGCTGTGCCCTCATGAATTCATCACCCTCAAAGGCCTCACCTCCTAATACCGTCACACTAGGCATTAGGATTTCAGCATGTGAATTTTGAGAGGATACAAACATTTAGAACAGCACGTGGCCAAACTGCGAAGTTTGAAGGCACAGTCTCCCCACAAGACTAACCTCACTTCAGATACTAACTGCAAGTTCAAGGGGTTTGAAAACCTACTCTCAGATTCCATAATTCACTAGAAAGACTCACAGAACTCACTGAAAGCTGTTATACTCACGGTATGGCTTACTATAGGGAAAGGATACAGATCAAAGTCAGCCAAGGAAAGAAGCACATAGGGCGGAGTCTAGGAGGGCTCCAAAGGCTAAGCTTCCATTGTTCTCTGGGTATATTACCTTCCTAGAATCAGTGCATAACAATATGCACAGAGCACTTCCAACCAAAGAAGCTCACCAAAGCTTTGATGCCCAGAGTTTCTATTTGGATTTCCTTACATAAACATGATTGATTAATTGTCCATATGGCTGATCTCAGCCTCCACGTCAAGATGCAAACCCCCCTAGGTAATATGATTGATCTTTCTGGCATGAACAGTCCCCAACTATTGTATATCCCATCCTAGGAACCACTGTGGCCAGACCTTATTCTAAACATAAAGATATTCCTATGACACATGGCACAGATCACCTCCTAAAAGCTGAGGGCAAGGCCAACATCTTTACTATACAGCAATAAATTATCTTAACTTTCTATCTTAATTGAATATTTTTACAAATAGTAAGTGTTGAGAATATCGCCTTATTTAATAACATGTTGATAAAGCAAATATATTATTTTTCACCCAGAAAACACTGCCAGTGGGAGATGAGGATAATAACTTATAAGTAGGATCAGAATATGTGTTGAGAAAGTTTTATAAAATCAAAAAAAGCATGAGAGAGTGAGAAAGGGAAGAATATAGTCTTTTAAGAGAAAATTGCAAAACGGGTTATAGTATCATTAGAAATATTTTGGGAGCACCTACTTTGTGACACATTAGGCTGGATGAAACACTTGGGTGGTGCTTTTCCACTCTCTTTTAGGCAGATTCAATCACTTACTCTCCTCTCCTCAGGTTTATGGATCATGAGATAATTGCTATTGTTAATAGCAATTCACTGTTAGTGAAAATTTATTGAGATCCTGCTATTGCCTCAACACCTTACAAGGCAGGAATTATTGTCACCATTTTAAAGATTCGGACACATGGTTCTGAAAAACTTCAAGTAACTCACTTGAAATGCTCAACTAGTAAATTGTTTTTTTTTTGTTTTTTTGTTTTTTTGTTTTACAACTAGTAAATTGTTGAGCCACTACCCTTTTCCTGGGTCTGTTAATTTCTTCAAATTCTTACTTTTCAAAACTCTCCATCAGGTTTTGGTTATTCCTCAGGGATTCCCAGAAGTATAGTTATTATCTATCCAAGTGATTGGATGGATTTATACCCTCACTAATGCTTCTGTATGTTTTTGTATGCTGAATAAAACAGCTGGGGAAAGAAAATAATTTTGAAAAATTAATATTTTATTTAACTTATTTTTAGAGATTTTATTTATTTATTTAAGAGAAAGTGAGAGAGCACAAGCAGGGGGAGCAGCAGAGAGGGAGAAGCGGGCTCCTCACTGAATAGGGAGCGTGACTCGGGGCTCCATCCCAGGACCCTGGGTTCATGACCTGAGCCGAAAGCAGCCGCTTAACTGACTGAGCCACCCAGGTGCCTCATTAATATTTTAATATTAGAAGAAGAGCAGTCCACCGAAATTCTGGTGTCCTTTTTTTTTTAAACAATTTTTTCTGATATTTAGGATTCTGTCACCTAAAAGGATAAATAAATGAACAGGAAATACACCATAGTGGAATAGTTCTCAACCAGCATCACTTGTAAAGCATTTAAAAAATGCAAATGTATCTGGAAATTCTTACCAATTGTTAGCTTGAGACCTGGCTATCTTCCCTTAAAAAATAAAAGAAAAAGTGTTATAATTGATTCTGATGTTTACCAAAATTGAAAACTAGAGTGAGTATATAGTGGAGAAAAATCATGGGCTTTGATGCATACAGACATAGGTTTGACTTCCTGTCCTGCCATTTATAAGCTAAGTGATTTGACATAAGTCAGTTAACTTTATTTATTTGTTTATTTATTTATTTGTTTGTTTGTTTATCTGTCTATGCATTCTTTTATTTTGAGAGAGAGACTATATGCAAGCAGTGGAGGGGGGAAGTGGCAGAGAGAGAGGGAGAGAGGATCTCAAGCAGGCCCCACGCTTAGCATGGAGCTTGATATGGGGCTCAATCCCTTGACCCTGAGATCATGATTTGAGCTGAAATCAAGAGTCAGACATTTGGGGCGCCTGGATGATTCAGTGGGATAAAGCCTCTGCTTTTGGCTCAGGTCATGATCCCAGGGTCCTGGGATCGAGCCCTGCATCAGGCTCTCTGCTCAGCAGGGAGCCTACTTCCCCCGTTCTCTATTCCTGCCTCTCTGCCTACTTGTGATCTGTTTCTCTCTGTCAAATAAATAAATAAAATCTTAAAAAAAAAAAAAAAGAGAGACATTTAACCGACTGAGCCACCCAGGGCCCCTAAGTCAGTTAACATTTTTAAACTGGTGAATGGCTATCAGTAAAATATGAATGAGATCAATAACTACCTATAAGCCTATTATAATAATGAAATAACACAAAGTAAAAAGTGTAGCACAATTAGTATAACAGCTACTTGATAAATGACAAATATCACGTTATAATCAAAATGGTGATAATTCTTCTCTAATGAGAATAATTTGAGAGACACATGGAACTCGTCCCATAAAAGGATGATTAAAATGCTGTGCAGATGCTTAGAACCATTCTTCCTAAAGCTAGTTAGAACTCCAGGGATATGATTTGGAAAGTATAACTAAGTTCACCAGGAAATTTTCTTTACAAATGAAATTAACATGCTCAAAACACTATTTCAGGTATCAAAGGTTGAGAGGATGACACATACAGGCTCAATGTAGGGGTATTTATGGGCAGAGGACTAAGTCCTGATTTGCAGCAAGAGGATATTGATGAGATAAATGTTTAATCAACGTGCACTCAGGTCCAATTTCCTAACTCTAGTCATTCAGACAATAATCCAGTTCTAATATGCACCCTGATTTGCATGCATGACTGAACTAATATCCAACCCTGAGTTACATTGCCTTCCCCATAGAATAGTAGATAGAATAGTAAGGTCCATCTGTTCATCATGATCTCTTCATAGCAAAGCCCCCAGTTCAACATGGTGCTCTCCTATCTTTGCACACTTCTGACCATGATGGGAGAAACCCTAGTGGTTATTGAAGTTATTGCTGAGAGCCATGCTCCCTTGATATTTAAAGAAGCTCCTTCCATTTGTGTCAGAATTACTCTCCCCACAAGGAGAGTGCATAATCTTAGACATACTTCCTGTAACAACTAAAGTAATTTTATCTGTATGTAAACTCAATATAGTGCTTCTAAAATATACAGCTGGTTCTAAATTATAACATCCATTTGAGCAAGTTGTTTTTATCCTTTCTCACTGAGAGTTTATCACAACTTTTATTGGCTCAACTGACACACACACACACACGATGATTTCTGTCTTTGGGTTGAAGTGCCTCCCACAGTTGCCACCACTTCTAGCCAGCAGGATATGGAAGGGGATCAAAATGTTTATAAAGGTAAATTTTAGGGGCATGATAAGGAAGCAGTACACATGTTTTTGCTTGTATTTTTGAACAAAATTTGGTTTCAAAATCACTTTGAGCTGTAAAGAAACCAACAAATGCATTCTCCAGTCAGGTGGCCATATGCAGGAATTCTATGGCTAAAGAATGGGGGAATGGATATTAATGTGTAACAAGGAGCATCTAGAACATGTGACATATAAAGAATGCCTGGGATTCATTAGTAAATTGAATAAAGTCATATAAAATATGTACACAAATATCAGTAGCATTCCCATACTAGCCATAAGTAAATACAAAATCAAAATAACAAAAATTGAAGACCATGAAAAATGATGAACCAAAAACGTATATAAGGATAATAATTTAAGATCTTATATTTAGCAGAAACAACATTCATTCAACAAACATTTATTAAAACAATTATAATTAATTGTAGAATACCAACAGAGGTACTCTTCTAAGTGTTTTATGAATTTTAACTAGATTTATCTTCATATTAGTAATCTCTGAGGCTGGTATTACAAACATTTACAGAAAAGGAAACTGAAGTTCAGAGAAGGTAAATGACTTGTTCAAGTTTACACTGACAGTACATGGCAGAACAAGAATTCTGTCTTAATCGGTACTTTGTCTTATCCCCCGAACAGGTACCAAGTACTGTTTTGGGCCTTGAGGACATACCTGTAACCAAGTCAGAAGTTGCCCCTGCCTCAAAGAGCTTGTATTAGAAACACATAAATTTAAAAATGATTTTATACAATGATAAATTATACGAAATAAATTACAAATGGCTATGGATAGAGAGTATTGTAAATATGTAAATATAATCCACAATTATTTTTAAGATTTTTCTTTGTTCTCTCAGTTCTTACTTTTGTAATATCATTAACAAATATCATCATATCTAAAACATTCCTATTTTGAGCAGAAAATACCAAAGAGCATACAAAAAAATGTATTTACTTCATTATTTCATTGTCAGGGATAATTTAGCCTATATTTCTACCCAAAAAAACGACATTAGAAACAATGTGTGAAAGTGAATCAAGAGCATAAGTCTAAAATTCAGGAAATGTAGTTATAGTTCTGACTTTCCCTCCATCCATTTGAACAGTTTTGAAATTGTTTATTTTATGCGTTATTTGAGTTTAGTTGACACACAATGTTACATTAGTTTCAGGTTAAAACATAGTGATTCCACCAGTTTACACGTCATGCTATGGTCACCACAAGTGTAGCTGCCGTCTGTCCCCATACATCTCTTCTACAATATCATTGACTATATACTCTTAAAAAAGAAATAGACATGAGTTTCTACATCAGGGATCAGCAAACTCTTCTGTAAAGAGCAATTTAGTAAATATTTTAGGTTCTGTGACCCATATAGCTTTGTCATAACTACTCTACTATTATAGAGTGAAAACTATCATAGACAATCATGTAAACAAATGAGTTTGGCTGTGTTCCAGTAAAAATGGATCTAGGGGCCCTGGAAATTGAATTTCTTATAATTTCTATGTGTCACAAAGTAGTATCTTTCTTTTGACTTTTTTCAACCATTCAACCATGTACAAACCTTTTTTAGCTTCCAGGCCTGACAAAAATGGACCTAGTGGTCCTAGAGTAGTTGATTACCCCACACTAGGTGATCACTTAGGGCCTGTCTTGGAGGCTCACTGTCACTGGCCTTGGCTTTTCACTGGGCTGCTGCCTCTACCTGCACAATAGATAAGAGAAAGCCCCTGAATTGAAGACTGTATGTACTGGTCCTCAAACTGAAGGTTATATAATGTTCACTTGGAAGTAGATTCAAATTCAGATTCTTTAAAATGAGGTTCACATTTTTAACAAGCATCATAGGAGATTTTGATGCATGTGATTTTGAACTGTTAACAAGAACCTGGACCTAAATATAACATGAGCATCGATCATAGAACCCATAAACGGGAGATTACAAAACAATGAGATAAGTAGCACAATAGAAATAAAAAGAAACCAAACAAAAGTGGATACTAGGGAGTAGTTAGAAGTTAGTATGGACAAATAGGAGGAATGTGGCAAGTTTAAAACCCTCTTCTCTATGGAATACTTAATTGGGTGCTATAAGTAAATTCTGCCCTGTTTGAGAAAAGAAGAGTGAGGACAAGAAAGGAAAGAAGCAACACACTACAAACAGCTGTAACTTCCCTGCAGGGGAATTTATTTTCTCCCTAAGTGGTTCTGCCATTTCCTAGCTCTGTGACTATAGGCAATTTCCTGTATTCTTTTTTTCCTCAATTTGCTCAAACCTCATGATGAACTTCTAAGGTTATTGTGAGGTTTAAGTAATGTAAAGTGCTTAAAACTGTGATTGGCACCAAGTATCTTTTAGTAAATATTTTTGATGTTGATATTGATTTTTTTAGCCGTGATACTCCTTTTAAAGATGATTGAACTGAGGTCCAGAGAGATGGAGTCCCACAGTGGGACTAATTAGGTGAAGTTTGTGGGGGCCAGAAAAAGGTTTATCATTCATTCTCTGTAAACTTTATTTTCTTTATCTATGGAAATAAAGTATAAAGACCACATAAGTTCTGGTCCATTTCCATTCTGACATTTTCTAATATTTTCACATTTAAAAATCACATAAAAATAAAATTAGAATGCGTGCAAAAGAAAGTAGCACATTATTATTACCATTAGAACCAAGCAAATACGTTACTTTGAAAGAAATTGTTCAGAATAATGGGTTTAGTATGCTTCTTTTGTTATTTCTAGGGAAGAACTAAGTGGATAAACTTTTTGTATTGTCCTGGCTTCCTTTTTTATATGCAAGAATGACTAATGGACATTGTTTCTGCCTTCTGTATTTTCTCCAGTGCTTTTCTTTTTCTTTAATTTTAATTTTTAATTTATTTTTTATTTATTTTTAATTAACATATAATGTATTATTTGTTTGAGGGGTACAGGTCTGTGATTCATCAGTCTTCCACAATTCACAGCGCTCACCATAGCACATACCCTCCCCAGTGTCCATAACCCAGCCACCCCATCCTTCCCACCACCCCTCCCCTCCAGAAACCCTCAGTTTGTTTCCTGAGATTAAGAGTCTCTTTGGTTTGTCTCCCTCTCTGGTTTTGTCTTGTTTCATTTTTCCTTCCCTTCCCTATGAGCCTCTGTCTTGTTTCTCAAATTCGTCATATAAGCGAGATCATATGATAATTATCTTTCTCTGATTGACTTATTTTGCTTAGTATAATACCCTCTAGTTCCATCCATGTCATTGCAAATGGCAAGATTTCATTTTTGATGGCTGCATAATATTCCATTTTTCATATATATATGTATATATATATATGTATGTGTGTGTGTGTGTGTGTATATACACACATATATGTATATATGTATATATGTATGTATATATATATATCTCCCACATCTTCTTTATCCATTCATGTGCCAGTGGACATCCAGGCTCTTTCCATAGTTTGGCTATTGTGGACATTGCTGATATAAACATTGAGGTGCACATGCCCCTTCAGATCACTACTCTTGTATCTTTGTGGTAAATACTCAGTAGTACAATTGCTGGGTCGTAGGGTAGCTCTATTTTCAACTTTTTGAGAAACCTCCATACTGTTTTCCAGAGTGGCTGCCCCAGCTTGCATTCCCACCAACAGCGTAGGAGGGTTCTCCTTTCTCCGCATCCTTGCCAACACCTGTTATTTCCTGATTTGTTAATTTTAGCCATTATGACTGGTGTGAGGTGGTATCTCACTGTGCTTTTGATTTGTATTTCCCTCATGGCGAGTGATGTAGAGCACTTTTTCATGTGTCTGTTGGCCATTTGGATGTCTTCTTTGCAGAAATGTCTGTTCATGTCTTCTGCCTATTTCTTGATTGGATTATTTGTTCTTTGGGTGTTGAGTTTGGTAAGTTTTTTATAGATTTTGGATATTAGCCTTTATCTGATATGTCCTTTGCAAATATATTCTCCCATTCTGTTGGTTGCCTTTTGGTTTCGTTGACTGTTTCCTTTGCTGTGCAAAAGCTTTTTATCTTGAAGCCCCAATCGTTCATTTTTGCCCTTGCTTCTCTTGCCTTTGGCGATGTTTCTAAGGAGAAGTTGCTGCGGCTGAGGTCGAAGAGGTTGCTGCCTGTGTTCTCAAGGATTTTGATGGATTACTTTCTCACATTGAGGTCCTTCATCCATTTTGAGTCTGTTTTTGTGTGTGGTGTAGGAAAGTGGTCCAGTTTCATTTTTCTGCATGTGGCTGCCCAATTTTCCCAACACCATTTGTTTAAAGACTGTCTTTTTTCCATTGGGCATTCTTTCCTGCTTTGTTGAAAATTAGTTGACCATGGAGTTGAGAGTCCCTTTCTGGGCTCCAGTACCATACTGTCTTGATGATTACAGCTTTGTAATAGAGCCTGAAGTCTGGAATTGTGAGGCCACAAGCTTTGCTTTTCTTTTTCAACATTCCTTTGGCTATTTGGGGTCTTTTCTGGTTCCATACAAATTTTAGGATTATTTGCTGCATTTCTTTGAAAAAAGTTGATGGTATTTTGATAGGGATTGCATTAAATGTGTAGGTTGCTCTAGTTAGCATAGATATTTTCACAATATTTGTTCTTCCAACCCATGAACATGAAACGTTTTTTCATTTCTTTGTGTCTTCCTCAGATTCTTTCATGAGTATTTTCTAGTTTTCTGAGTACGGATTCTTCACCTCTTTGGTTAGATTTATTCCTAGGTATCTTATGGTTTTGGGTGCAATTGTAAATGGGATCAACTCCTTCATTTCTCTTTCTTCTTTCTCCTTGTTAGTGTATAGAAATGCAACTGGTTTCTGTGCATTAATTTTATATCCTGACACTATACTGAATTCCTGTATGAGTTCTAGCAGTTTTGGGGTCGAGTCTTTTGGGTTTTCTCCATAAAGTATCATAACATCTGCAAAGAGTGAGAGTTTGACTTCCTCTTTGCCGATTTGGATGCCTTTTATTTCTTTTTGTTTTCTGATTGCTGAGACTAGGACTTCCAGTACTATGTCGAATAGCTGTGGTGATAGTGGACATCCCTGCCCTCTTCCTGACCTTAGGGGAAAAGCTCTCAGTTTTTCCCCATTGAGAATGATATTCACTGTGGGTTTTTCATAGATGGCTTTTATGATATTGAGGTATGTACCCTCTATCCCTACACTATGAAGAGTTTTGATCAAGAAAGGATGCTGTACTTTGTCAAATGCTTTTTCAGCATTTATTGAGAGTGTCAAATGGTTCTTGTTCTTTCTTTTATTAATGTTTTGTCTCACATTGACTGATTTGTGGATGTTGAACCAACCTTGCAGCCCAGGAATAAATCTACTTGGCCATGGTGAATAATCCTTTTAATGTACTGTTGGATCCTATTTGCTAGTATTTTAGTGAGAACTTTTGCATCCAAGTTCATCGGGGATATTGGTTTGTAATTCTCCTTTTTGATGGGGTCTATATCTGGTTTTGGGATCAAGTAATGCTGGCCTCATAAAATAAATTTGGAAATTTTCCTTCCATTTCTATTTTTTGGAACCAGTTTCTGGAGAATAGGTATTAATTCTTCTTTAAATGTTTGGTAGAATTCCCCTGGGAAGCCAGCCATCTGGCCCTGGGCTCTTGTTTCTTGGGAGATTTTTGATTACTGCTTCAATTTCCTTACTGGTTATGGATCTGGTCAGGTTTCCTATTTCTTCCTGGTTCAGTTTTGGCAGTTTATATGTCTCTAGGAATGCATCCATTTCTTCCAGATTGTCTAATTTGCTGGTATATAGTTGCTCATAGTATGTTCTTAAAGTGGTTTGTAATGGGTTTAGGCTTTATTTGCTGTTCTTTCTCCAGCTCCTTTAGGTGTAGGATTAGATTATGTATTTGAGACCTTTCTTCTTTCTTGAGAAGGGCTTGTATTGCTGTATATTTTCCTCTCAGGACTGCCTTTGATGCATCCCAAAGATTTTGAAGAGTTGTGTTTTCATTTTCATTTGTCTCCATGAATTTTTTTAATTCTTCTTTAATTTCCTGGTTGACCCATTCATTCTTTAGTAGGATGCTCTTTAGCCTCCATGTATTTGAGTTCTTTCCAGCTTTCCTCTTGTGGTTGAGTTCTAGTTTCAAAGCATTGTGGTCTGAAAATATGCAGGGAATGATCCCAATCTTTTGGTACTGGTTGAGACCTGATTTGTGACCCAGGATGTGATCTATTCTGGAGAATGTTCCATGTGCACTAGAGAAGAATGTGTATTCTGTTGCTTTGGGATGGAATGTTCTGAATATATCTGTGATGTCCATCTGGTCCATTGTGTCATTTAAAGCCTTTATTTCCTATTTGTCCATTTCAGTGAGGGGGGTGTTAAAATCCCCTAGTATCATTGTATTATTGTTGATGTGCTTCTTTGATTTTGTTATTAATGGGTTTATATAATTGGCTTCACCTGTGTTAGGGGCATAGATATTTAAAATTGTTAGATCTTCTTGCTGGATAGACCCTTTAAGTATGATATAGGGTACTTCTTCATCTCTTATTATAGTCTTTGGTTTAAAATCTAGTTTGTCTGATAAAAGGATTGCCACCTCAGCTTTCTTTTGATGTCTGTTAGCATGGTAAATGGTTTTCCACCCCCTCACTAAATCTGAAGGTGTCTTTGGGTCTAAAATGAGTCTCTTGCAGATAGCATATTGATGGGTCTCATTTTTTATCCAGTCTGATACCCTGCATCTTTTGATTGGGGCATTTAGCTTATTTACATTCATATTGAAAGATAAGAACTTAGTGCCATTGTATTGCCTGTAAGATCACTGTTACTGTATATTGTCTCTGTTACTTTTAGGCTCTCTCTTTGCTTAGAGGACCCCTTTCAATATTTCCTGTAGGGCTGGTTTGGTGTTTGCAAATTCTTTTAGTTTTTGTTTGTCCTGGAAGCTTTTTATTTCTCCTTCTATTTTCAGTGACAGCCTAGCTGGATATAGTATTCTTGGCTGCATATTTTTCTCCTTTAGTTCTCTGATTATATCATGCTGGTCCTTTCTGGCCTGCCAGGTCTCTGTGGATAGGTCTGCTGCCAATCTAATATTATTTCTACCTTGTAGGTTACAGACCTCTTGTCCAGAGCCGCTTTCAGGATTTTCTCTTTGTCTCTGAGACTTGTAAGTTTTACTATTAGATGATGGGGTATGGACCTATTTTTATTGATTTCAAGGGGGGTTCTCTGTGCCTCCTGGATTTTGATACCTGTTTTCTTCCCCAAATTATGAAAGTTCTCTGCTCTAATTTGCTCCAATATACCTTCTGCCCCTCTCTCTCTTTCTTCTTCTTCTGGGATCCCAATTATTCTAATATCGTTTCATCTTATGGTATCACTTATCTCTCGAATCTACCCTCATGATCCAGTAGTTGTTTATCTCTCTTTTTCTCAGCTTCTTTGTTCTCCATCACTTGGTCTTCTATATCACTAATTCTCTTTTCTGACTCATTTATTCTGGCAGTTGGAGCCTCCATTTTTTATTACATCTCATTAACAGCCTTTTTTTATTTTGACTTGGCTAGCTTTTAGTACTTTTATTTCTCCAGAAAGGGATTCTCTAGTATCTTCTATGCTTTTTTTCAAGCCCAACTAGTATGTTTATAATTCTCATTCTGAACTCTAGTTCCGACGTCTTACTGATGTCTGTTTTGATTAGGTCCCTGGCATTCGGTACTTCTTCTTGTTCTTTTTTTTGAGGTGAGTTTTCCCGTTTTGTCATTTTGTCCAGAGAAGAATAGACAAATGAGAAAACAAAATGCCAAAAGGGTAACAAAAACCCTAGGAAAATATACACTTTCAGAAAGTGGTTGCTTTTCTGTTCATAGAATTGCTGCTATTCTTTTCTTCGATCTCCTGTTGAGTTTGTAGGTGATCAGAATGGTTTGATAACTATCTAGCTGAATTCCTAGGACCAGACGAAATTCATCCCGCCATCTTGCTCCTCCCCCCCTCCGTGTTTTTAAGCATTTTGAAATGCTTTTCTTTTCCTTAAGACTTTTTCCCTTACCATATCAGAGTTAAAAAGAATTGTTCCAGAACACAGCCTATAATTTTGTCACTTTTGCACTGATTGGGGAAAAAAAAAAAAGGTGAAAGGGACAACAAAAAACTCAAGTGTGTATTCACAGTATTAGCCATGCCTGGCTGAGGAGATCAAATCTAATGGTGCCAAAGGGAATACAGTTCATATTCAAGAAGGTTACTTTTATTTATTATTTTTTATATTTTTATTGGTCATCTCTCTTTTTTAAGTGTTATTGAGGTATAATTGATATACAAAAATTGCACCTATTTAATGTGTGTACATTTTGATGAGTCTGGACTTATGTTTACACTCATTAATACCATCACCACAATCAAGGTACTAAGCTTATCCATCACCTCCAAAAATGTTCTTGTGTTCTTTTATTGGTGTGTTTTGTTTTTAGTTTTGTTTCTGTGGTAAGAATACTTAATAAGAGATCTGTCTTCTCAGCATATGTTAAAGTGCATAATACCATACAGTTAACTAAGGACACCTATACACCTATGTTGTAAGCCGTCTCTGGAATGTATTCATCTTGCATTACTGACATTTTATATTCACTGGGCAACAACTCCTCATTCCGCCCTCACCTCAGCCCCCTGACTGTGCTAAATCTCTTGTCTGATCTCAGAAGCTAAGCATGGTGGGGGCCCGGTTACTACTCAGATCAGTGACATTAATTTTAATGTGACATTTTAAAAGATTCAAATATTTGTTGATGGAAATACAGTGTGTTTGGATTATTAAAGTGGAAATTTCATTCTAAAACATCCAAAAATTCCTGACAGCATATGATTCACTCTTGAATAAACAGATGACAGAAACATGATCAGTGTTAGGTAGATTTACCTTTATTAATTTAATAATCAATATTTGCTCAAAGCATTTTAATATTTCTCAGTATATATAACTAAAATAAAAACTTTTATTCATTTCTTAACATATTTCATTAAAAATACACATTTATTGAGACTTTTAAAGACAGACTCTTATTCACAGAGCTTATTGGCTACTCTATAAACTAATCATGTCTGGACCCATTGGACCCTTTATATTGCTGTGACTCTCTTCTCAGCATGACTTGGTCTCCTCATTTTTGCTTTTTTTTTTTACTTGGAGGGTGTGGAATAATTACTGCATTCAGTTGTCCTCCTGCCCTCACTAAGGCCATTTCAAATTAGCATGTTTTTTTGCTTCTGAATTTAGGTAAGAAATGGGGCCAAGTGATTGTGGAAAGTATCTTGAAGGAAACCTTTGTTCTATACCAACATGTCCTTTATGATAAACAATGCCTTTACTAACTCCTATTTGTTTTTTTCATTGTGAGACATGTTAAAAGATAAACTGAAGCAAATTAAAAATTCTAAAAGTTTCTTTACACAAAAATCCATTCAAATTAAGCAGTAGAGTCAAACTGAAAATGGTTAGAAGCCCTCCTTGACAAGACCGGGGGGAGGGGGGGGTGGAGCAGACTATATATAGAGAGAGCCAATGCAAAGAAAGGATATTATTTGATTGGCTCTTATAAAGCCTAGTGGGCTGTTTGTGATTGGCTGTCCTTGACATTTGGTTCCTTAACCTTGTGGCATCTTATAGGGTGACATTTTGGTTCGCTTACGTTGCGTGTCATGGCATTAGAGCCACCTCAGTCTAATGGCCTCCTTATTTAATTAATTTAACAGTTTATTTTTTAATAGGATTCCCCTGTCTTCAGGGAGGGGAGGAGTTGTTAGCAACTGGCATCCTCTTGGGTGTTGGATATTTTTTTTTCATGACATTCAAAACTTTAAACTACTGCCAACATTCTGAGCACTCAATGCTGAATTATTGCAGTTGTTTACATATGGTGTTACACTTCTCAGTATCATTTGTTCACCTCAGTGAATATTCTTTTCTCCTCCTCATTTGTTTGTTTGTGTTTTTTTGCTTATTTATATTTTAAACTGAGGCTTGCTTTCCTGCAGTGATAAATATAATTTGTTCAGAATGTGTTTTCCTATTACTGATACTTTTGGAAAACTCTTTAGGACTTTGTTTTCGCTTTTATTCTCTTGATTAATTCTTATACTTTACCACATTAGCAGCTTCCTTGGTCATTTTTATTACTGTTCTTCCATTTAATGCCACTCTTAGCTGCTAACCCATTGCAACAGCAGTCCTGTGCCTTAACAATGTCCACTAATTCTCTCCATTTTAAATTGTTTTGTATTTCCTTTAGTCATTTATATGCCCCTAATGAAAATGCCAACATTTGACTTTATTGTCATTTTAAATATTAGAGAAATATTTGATACTACACTTGATCTTAGCCAAAAGGCCAAGAAGCAATTGGAGAAATATTTGAATAATGGAAATAAAATAAAGAGTAACCAAGTATCAAAAAATAGAATGACTAAAATACCAATCGGATGAACAGAATAGAGATAGTTTCATAGAGAATTGTAATTTGTAGTAGAATTAAATATCAATAGCTATTTTACAAACATAGCTATTGAAATTAATATTATTGAACATTATAGTTAACATTGAAAGTGAATACAGTAAGTATTCTGTGGAAAAACAAATCTACCTAAGCAAACATTCAAAATCCTATTTTTATTGCAACCACTGTCTTAAATTTAAAACTAACAATAAGAGTTTTGCATGCCACTTATTGTTTTAAAGATGGGGTTTAAAAATGTTAATGTTATTGGGTTTTTTAAAGATTTTATTTATTTATTTTAGAGAAAGAGAGAGTGTGAGAGTGGGGGGAGGGGCAACAAGAGAGGGAGAGAGAATCTCATGCAGACTCTGAGCTGAGCACAGAGTGAGATAAGGGGCTCAATCCCACAACCCTGAGATCTTGACCTGAGCCAAAGTCAACTGACCGAGCCACCCAGGAGCCCCTCTAATATCATTGTTAAAAGGATTTTTTCACCATTAAAAACTACGCAAGGAGTTCTTATGTTTTTTACGTATAAGCAAAATCAGTTCATACATAAAATTTGGAAATAGCCAAAATTCATGCCCTGTTCACGTACTGTGTTTTCCATCAAAGAATCACCAGAAACTTACTGGTGATGTGCGTTTAAATTTGAGTACCCAGTAAATTCATCTAATGGGAATTGGGAAGGCTGGTCAGCCAGACTGGAGCAGATTAAAAATAAAGGTATACACTGTATTCTCATTTGTTCAATAAATATTTGTCAACTGAGTAGAGGTAGTATAGTGGTAAAACTTTGAAACCACCACCAAGTGAATCTACGTTTTCTGCCTCTAAGCTATTTGGTCATTCATTAGGATAAATGGATTCATACATTAAATCATTGATTAAATAACTATTTTCTAAACTTGACAAGGGGCAAAATCTCACAGTGCAAACCTCTGATTCTCTTCTCAAAACAATTCGATCATTCATGGAATCCTCTCAGTTTCACAAGTTTTCAGTCGCTCACTGAAAGACATTTAAAATGAATGTTTTGAGCTGATCAAACGGCATTAGACTTTGATGTTGTTTTACACGGGTTTTAATATGCTTCAGTGGTGCTTACAGATCAATGGCCAAGAGCGCTACTGTTCTACTAGTTACTTTTCTTTACTTTTTCATGTTGCAATGTCAGTGGAATCTAAGCATGAAATTCAGCTAAATTAGAATAAGTATATGTGTAGAAGCAAATTATGTGTTAGTGTAGTGAGATTTCTGTAAGTCTCACTCTTGGAATTGTTAATTAGTTTGGGGTAAAAATAGACAAAAAGAATCTTTGTTAATTAGATATGGGCACTGTCTGGAAGTTGTTGTTAAGTAGGTAAAGGAAACTATGAATTCACAAATATCAGAATGACAGTCCCTGGAGAATTAGGATGAAGAGTAGACATGATTTATTTTAAACAGTAGTTGGGCAATTTTCAAAGTAAATTGAAACGCCTGTGCCACATAAAAGTTCTAAATAAAAATGATAAAAATGTAAACAGCATGATTTTTATTCCTGGGAATAATTGAAGATATTTTTAAACTGTATCTAAATTGTTTTGCCAAATTAGGACAGGTAAATGCCCCTGCTATCAGACCACAGAACTGTAGTCTTGACCTAGATAAATGTTTGGATTATGTATGCAATGAATCACTACAGTAATTTTCAGAAGGCATTATAACATAATACTTTAACAAGTTTTGACGGTATCAGACCTGGATCAGAAAACTGTCTCTGTCACATCTTTTTCTCTGTGACCTTAAATATATTATTTATTCCCTCTGTTCTAGGTTCTTCATTTGTAAAATCAAAATAATACCCAATTTATGCTATTGGGAGGACTAAAAGAGATTATGCTTGTAAATTGCTTTGCAATTTGTGGCATGTAATAGGTATTCAACATATAACAACTATTATCATTGCTAATAGTTCTTAATTAGAAACTTAATTTCTAAATTTCTTTTTCTTATACCTCAAGGCCTTCCTTGTCAAACTTCGGAATGTCCTTCAGATTGATATTTTCAAAAAATAAAGAAGACAAAAACCAAGTGAAAATTAAATTAAATTACATTGCTTTTCTTTTTTCATGTTAAGAATTCTGTTGGCTGAAAAAAATTTCTAGATACCCATGGAATTCCATTTTTCCATCTAATGTCAATCTATTCTAAATCTGAATCATATGAACACAGCATGTACTTTAATACACCTGAATCATATTAGCTAGGCTGCAATACACCTGCAAATATTTTGTAATATTTTAAGACACAATGAGGCACAAAGTTCTGGTTAACTTTCATTAAGCTGCCCTCCCATGTTCCCATTCCTATCCTCCTTTATAATTGCCTGTGTCTTCTGCCATGTCTGCCTCCTTACATTAGAGCTGTACTTCTAAGTACTTCTAGGTCAGTACTTCTTATCCTTCCTTTATTTTCTCAATGAGTTTTTCCATTCTCAGGAACCCTGAGAATTTGAATCATATATGGCTAATCTTGAATCATATATGAACATTGGGAAGATTTCAAGCTCATATAGTCTTCCGCATGAATGACTAATTTACTTCTCCATATATAAATTTGCCATCCAATTTTTCCAACTCCCTATCGGGTTTTCCATCCATATAGTTGCATGAAATCTTTTTCATGAAAAAGATTTTTTCATGAAGTTGCATGAAATCTGTAAGTATTTCTAGAGTGCCTCCTACTTGTTAACAATTGTCTTAAGAACTGGGAATAAATAATCAGATGTAGTTTCTGGTTTTGAGGCACTCAGTGGCAAAATGGGCAGTCAGAAAACTAACAGCTAATTGTGATAGTGATAATTTGTATAACATGAGTTATTGGAGAATGCTAAGGAATTATATAACTTAAACCCCTGGGAGGAGGAGGGTTTCAGAACCCATCCCAGAATGGGTGACATGTAAGCAAAGACCTAAAAGGTGATTCAGAAGCAGTCAAGAAGGAGGAAGGGTGTGTAGAGGAAAACCCAAGTCTACCTCCTGTGGTTCTCTTTTACTCTCTTTTGACTACCACACTTCCAACACTTCTGACATTGGATGTGCGTGTGCCTGGGTGGAAAGGGAGCATTCTCCCATGAAGCATTCACTGAGACACTGTTGGGTGTCCTACAATTTTGCTTAATTTTGACACTTCTTGGAGATAGTGGCAGATCCCACAGGTTAAAGGCTCAGTCCCACATGACTACTCCCTTTGACTTCAGATGTCAGTTGTTTCTTTTTACTTTTTTTAATTTAAATTCAATTAGCCAACATATAATACATCATTAGTTTTTCACGTAATGTTCAGTGATTCATTAGTGTATATAACACCCAGTGCTCATCAGATCACATGCCTTCCTCAATGCCCATCACCCAGTTACCCCATCCTCCCACTCACCTCAGATGTCAGTTGTAAATAAAAGTTGTCACCTATGTTCCTGACTGATTTGCTGTAAATCAGAGATTCCCTAACCCCCTCTTTGGATTCTATTAATTTACTAGAGCAACTCAAAGAACTCAGGAAAACAGTTACATTTAACAGTTTATTAAAGGATACAGATGAACATCCAGACGAAGAGAAACATAGGCAAGGTCTGGAAGGGTCCCAAGCCCAGGAGTTTCTGTCCTTGTAGAGTTGGGGTGTGTTACTCTCCCAGCACGTGGATATGTTATGTTCACCAACCTGGAAGCTCCCTGGCCCCCATACTTAGGGATCTTTTTGGAAGTTTCATCACATAGGCTTGATCAATCATTAACTCCAAGCCCTCTTCCCTTTCCGGAGAATCGGGGGGTAGAGTTGAAAATTCCAAGCTTCTAATCATGGCTTGGTCCTTCTGGTGACCAACTCCCATCCAGGAGCCAAAAACAATCTGACAGAGGCAAAAGCAATAACAAAACTTGGAAGATTGGCTTGGAAATATCATGGGTTTGGAAATGTCTAGACACAATGGGTCAGACTCTCAGAAGCTAGATGAGCAATAAGGAAACAAAAATAAGGGTGGAGGCGAAGCAATAAGGCAGAAAGAAAGAACACAGATGCCAGAGTTTTAGTTGCGGTACTTCAGTTTTTTTAGTCTCCTGTCGTTCTTTTATCTTCATCCAGATAGTGTTCACCACAAGAATATTAAAAAACCTATAGTACTAGGAACACAAAGAGCTCATGTTCCTCTATCCACCTGAACAGTTTTCTCCCCCTTCCGTTGTCTCCAACTGGGAAATGCTTAGTCATTCTTCAAAATCTCCATGTAGAAATTCCATGTTGCCTTCCATGTCCCTTGTTATATTTTCAAGGACACTTTTAGTTATAAGTAACAGAAAAGCAAGTTTGAACAAAAAAAGAGAAATTTGGGGCTCATATTAATGAAATGCCGAGGGTAGAGATGATTTAAGAATGGCTAGAATTAGGAGCAGATGTGATTCATCACTTTTCATGTGCTTTTCTCCATGAGCTAGAACTGATGGTAAACAGCCATCCTGATCGTATCCTACCAGCTTAACCCCATAGAAAATGAATGTTCCCCCATACCTCTGCCAGAAACATCTCAAGGAGTATTTTGATTTCCCTGGTTTGGATCATGTGTCCATGCATTTGCCCTGAACTTTGGCCCCCTGACTGACAGTCTCTAGGTTTAGAGTAGGGAAGGAAAATTCCTCAGTGAAAATATAGGATGTTGTTAACAAAAGTAATATTGAAGGGATGCTGGGCATTTAAAAACAAATGTCAACAAAGAGTTGACAAATCATGGTTGATCAATTAAAATGACTGTGGGCAGTTCTCCTTGACCAGAGTTCCATGGGCCTTCAGTGGATTGATAAACTGAAAATGTAGGCACAGCCATGCCTGAATGTGAATCTCTCCGGGGAGGGGGTCCATACCTTAATGATATACAAAGGTTTCCAGGATGGGAACGTAGAAGTACTTGGAAAGGAAATGCTTTCTCCCCATCCCCACCCGCTATGAACTTCCCCTGACTTGAGCTATGTGAGGCAAGTTGACAGAAAGTAGAAAGTATCAAGATAAGGAGTTAACTTTTACTTGATTCCTACTTAGTTCTTATCACACTCTGTTTATCTCAGTTTAATCACTTGTTAAGTGTGGATCATAAAACCTATTTTGTAGATTAAAATAGTTTAGCACAGTGCTTGGCACATGGTGAGTTTCCAGTACTTTCTGGCAGTTATGTAAAAACTGGGTAAGCCACAGAGATTACCCAGAAGCAATTCCTCCTACCTGCCATGCCATCTCATTTGTAGTAGGTCATGGTGTTTGACAATGAGGGATCTAGGACTAACTTTGGTATCCTAAACAAGTCACCCTCCCCTCCCTTTGACAGCACTCCCTGTCAGTGAGAGCCCAAAGAATATTTTGGGGCCATCAGCTTCTTTTCATTCTGCTTTTGCTTACAAGCTAGTTCTCAAGCCATCTCCTGCATTTGCTTCTTAAGCCAGCTGGGAGAATTTCCTAAAGAGGCCTCTGCTGCCTGGAGGCCCTGTGATTTCTAGGTGAACTTCTCTACCCATTGAACATATTAAAGAGGCCCAACCCCCAGCATTGCATTCACAGGAGAGAACCTTTCACTTTTTCCCAGGTGAAAGAAAGAACCAGGATTATTAACACCTACAATTAAATCAGATGCTGAAGATTTGCTTTCATAATTCCTCAGGATAATTTGTTATTGGGCAAAAAAAAAAAAAAGAACAGAATAAAATTATTTAAATCATTAAAGAATATAGAGGATTCTATATCTGTTCTCCTATTTCAAAAACCTAATTCGTGGGCTTGATTAAAAACAACAACAAAAAAGTAGAATTTGTATGTTGGTTGTTGAAAGTTATATCTTTCTTAGAACTGTCATGTGTACACTTTGTAAAACACTTGACATTTGTCATTTTTTTAACATAGCTGCACAATTATATTTGCACACAGTGTTTTCCATATGAATTTGGTGTTTTGACTTTTTATTATTATTATTATTTAGGGTATTAATTCACTGAGTCATTCAGTAAACCTTTATAGAGGGCCTACTTTATTTTAGGCACTAAGCCATGTTTAAAATTTATCTGAATTACTAAACCAATAGAAATTATTCTGAAAAAAGTTAAATTTGGTGTTTAAATGTTTTTTAAAAAGGTCTCTCTTCATGTCTAAGTAGGAAAAAAATGCATAGAATTTTAAAAAATTTATTATTACCTTTGTCAACATATTTGTTACATCATGGATGTTATGGAATGTCAGCATACAATGCTTGAATTTCTTAAAAATTTGTAATAAAATTTCATTATGTAATGATGATAATATAATATTCTTTTATTCAAGAGACAAGATGTTAAGAATTAATATAAAAATGATATACCAAGGGATTATTTTATTCTTATTGTTCCGTTAGTATAATCTATTTCTGTTCGAACATCAGAGAAATGTCTCTGAAGGTTCCCACACACTCTAAATCATTATTTTTTGTTACTTCTGAATGAATTAGGTTTACATTCTTTGTTTATCCCTATCCATTCATTATTTAAATCAACACATTTTTATTGAATAAACTAAACCTTGCACATAATAATATGATGTGCTGCTTCGTATGAAAATGTTGTTTTCAATAAAGTATTCCTTTGAAAATTGTTTTCCCTTGATATATTATTAGGACTTCTGATAGCTGAATAAGCAAGCAAAGTGATTAAGCAAATAAAGGAAAATAATATTAGATTTTAATCAGTAAAATACAATAATAAGCGGGGAAACTATAGCTAGTAGTTGATGGCAAGTTACATTTTCTCTGAGGAATTGTATTTCAGCTGAATTTTGAAAGCTGGGATTGTGTTACCCGTGTTCTGAGCTGGAGTAGAATGTTTCAGGCAGGAAGATTAAGTTCCTAAAATCCAGGTGAAAAAGAGCCTGGTGTATTTGAAAGGAAGCTATTATGACTGAAGGGATGATATAGGATATTCTAGACTTTGTTAAGAAGTTTAAACTTATGCTAAATAATTTGGGAAAGCATTGAGGTTCTTTGGAATGCAGAAGTGACATAATGTAACTTAAGCTTCAAAGGTGAATCTGGCTGATTTGTGGATGATGGCTTGTAGGTGGGCCAAAATGGGAGCAAGGAAACCAGTTGTTTGCTGATTGCAGTTCAAGAAAAAGAGCATTTACAGAGTTGTTCATTATTTGGTGATAGGCCCTTACAAAAGGATATGCTGTATGTTCAAAGGCTGGAGGTCATATACCAGATACCTGATCTCATGAACAGAGCATTGTGCGTCTGGGCATTGAAGCAGTGGCAGGGATGGGGACAACGCCCTAACTTCTTGACCTTTTACGTTTATTTGGCAATTATTGGTCTGTGTGACATACTGGTCTCATATGTGATTGACTGTTTATTGTGTATTAAATACTATAGGCATTGATTTCCCCAAGAACCAATACTAACTCAATATCTGAGTTGTTAATATAAGATTAGCCAAGAAATAAATAAGTTATGGTATTAATGTAAAGTACTTTAAAAAATATGTATAAATAGCAACTATATTTTAAAACATCTTTTAAAAATGTTAGAATGCTATTTTTTCCTGTTTATTACTAAGATCACTTAAACTGTAACTGAGAATCGTTCTTAGTTGAAAATATTATGTCTGTAAAGTTGAGCTGAAAGTTTTCAAGAACGAATTGCTTTTTGAGAAGCCTTCTGCAAATTAACTATCGTTGAACTAGTAGTACTAAGATAATGGCCATTAAAATAAGGATAATGAGATGAATTTAATTCTAAGTACTCATGATAGTGCCACAAAATTAAGTCCAGTTTATGTATTTGCCTATTTTAAGATTACAGATATGCTACCTCTTAGGGTGAATAAATGTGCTTATAACTAGCCTTCAACCTGCAATGTTTTCATTTATCTTTCTTTTATACTTTAAAAATATAGACCAATATGAATTTTATCACATTTCATAAATAAATTTTAAAAATAATTTCTGAATTAATAAGACATGGATCATGGCATTAATTTAGACACATTTCCAACTATACAGATACATATTTCAACTAGAAAACATTTTCTTCAGTAAATTTCATATTCATATAATTATTATTCAAAATGCTAACCTAAATGTTAAAAATATTTTTAAGTAATAATATGAGTAAAATTAAATGTTTGTTTTCTGATTATTTGTTTGTATTCATTAATTCTTAGCCACATTTGAATAAATTCAGTTTTTCTATATTTTATGCTCTTTTAGATTTTTAAGGCATAGTGCTTTTATTTTGCAGATTGTTGCCTTGCGAGAACAAAATGTTCATATACAAAGAAAAATGGCATCAAGTGAGGGGTCCACAGAATCAGAACAGCTTGAAGGGATGGAACCTGGTCAGAAAGTCCATGAAAAGGTATGACGCATATGACATAATCCTACCTGGAAATATTTACTTGCTGTATCATTTGACAAAAATATGTAATATGAAGTCCATGTGATAAACATTCTTTATTATTTTTTGATTTGTTGGTCAAAAGTTCATGATGACTTTTCATTTATTGCTTTTAATTTGATTTTCTTAAAAAATACGTATGTGTGTAAGCATAAATATATATTTGAATTTCTCAATACTTGCTGGATACTTGATTCTCTGAAATAATTCAAGTATATATCTACTTGAACATATGTATAATTGAATAAATATATTTGCATGGATAGACATATCTTTAATATATATCCAGGAATTCTAAGTATAATAACAATAATTTTTATTTATAAATGGTATTATGTACAATTGGCAACTCATCAGTGGTTTAACACTGCAAAAATTTTTTAGTAATCTCCTATTTGATTTGGCATTTTCCATGTGTTTAAGAAGGTCCTAACAATAGTCCTGTTAATGAGAAATTTCGTAAAAAGATATCTGAAGTCTTGGGACTTCTACTGTTTTTTAGAAGGGAATGATTTTCCTTTGGTTGGGGCTTCTACCCAGGGTAAGAACACCATCAGTCTGTTTGGCCCTTTTCTGGTCTAACCCATTTGTCTCCAGCACAAAAGGAAGGTCAGTTGCTGGTAGGTCTGGAATCAGATAAAGATGATATAGGCTTTGCATATCCTGTGCCTGAGGCTTAGATAATCTGCGGGGATATTTGCCATTACCAGCTACATCTTTGGATGGTTGAACTCTTTGAGCATCAAGACTACATGAATTAGGTAGCTGAGTTGGTGTCATTGTCAATGTCAAGAGGTTTTAGAACATAGAGATCAAGAAGCAAGTGACTGGACCACGAAGCAAGAGCACGAGACTACTTACCTGAAAAGAAACTGAACACTTCCTTACTTATCCAGTTGAAACCAGTGGAGGGGCCTCTTGTGTTTCCTTCTTCAAGTATGAAAGCAAAGGGGGCCAAGTCAACCAGAATAATTTCGTGACACTATCATCAGTTCTGGTGGCTGAGAGGCAAAGAGTTCTTAATTTAAAGCTTCACTATTTTAGCCTTTATCTATGTATTTTATAGAACTCTCAAGCTGAGTATTAAAAATAAACTATAGTCTGACAGCTAGGTTTCATGAGCTGTATTTAAAATTTGAATAGAATTATTTCTCGTCCCTTCAGATAAGTAAACTGATATCAATTCAGTAAACAAATCACCGAGCTCTTTAGAATAAGCTGTTTGCACTCAAAACTCAGTTTAGGAAACTAACATGTAATTTTCTATTACTGTTTCATTTTAATTATGTCATCAGTAATACAGTGCCATACCTTTTCTCAGAGAATTATATAATCATACTTGTTTGGGTATAAAAATGGACTTTGTGGTCATGAAGTCTTTTTCTTAGAAGTCTACAAAATATTGTGGGTTGTTTTTTTTAACAATGATGTATATATGCTAATCCAGACAAAAATTAAAGAAATATGTCTTTGAAAGGCAGAAAGAACTTGAGATCTTGTTTATTCCCTAACAAACCATTTGATATTCAAAGCGTTTGTCTAGTACTTTCAGGAGAGAGGAGAGTACCCACACACATATTTTTTTTTCAAATATTGTTTCTTTTAACATATAACCCTTAAATATCCAGGCATTCTAGAATGTAAGACAATTCCTGTCAGATTAACTTTCAGAAACTGGTTCTAGTATCAAGATGAGGACCTATGTATAATAGATGTTTGTTTCTATTGAACTCCACAGATTCTGAGGATTCTGAGTAGTTGGTAATGTAAAGTACTTATCTCTAACTTTCTTCGGCTTTTAGTTCTTGGAGAAGGCATTTCAGCCAGTATAGAAGAGAAATTCTGTGCCATTGCTAACTTACTCTTCAACTAAAGATTTTTAAACATTGTAATTATTGGTATTCTTTTTTTTCCAGTTTCCCAGAAATGTAAGAAGAGTGATTTCCAAATGATTTGAAATCATGATACACTAGTATTATTAAAAATAGCATGCCCCTATCCTCCAATGTAAACCTAAAATATATACCATCATATATATGTATTTTTTCTAATTTAAAATAAGTGACTTGTTTCATATTACTCCTGAGGTGTCCTTCAAGAAAGTGTTTTGAAAGTTTGAGGGGTTTTTTGTTTTTTATTTATTGAGGTATAATTGATATACAATATTATTTTAGTTTCAGGTGTATAACATAGTGATCTGATGATATTTATATACCTTATGAAATGATCACCATTTTAAGTATAGTGACCATCAGTCTCCATACAAAGGTTTTACAATATTATTGACTATATTCCCTATGTTGTGTATCACATTGCCACGTCTTATTGATTTTATAACTGGAAGATTGTACCTCTTAATCTTCTTCATCTATTTCATCCATTTCCCAATCTCCTTACCTCTAGCTACCATCAGTTTTATTTTCATTTATTTTATTCATTCATTCATTCATTCATTCATTCATTCATTCATTCATTCATATCATGTTTGTTTGCCTGCCATTTCTTTGTTTCTGGTTTTATTGAGATATAATTGACACATAACATTGTATAAATTTAAGTTATACCACATGGTGATTTATTTTGAGGAAATTACCACAATAAGGTTAATTAACACATTCATTATCTCACCTAATTACCTTTTGTGTATATGTGTGTGCATATACTAAGACATTTTAGATTCACTCTCAGCAACTTCCAAGTATATAATACAATACTGTGGCTAATAGTCACCATGCTGTATGTTAGATCCCCCCAATATTCTAACTGCTGACATTTATGGATAAAATATGAAATAATATCCTAATCATTATATTTATCATCCTTATATAAATACTGCTAACTTACACACATAAACATTATAAAGGATCTTTCCTTTTCAAAATTATCCTCTGTTGCAGGATTATTTAAAGTATTTCAATACCATTGAATTACAAGTGTTATAAGATTATAATTTAAATCCTACCACTTAAGCTTTTATTGAGAATTGTTTAAAAGGATATTCAAACAAAAAAAGGAAATATTATTTTGGGAAGTGTCTATGCAATGAAGATTATCAGTGAAGGATGACTGTGGTGTTAATGCATAAATTGCAAAGTGGTGGCTGGGGAGAAATACAGAAAACTATTGTGAGATACTATGGAACTGCCAGAAAGTGACTTGTGAATCCTAGTCACAAGGATTTACCCTTTGCTTAGGGTAGTAAAGTTACTTAAATTACATAGTCAGGGTGGGTTATTAGCCAACAGATGTTTTATGCTGGTGGCTTGAGAATTCTGTTGACAAAATAGTTGACAAAAATAGTCTCAAAAAAGCACACTCTGAAACAGGCCTTATTACTCATAGAAAAGCTGTGTAATTGTTATCAACATTTAAAAAAATTAAAAGAAAAAATAAGCTTAACTGAAACTAGTTTAAATGTTTCTGTGGAACAGAAATTTAATCAATTGTTCTAGAAGAACATAAATACTGATAGGATAATAAAATTTTTCAGGACACTAAATTTTACCTCATTAAAAGTTCCGAACTGGGCTCAATAACTTTCTTCTTGTTAATTTCTGTAGGAGAATTAATTTGTGAAATTTTTGCAGTAAACACACTGCTCTTGTAAAGGAGATAATAATGCTCCTGACTTATATATTCTGTATTTCCAATTATTTTTTGCAGCTGCAAATACTTGCTAAGTGATGTGGATAAGTGGGATGTTAGACACTGGTGGAGATTCAGAAGACATCGTCTCTGTAATAAATTTGATGAAACTAGAGTGAAAAATCAGCATGCCCCAATTAATATTGCAAAACACGATAAATAAGTAGTGTCAAAAATGATATTAGATTTTAAAGGAGAGATAAATTAATTGTGATGGGAGGTGTCAGAGAGGCAGCATGGAGTAGTGATTTGTTTGATGTCAGTACACAAGGATTCAAATTCCATCTCTACCAATTACTAGCTGAGTGACCTTGCACTTTAACCTCCCGGAGCATCAGTTAGCAGTGAATAGTCATATCCAACTTAGAGCTTTGTTGTAAAGAGTAGAGACACTGACTGTGAAAAACAAAACTTAATTACAAGGCATAAATAGTGTGGTTATATTATTTATTAATACCATGTTTTCATGGTCATGCATTTTTCAATAAATATTTATTGGCAACCTTATTAAAGGTGTTAGGATATAGGTCCTGGTCTGGGTGATTGGGATGTAGTAATGAACAAGGCATATGGGAGCCCCAGCAATAAACAAGTGCATATAAGAGAGAGTGAATGTGACCAAGGGGCTGGTGTGAAGTATGTTAAATAGACATGGCGAAGAAGGACTTCTTTAGGAGGTAAGGATTGAACTGAAACCTGAAAGAGGACACAGATTCAACCACATGGAAAAACTTAGAGTTTTTGAGGCAAAGGAAACACTAAGTGCAAATGCACCAAGGGTGGGAAAGAGCTTCTCTGGCACATTCTTGGGAAGGAAGGATGACAGGGTCACTGAAGCCTAGTGGTCTGGGGACAGAACAGCAGGAGACAGGATGGAGCAGTGAACAGGGTCAGATCATGTAAGTTCTTGTAGGATGTGGTAAGGAGTCTAATTTTATTCTCAAAACAATGGGAGGATATAGAAGTGTGTTAACTTGGGAGCATCTTGATTAGTTATCTTTTTAAAAAATCACTCGCACTTTTTTACACATCAGACTTCCGAAGTTGATAGAGGTGTTCCTTTCCTTAATTTTACAGGTAATGAAATTGAGACTTACTTAGAATGATTAAATGAGGGGTGCCTGGGTGGCTCAGTGGGTTAAAGCCTCTGCCTTCGGCTCAGGTCATGATCTCAGGGTCCTGGGATCGAGCCCCACATCGGGGTCTCTGCTCGGCAGGGAGCCTGCTTCCCCCTCTCTCTCTGCCTGCCTCTCTGCCTACTTGTGATCTCTCTCTGTCAAATAAATAAACAAAAAATATAAAAAAAAAAAAAAGAATGATTAAATGACTTATTTGTCCAGAGCAGGACCACAACCCCAGTCTTCTTGCCTCCAGACAATATTATGCCCTCACATTCCCTCTCATACACCTTCTCACACATGACTTCTATAGGTGTTACTGTTAATTTTTTTAAAAATTCATTCTAACCCAATCTTAGTTTTTCTGATCTTTTCTTTTATTATTATATATATTCACTTGTTTTTTAGAGTTGATTATTTCGTTCTATTCAAGAGTGTGCTTTTATTTTTTTTATTTTTCCCACAACTTCTCCCAGTTATTATTATTATTTTTTTTTTACTCTGAACAGATCCTCCAAAGCAATGGAATTCCAAATTTTTGATTACTACAAGTATGACTTTTAAACCTAGGCAAGAGAGGGCCATGATTTGGTGGGCCTTGCTGTGGCCCTCTTGCCCCTCTATAGGATGAGAAGTTCAGGAGACCAGGGGAAATTGCACACCTGTGAGCCACACCACCCCTTTTTGACCACATGCCAGGTACCTGGAAGCCCAGACTCTCTGACCAGATAGACCTTCACCTGCCTCCAGGCCTTTATTGACTTCTTCCCAGGAGCAATGTTTATGTCTGCCTGCGCTCTAGTGTGCCCATTCCTAGACTGAGGGAGTGTCCAAAGGGCACCTGTTTGCTGGGGTTCCACAAAATTTGAAAGTGCTGGCTGAGGTATGTATTCTGGCAAAACCAGTTCAGTACTCTGGAAGGAGCTGAGACTAGGAAGAGAAGGTGAGCAGACTACAGCCCATAGCTAGCTAAGTCCTGCCATACAACTTCAAGGAGACGGAGAATTATTATTTAGAATCTGGTCTAAAAGTCAATGTGAAGGTATTCTTTCAAGGGACATAATAGGTTATAATTTTTCTTGACATTTTGTTGACTTGATTTATAATCATTAAATATTTAGATTTATGGTATATGGACCTCTCTTTGTTGTTTTGCCCTGGGCAAAACTAGGGCAATACTAGTTTTGATGTTAGGGACCTACCTGTCTGCTACCAACCATAAGAAATACAATTTAATTTCAACCTTTTACTCTGCAATATATATATCTGTTTGCATGTAAAAGTGAAACAGAAGTGTCACAAAACAATAGTTACATTTTACCATGTGCAATACATTTTGATATTTCTTGTTCATCATTGACTGATTGATAGATTACTTTAGTTCTTCACAGAGCTAAGGGTGAAGGAGGTGGCTGATTTGTCAGTGACCATACAAAGTGTGAGGCACATTTTGCCATGTGACACCCTTTCTAGGCTGGAGGCTCTCTGCTTCCTCCTCAAGTTTTCTTCGCTTATTATCCTCACTTTGAACCTAGGTGCTCTGAATGAACCAAGCTGCTTGTTCACTTTTCAAAATTGTTGTTCTTGTTATTCTCTTCTCTTAGAATCTGACATTAATTCATGACTGTTCTGAAATTAAAATGTAACATAACAACTTAAGTAACAGTAATATGTAAATGTAAAAGCTGAATAAATACAAAATCAGAAATGGATTTTTATTCACAATTTTTAAGCTCCTCAGTTCCGATAGGCAGAAAAATTATGGCCAAAAAATTCACAAAACAAAATGAAGAATCAGTGGTAAGAATAATCCTCAGATCGGAAAATCTAGGAACCAAGTGTATAGAGTTTGCTTTGTAGAGCTTTGATCATGAAGGACATTGAGCTGAAGTGTTATAAGAAATGAAATATGGCATGTGCCTTTACCAAAATTAAGGGTTTTGTGGATTTCTAGCAATACAATGCTATATTTTAGATGAACCACCAGTGACAAAAATAGGCACTTAGGAAAAGTTAATATGTGAGCAATATGATTCTCGATGATGACAAAAGGATTTTATTTCATCATGCTATTATGGTCTATTATGAAATATAATATGAAGATTCTGCATAATCTCACAAAGCTGACAGCTGCGCATTTAAGTGTTTGGCTTATGAATATACCATATTTCTATTTAAAAACACTAATAAACATTATTTGGCACAAATGCCATTCTTTTAGAGTCCTCTGCTAAGTTCTAGTTGAAAGTAGTTATCTATGGGGATGTCTTCAGTGTATTCACTGCATTTTGGCTATTTTTATATGCCTTCCTCACTACATGTCAACTACTGCCAACAACTGTCCTTCCAGAAATTTAGTCTTTGTCAACTGTGGCTTATTTTATATATTATTGATTAAGCCCCAATTTCTTCTCCGTATCAAAGATAATTATCATTTGTATTTGTTTACATCTGAATAGCCCTAACAGAATATTTTCTTCTGTGCACTGATCTCATATATTATAACCTAATTCCTCATAGTAACTGTGTATGCTTCTCTTTTATTCTTCATTTGAATTTTCAAGCAATGAAACCAAGCAAAAGGATGGGATCTTGGGGATGCCATCTTGGGGTTGGCACACCTCTCAGGAAAGAGAAGGTTCCAGTATAGCCCTTGATACATATGGCTGGAATGGCTTAGAGGTCTATGACTGGCTACAAAAGGGCCCAGGAGAGGCAAGTTTACGATGTCCCATGGTTCATTCATATGTACACGAAGTTATGCCATGTCAGTTTTATTGGAGCTGAGTTGAAGAAAAAGCTTGAGACCAAAATCAGGCATCTTCTATATGCAATGGCAAAAATGAGAAATAAAAATCTTCTAATGTTGTGTGGGAGCTCATTAAGGTCAAAATAAATCCCTCTCTGAATGCAGTGCCTGGGTTCTTATGCTTTAACTGTGACCTTACTAGATGGGAAGAGAAAGCGGAATTGACTTGTCTATCTTTTAGAGCAGATTCAGTATCATTTATATTATCAACCCAGATATGAGGGCAGAAGAAAAAACACACCTTTGCTGAAGTAGGTTATCTTTAGACTTTAAAAGACTGATTGACAGAATTTGACAGAAAATGTGTTCATTTATCTCCATCCTATTGGCATAATTTGAGTGTTTATTTTATACCAAGGATTTGCTCCCTTAAAGTGTTGTAGAGAAGAACAGGTACTTTACCTTCCCTGTGTGTTGTTTTGTCTGATCTGCTGAGTCAATCCAGGAAAAATTTTAAGTCTATTATTCAGATGCTCTGCAGTTGACCTACTTTTATTTTTCACTTTTGTAGAGTTTATCCATCTTATCATTTCTCACAAAGCACTAGTTTGCCAAGAATTTAGCATGTGTTTTATAGAATCCACTCCCCCAGAAAGAATTTCTAGGACAGGAATATTAGGAAATGTTGTGCTATACATTTTGAACTAACATCTTAACTGTAGTATTCATTAAATTTTTTTTTTTAATATTGTCAAGCTCCAAGAGGAGTGGTATTTAGCTTTTCCTAAACTTGTATGACCAGAAATCCCCTTTATCTGCAGGGAAATTGCATATGCCAGGATGAGTATTCTGAAGAATATTCCTTAATGGTGGCTCTGGCCTTTTAAAGATAGTCAAACCCTTCTTCAAGCCTCTGTGGAAATCTTATTAACAAAGGGTACACACCAATATGAACAAGATAAATAACTGGCATAAAGCCTTTTATAGCTTTCCAAAAGTGCTTTTACAGAGTTGTTTTATTTGATCCCTGTAATAACCCTGTGAGGTTTGTAGAGCAAAGATTACTGGCTCAAAGTCCTACAGCTTGTGAACAGGAAGAGCCGATGTAAATAGTGTGGGTGAAGAAAGGCAGCATATCAACTACCTGATTTCATGGATTTTAAAATATAAGAGTATGTGCTTTAAGCAAAGTCTTAAATTTGTCCATGTGTCTAAGGGGATGAAAGGACTTATTAGACTGAGCATGAATCTTTGAAAAATTCAAAACTAAATCTTAGACAAAGACAACTTTGTTGTCTCCTGTGTTGATGTCTCTAGCAGTCTAGTCAATTATACTCCCCCAGCAATTCTTCTTGTGCTCTCCTTATCATCATTTTTTTTTATCCCATTCCTATAACATACAAAATTCTTCCAACTAAAAGAAAAAAAAAATTCTCTTTTGACCTTATTTCTACCAACAGCTGTTGCTCTCTTTTTGGCTCCCTTTTGCCACAGAGCTCTTCAAAGGGGTTGTCTACTCATTTTCCCCAGTTGCTTTCTTTGCAGTTTTTATAGATCTATTCTAATAAGGTCTTTGTCCTACCATTTCACAGAAACCACTCCTGTTGCCGTCATCACTAATTTTATATTGGTAAATACAGTGGCCAATTGTCAACTTTTGTTGTAGTTGATGTCTTAGTAGATCACTCTTTCCTCCTTGACCCCTCCTTTTTTTAAATTTACTGACATAGGAAACCACACTCTGTTTTTTGCTTACTTCACCAGTGGCTCTGTCTCAGTCTCCTTCCTTTCTTGGACCATATTCTTCTTCCTGACTTTTTTTTTTTTTTTTTTTTAGATTTTATTTATTTATTTGACAGAGAGAGCACAAGCAGGAGGAGTGGCAGGCAAAGGGTGAGGGAGAAGCAGGCTCCCTGCTGAGCAGGGAGCCCCGATGCAGGGCTCAATCCCAGGACCCTGGGATCATGACCTGAGCAGAAGGTGGATGCTTAACTGACTGAGCCACCCAGGCGCCCCTTCTTTCTGACTTCTTAATATTGGAGAGACCCAGGTCTCAATTCTCCATTTCTTCTATCAATGATTACTATCCGTCTCATAGTCCTAACTAGTATCCATAAGCTAATTATTTACAAACCTTTACTTCTACTTCAGACTCTAAAACCAAACATATTTATCCAGCAGCCTATTGAACATCTCCACTTGTACATCTAAAAGATATTGCACACTTAAAATGTCAAAAGCTTACCTCTTGTATCCCCTAGACTCCAAAAAATTGTCTGCATCTTCCCCATCTCTGATGATGGAAGCTTTGCCTTTCCAGTTGCTCAAGGTGAAGAATATCAGGTCATCCTCAAGTCCTCCCTATGTCTCACACCACACATCAAATTGTGAAGAAATTAGATTTGCCCTACCTTCAAAATATATCTAGGATATGTCCACTTGTTACCATCTCCATTTAATCGCTATACTCTGAACCATTATCAACCATTTCTCACCTGGATTATTATAATTATTTCCCGGCCACTCTCTCTGCTTCTCCAGTGTACCTTCTAATGTCTATTTTCAACATAGCATGATTTTATTTCTTTACTTCTTATGTGTTGCCCAAGACTTCAATGTTCAATACAATGTTCAAGACCTCAAGACACTATAGAGTAGCGTGGGTCAAAATGGCATACTTGACTTTACATAGTCTGGTAGCACTCTCTTAGGACCATTTATTGCTCTGCCTGAATTATCCAAAACACCCCAAAACTTAATCAGGTCAAGAGCACCAGTTTGTTTTGTTTTGTTTTTTGTTTGTTTTTAACATTTTGTGAAAAGAGAACTAGAAAATGTCATAAGGTAACCAGTGAGCAACGATTTTTTTAAATTGCCATTGCCTCTTTTGAGTTTCCAAAGTATCACTTTTAAAAATAGGTGGCCCCTCAAAATCAAATGCTATCCATGTACCATTGCAATAGCCTACTGACATACTGGCTAAATGAAATCAGTCCATACCAGTCATTGACCTGGTTTGGAGTTCCACCAGCAGTAGTGACATCTCATAGCAGACTGCTTCTTCAGGGAGGATTTCTCCTTCAAGTGACACCACTTTGAGGCTTAGTTTCCCACTAAGCCTTAGTTTCCCACTAACCTTAGTTTAGGTTCCCAAACTTATCAAGATGACTGGGCCAGGAAGGCCTTCCAGACTTAGCTACACACTGAGCTAGAACCATAACTGATATTGGGCATTGGACTCAGGTCCCAGTGCATATCCCACTTCCCACATGGTAGGTTCTTAGAAACCTTTCTGATCCAGTCAATTGTCTTAGTTTATAGGATAATTGGGAATAACACTGAACTTCAAAATTGAAAGGAAAGCAGTCTTGTTTTTCCTTTCTCCCCTGAGGTTTCCTGGTAATTATGCAAATTACCCTCCTGCTATCCTCTCTTATATCAAGAGACACTGGAAGAGACAGTTTGTCAAGGTTTCATTAAATATTCTTCTTCTAGGGCAGGGGTGCTATTTACCTTATATTTACATATCTAATTATATTTACATATCTAAAAGGAGTGCTGAGTGATTCTTCCTGGAAGAAAAAAGATCCCCTCCAAAGTTATTTCTTTATTCTAAGCTAAACAAAGAAGGAATTCAAGATTTTCAGTTATAAGCAAAATGAAAAACAAAAAACAAAAAATCCCCACTATACACATATCTCCTTATAACTATTTAGATCATTTAAGAATTTTATAGATGAATCATATCATAATATGGGAAATAGCTACTTTTTACATTTCTGAGTGTTATTAATCAATCATGTGAATATTGAATAAAAATTCTTCATGTTTCATCTAGATTCAAGACACTACAAAATAGGAGTGATTGGGTGGCTCAGTGGGTTAAAGCCTCTGCCTTCGACCTCAGGTCATGATCTCAGAGTCCTGGGATCGAGCCCCGCATCAGGCTCTCTGCTCATCAGGGATCCTGCTTCCCCCCCTCTCTCTGCCTGCCTCTCTGCCTACTTGCGATCTCTCTCTCTCTGTCAAATAAATAAATAAAATCTTAAAAAAAAAACACGACTACAAAATGAAGTATATTTCTATTAAGCCACATATACCAGATATAGTGAATGAGTTGTATTCTAGTTTAAAGATTATGAGAATATTAGAACTTCAAAGTAACAGATATTCCTCAGATTAAAATATTCTTGCTTTTGGGGCACCTGGGTGGCTCAGTGGGTTAAAGCCTCTGCCTTCAGCTGAGGTCATGATCTCAGGGTCCTGGGATCGAGCCCCACATCGGGCTCTCTGCTTAGCAGCGAGCCTGCTTCCCCCTCTCTTTCTGCCTGCCTCTCTGCCTACTTGTGATCTCTCTCTCTCTGTGTCAAATAAATCAATAAAATCTTTAAAAAAAAATTTTTGCTTTCAAATTTGGTGGAAATTAAACATGGTTTAGAATGTCACAGAAAATAATAAATATATTTTATACTTATTAATAAAACACAATCACATTAAACTAAAGAACTGACAAATGAAGGCTCATCAGCTAGATATTTTAATTAAATAAAATTTCTAAGTATTTACTGTGTCATAATGACTTCGCAAATCTTAATGTTGAATAATAAAGTCATTAATGGGGAAGTAACTATAAGAAATCATCTGGTCCAGAAATTTTCCAAGTAGGGCAATATTTGGCCAGCTCTATTATAGAGGTTTATTTCTTTCCATCTTCAAATATAATAGTTGCCTTTCCATTTGAAACATCAAATATATTTTAAAATAATTAGTTGATACTAGGATAAAGAATACTAATTTCTTGGATCTGTTATATCTTTTATTACAATCATTTCACCATTTGATTATTTTATTACTTTAAATTCTTTCCCTCATTATGCCAGACAATTTTTCAGGTTTAATGACTAAATTGTATACAGTAATTAATAAAGTACCTGGATAATACTGATCTGTGGTTCTTAACCTCAACTAAACATATAATTACTTAGGGAGACTTAAAAACAGTTATATATCTTGACCCCCACTCTTAGATATGGTTTAGAGTGGGAACCATTTTTTTATTGAAGTATAATTAATATATAGTGTAGCATTAGTTTCAGATGTATAACATAATGACTCAACAATTTTATACATTACTCAGTGCTCATCAAGATAAGTGTATTCTTGATCTTTACCTATTTCACTCCTTGCCGCTACCCACCTCCCCTCTGACAACCACCAATTTGTTCTCTGTGCTTAAGAGTCTGCTTTTTGTGTCTTTATTTTTTTTCCTTTCTTTGTTCATTTGTTTCTTAAATTCCACATATGAATGAAATCACATGGTATTTGTCTTTCTCTGCCTGACTTACTTCACTTAGTCTTATATGCTGTAGGTTCATCCATGTTTTTGCTAATGGGAAGATCTTTCTTTTTTTATACCTGAGTGTATGTGTGTGTGTCTGTGTATGTATGTATGTATGTATGTGTGTGTGTGTGTATATATATATCCTCCACAGAATTATTAAAGCTAGATTATTTGCATTATGATTGTAACTTTTAGTAACTTAGTGTAACTTAGTGTAACTTTTTTGACCAATCAATAATTTATCTCTAACCAAAATATTCATAGAAGTATTTTTAAAAATGGAATGGAAGGGCTTGGTGTAACCCCTTAAATGCTGAAGAGTTTTAAGTGTATCTGTGCCTTTAACAACTGGATTTAATTAATGGTAAGATAAATTCCTACTTTTTACTCTTTGGCCTCACCTTTTCTTATTTTCTCTAGAGAGATTAATAAACCATGAGAAGTAAAATGCATAAGAGAAAAAGATCTACTTGAAATTCGTTATGAGAGAATCAAGCATTTATGGTTTAGATATGAAAAACATGGGAAAACGGGTGTCAAAATGGACAAATCAAGTGTACAATTATGTTCATAATAAAATTTAAATTATCAGCTGCCATAGTGACTATAGTTAAGAATATTATATTGTATATTTGAAATTGCTAAGAGTAGATTTTAAATGTTGTCACTACAAAAAAGATATGGTAATTATGTGAGGTAATGGATGTGTGTTAACTACCTTATTGTGGTGATCACAGTATATACATGTATCAAATTATCATGTTGTACATCTTATGCTTACACAATATTAAATATTAAATATATCTCGATGAATCTGAGTGAAATTATCAGCTGTCAAATATAATAGCTTCTTAGGACATGGGCAGGTCAACCAAGTATTCATTCTGCATAGGCAATGTCCATCTACCTCTAAAATCTTGTAATTAACGTAGTTCCTAAATCCTCTGGATTTATTTATTTATTTATTTATTTATTTATTTATTTATTTATTGTCAAGAAATAGCTATCCAAGGGGAACTTAATTATTAAGTTATACTAATATAGCACTTTAAATGCCCCCTCTTCTGTACGTCCAACAGGCATTATCTTACCACTTAAAAGAAACATGAAAATTATTCATTGTTATGTTTCATAAAGAGCTGTTCTTTCATGGAGTAGAAGGGCAATGTGTAACCACTAAAATATGCTCAAAATCAGCAATAACCATTAAAGTACCTCAAAATGCAGAACGATAATGGGCGCATTAGAAATTTAACTAGACTATTTTTTAAAAGACATGTTACACTATTTTTTAAATAAATACTAGAGCTAGAAGTAGGATGGAGAAAATATTAATGGTGAGGTCATTTTATTGAAGATTATCAAATACAAAGAGAGCCATATTTCCAGCATTTACTTGATAGAAAATGGAAGAACATGTTTAAATTTCTGGCTTTATATCAGGATTATCTTTAGAAGCAGTAGGGCTATGACATGGTAGAACTTCTGGGACTGCATGCACTTCATTTGGCCTTATTTGTAGACTGTATATTTCTACCACTTTTTTAATCTTAATGTGCATATATAATGGTGGTTTCCTTAGTTTACATCAGATTTTTCTACCATAAAGATAATTCATCTATATTATGCTATAAATTAGGCAAAAAGGGCTCAGTTCTATTTTATATTTACTTTTTATGAAAACATTTTTTTCATAAACTTTGTGCAATGATGACTATATTATTGTCTCCATATTTTATTTCTTTTTGGATCCTTACTGTTTTTTCTAAAACTCATCTTATTCATTAATGGAAACTTTCAGTCATTCACTCATTCATTCATTTAACAAATCTATTTTTGTGGAAGATGCTGTTCTAATTCATTAGAGACACAAGTAATCAAAAACATTTTACTCAGTTAACAAAAGCCTATCTCATAACCATCATGTGTCAGGCATCATTCTAGGTATTTGTGATGCACAAAGAGAAAGCATAAAGGCTCTTTCCCTGCTGAAGCTTATGACCTAGCAATTTGGAGGAGGTTAGCAGATAATAAAAAATAAATTTACCTAAGTAAATCATCTAGTATGTCATAAAGTGATATTGAAGAAAAGAAAAAGCAGAGAAATACAAAAAATTCAAGAGTCTTGGGGAGACATGGAGGTAGGAACAGTTTGCCCTTTTAAATAAAGTGGTCAGGGTTGGCTTCATTGAAATAGTTGAGGTTGTTAGCCATGTGAAATACTAGTGAAGAATTTCAGTCAGTAGAAAAAACTCAAGCCAAAACTGCAATGTGGAAGTGATTGACTTATTAGAGGAGCAGCGAGGTTGTTCATGTGGCTAAAGCAAGAGAGCAAGTGGGAGAGTAGTAGGAGAGAGGTCAGAGAGAGCAGGGCTTGGAGGGGAGGGCAGGGGAGTAGAAAGTGGGGGGCTATGGTTATTGCTTGTTATAATATTTTTGCTTTTGTACTGGGTAGGATGGAAAAGGATTGGAGTGTTTTGAGCAGAGGAATGACTTGGTCTGACTACCATGTAACAAGATTATCATGGATTATTCTGGCTCTTTTAAAAGGAAAGTAAGAGGACAAGGTTAGAAAGAAAGAGACCAGTTAGAAGGTTGTTATAGTAATTCATAGATGACCCAGACATCATGTGTTGAACAGGAAAATCCAGCTACAAATCCCAGGTGAGGACTGGTATGGAGGATGGCAAAGATCATACCAATGCCAGTCACCAGAAGTAGAAGCCCATAGATCTTGGCCTACTGCATCTTCTAAGGGTTCAGAGCTGTCAAAGAGGATTGGATACACAGGTGTTCCTTGACACACAAAGAGGTCACGGAAATGGGTCCAATTCAGATATGTCACAAGGTAATGTTTAGTATAAGATGTCATATTTAGTGTTTGGGTTAAGCTTATACTAGGGGAATTGGTTAGGCAAAGAAAACATTAAGCCAAGACCCAAAAAAGAGCATGCCACGTGTTTATGTGGTAGAGAAAACAGAAAAATCAAAGGTTGGGAGACACAGGTGGGTTTAGGATTTTCAAGGGGACCAGTGTAGCTAGAATGGAACAGATTATAGCAAAAAGATGGGGGTGGGCATAGATAGGCAGATAGTGTGGGTTCTTGAGATGATATGGGTTTTTTTTGTTGTTGTTCCTTTTTTTGTTTTTTTAAGATTTTATTTATTTGTCAGAGAGAGAGAGAGAGCACAAGCAGGGGAACAGCAGGCAGAAGGAAAAGCAGGCTGTCCACTGATTAAGGAGCCTGATGGGGGACTTGATTCCAGGACCCCAGGATCATGACCTGAGCCGAAGGCAGACACTTAACTGACCAAGCCATCCAGGTGTCCCTGATATGGGTTTTTGAGATCATTGTAAGACCTTGACTTTTACTTTTTTTTTGTCTGCCTTCAGGTCGGGTCATGATCCCAGGGTCCTGGGATTGAGCCCCACATCAGGCTCCCTGCTCAGTGGGGAGCCTGCTTCTCCCTCTGCCTGTTGCTTCCCCTGCTTGTGCTCTCTCTCTCTCTCTGACAAATAAAATCTTTAAAAAAAACCCATATCATCTCAAGAACCCACATCATCTGCCCATCTATGCCCACTCTCATCTTTCTGCTATAGTCTATTCCCTGCTCAGTGGGGAGTCAGCTTCTTCCCCCTGCTAGGTCTCTCTCTCTCTGTCTCTCTCTCTCTCAAGTAAATAAATAAAATCTTTAAAAGAAAATAAAGATAAAATTCAAAGAGTATCACAAATAGTATCTTCTCTCTGCCCCCATATCATAAATATGTAGGCAAAACCTAACTATTTGCAAGTCATATAACTGATAAAGGACTTGTATCCAAAATATATATTTATATGGAATTCTTATAACTCATTAATAAAAAGACAATTAACTCAATGAGTAAAGAACGTGAATAGACATTTCCCCAAAAAAGATACGTAAAAGCCAATAGGCACATGAAAAGATGTTCCTCATCATTAGCCATTAGGAAGTGCAAGTCAAAAATCACAAGGCGATACCACTACATACACACTAGAGTAGCTGTAGGTAAGGAGATCATGGGATGTGATGAGCACTGGGTGTTATACGCAACTGATGAGTTACTGAACACTACATCTGAAACTAATGTTGTATATGTTAGCTAATTGAATTTAATTACAAATTTTTTTAAAAACTTCTTAAAAAAGGCAATAACAAGTTTGGTGAGAATATGAGAAATTTGAAGTCACATCATTGCTAGTGGGAATGTAGAGTGGCGCAGCAATTTTTGGAAATAGTACTTCAAAATGTTAACATAGAATTACCATATGATCCAGCTATTTTACTCCTAGGATTCCACCCAAGAGAATATAAAACATACATCCACATGAAGACTTGTACCCAAATGTGCAGGTAGTATATCCATATGGTGGAATACTATGCAGCAATAAAAAATATGATAATATGCTACAGCATGAATGGATCTCAAAAACATTATGCTCAGTGAATAAAGCCAGTCACAAAAGGCTATCTATTCTGATTCAATTTATGTGAAAGGTACCAAATAGGCAGGTTTATAGTGGCAGAAAGTAGTTGAGTGGTATCTAGGGCTAGAGGTGGGGGTCAGCTGCAAGTGATTGCTAATGGTAAGGGGTTTCTATTTGGGATGATGAAAATGTTCTCTAAGTTAGGTTATGTTGATAGTACAACTCTTTAGGTAGAGCAAAGACTATTGACATTTATACTTTAAATGGATGAGTTTTATGGATACAAATTATATCTCAATAAAACTATTTAAAATAACCACTGAGTTTTCTTTTAATTCAATAATTTTTCATTTCAGTTCAAATCCCACAATTCGTTTTAAACATAAGTCGACATAACAATGATTTGGAACAAAAATTGTATTATTTTTCTAAAATATAAATTATAGTTTTTATATGACCTTTTACTCTGAAATTATGAAAATATGTATTAAGCTCACCATAGAATGTATTTAAGGAGGTTTGCATAGATGAAATATTACACATTTTTTAAGCATAAATGATTTATAAACACTTCAGAAAAAAACTGAGGTTTCAAAAATTTTCCCGTAGATAGTCCCAGATTTCATTGTAGTATATACATCTGTTGCTAGAGGAATTAAAAAGGTTAACATTTTACATGCTTTATTTTAGTTGCCTGATTACTGTTTATATTTAATTAAATTTTTCTAACCTTGAGCCTGTTAAAAATATGCAATTTTTAAACAAGATTTTAATGGACCTCAGGTGCACAGAATTGGAATAATCATTTTTCTAATTAGAAAATTAACATGAATCAGTTGACTGAACAAACATTTGTTGAATATGTGTGTGTATACAGTATATTCAGTACACACACACACACTCACACACACACACACACACACACACACATTACATTCCCGGTGCTTGTCTATACCATATAGCATGTATAAGTGTATCCTGTTGATTTACATGTTCCAAGTAAAGGCAATATGGTAAAGGTTTGATGAACTGAACTGGGAATTCAAAGTTCTGCCTATTAATTCAAATCTGCTGTGTGTGATTACCTGAATTTCACTTTCTCTCAAGTTCTTTAGGGCTCTAGAATCCTAAGTGTATTTTTTTTCACTTATATAAAATATTTTCTAAAAGCAAAAATTTGTTTTCTACTGATTTTTATAGTTTCTAAAAATTGTCTTTTTTAAGTTGGCTAGAGAAAGTCCTTGATGTAAGGAGGTAGAAATTCTATTAAAGCTTAAATTTGTGTCATTACTTGTGAGTAGTATACAGAGTTCAAAGATATTTGCTATTATGAAAAAAAAAACCCTTTCATACTGTACCTCAATAATACCAAATTTGGACATAACTGACTGGCAAATGGCTCTAGCCTTTTTTTCTTTTTTTGAAAATCTTATTTATTTATTTGAGAGAGAGAAAGAAAGTGAAAGAGAAAGCGGCAGAGGGAGAAGCAGCCTCCCTGCAGGGAGCCCGATGCGGGGCTCGATCCCAGGACTCCTATCCCAGGATCCTAGGATCCTGATCTGAGCCAAAGGCAAATGCTTAACTGGCTGAGCCACCCAGGCGCCCCTGGCTCTAGCCTTCTTCCCTAAACCAGTTCTCAGTTGCTGCTAATGATTATAATCTGGCTTTTCTCAGTTCAATTTATAGATAGTTGTGTATAAAGGTCACTGTCAATTCTTTTGGATTTTATGTCCATAAAAATTGCCTAGAAAGTTGGCTTTTCTTTAGCTTCACAGTTCCTTTACTTTGTATGTGACATTGCATGCCTCAGGGGTGGGTATAACTTTCAAAAGGACTCTTACTTCTGATCCCTCAGCAAACAGCCATCTCAGCAGTGGGGGGAATAGAGACGCTGAAGGAGTATCTGGATCTCAGCAGCATCTCCGACGTTCCTACATATTTGCAACACCTCTTACTTGTTTTACTAGCTTATTAGATGTTCAGTGTCTGCAATATAAGAGTTCAGCAATATCTTCAAGGTATTAGGTCTGTAGACCTGGCATCTTTAGATACCATCTTAAGACTCACTCCATCTTTTCTGCTATTTGAATTTAGATTTTCCAGGCTGTTTCTCCATGTGTTGGTTATTGAACGTTTTAAACACTCCTTGCCATTTGTCTGCTTTCCCTTTCTATTTTCTTTTTCTCACTGCTTTTATGTGCTTTCTGTTCTCCCTCTTTTCTCTTGCAGTCAGTTTTGCTCTAGTATGTCATTTGCATTCCTAAAAGTTATGAGCTAGGCAAAATTACACAATAAAAAACAGGGCTTGCAGAAGAATAGGGGTTTGTGTCACAACTTTATCAATGGCATAGAACAAAGAGAAAACTAATAAAAAATGTAGCACAGTTTTATAGGTAAAATAGAATTGCATAAATACTATAAATATGACTCTTTATTTGGAAAAAGACCCGGTTTGGGTGTTGGATGTGTTTTAGGGTTTGTGCATTAGGTGAAGTGGTGGAAGGAGGGGTATCTGAAATCAGACAGAAAATTATAACACAGTCGAATTGGGGGGTGGTTTGACTCATAGCATGTGTTAAACTGAGGTGATGTTAGATGTTTGACGAACATGCATGTGTTCATTTTGTGTATTCCTACACAGCTCAGTTCAGTTAGTTATGGGTTTCTATGTTTAGCCACTGGTTCTCAGGAGTGAATAGTGCATAAGAAAACACAAAATTTAGAGCATAGTGTCACATATGGAGCTGTTGAATCATGTTGTTCACCTGAAACTAACGTAACATTGCTTGTCAACTATACTTCAATATATTGAAAAAAGAAAGCACAAAATTTATATAATTTTCAAATTGTTTCTTGTATCTGTTATGTTAAATCAGATTCATTTTTTCCAAACAAGCACTCCAGCAAAATTAACTGTACTTTCTTTGCTTTCTCTCATCTTCTTATTTCTTTTTTTTATGTTTATCTTTTTTAAATTGGCATTCATTATTTGCATTTAGATTAAAGCAAAGCACATCAGCATTTTCTTATTTTGACTTAGTTGTGCCCTTTTTCTTTTAGTGCTATTTCTCCCCAGTTGTTGCACTGTCTTCCACAAAGCTTCTCCAATGCAGCCAGGCTGTAGGACGTGCTTCTGAAGGCATGGGTCACCCTGTTTCTAGGCAGCAGGGGAGAAATCAGTCTCAAAGTATTTAATCCTTTTAAGCCTCCTTCCTGTAGGTTGTATGCACTCAGGACTTTTATGTTCTTAGCAATATAGAAATCAAGGCTTTTTTACGTTATACTTTTATTCCAGCTAGGTCAGATTCACACCGGAAATAACCTTCTTTAAAAGAAAAATGTGTGTAAGTTCTTTTCCTGAGTCATTGAAAATAAAACTTGCAAACGCACACAGGATCTTGAATAAAAATAGAAAAATGTTGCAGTTTCTGTGTTCTTTCTTATTACTTAGTAATAATATACTGTTTACGTAAGTATAATATTGTTTATAATAAATTTTGAATATACTTGATAAAGTAATTGCCATTTATTAAATGTTTAGGATACACTAGTGTTTTGTGCTAATATATAATATGTATGTATATATGTATATATAATATATATTAATATACTTAATATATTATATAGTATTGATATATTATTTATTAATATAATAGAATATAATAGAATGAGATTAATTTATAATATAAATTAATTAATATATATTATAGATATTATATATATACAGCTTCCAGTTCAAATGCATCTGTTAACCTGTTTGAAAATTATGGATCTACCTTTATATTTAATGTCAGTTAAGAGTTTTCCTAGAAACTTAGTTTTTCTTCAAAACTAGTTATTTCTCAGTGTGAAAGCTCTATCAGTTTCATTTCTTTAAGTTCACGAATTTTAAATTAAAGATGAAGAATATCCTAAGTGCCATTTCTTTTTCGTTTCCTGCAGCGTTTGTCCAATGGCTCTATAGACTCAACTGATGAAACTAGTCAAATAGTTGAACTACAAGAATTGCTTGAAAAGCAAAACTATGAAATGGCTCAAATGAAAGAACGTTTAGCAGCCCTTTCTTCCCGAGTGGGGGAGGTGGAACAGGAAGCAGAGACAGCAAGAAAGGATCTCATTAAAACAGAAGAAATGAACACTAAATATCAAAGGGACATTAGGGAGGTAAGTGATTCCTAACACTTTCTAAAGTGTCTTTGCTTTCTGAATGCTGCTTCTGAGAAGCTTTCACCAAATCTCCTCTAATGGCATATAATCCTTACATCTTCTCAGAAGACCATAATTTGGGATGCATTATCTTAGTTACGAAAAGTGTCCACAAAGGCAAAAATAGTATACTTCATCAACCTTTAAATATGTATGAAAAGAAAATTTGGTATCAAGTCACAGACAGGGTAAAACCTTTCTATGGTTTGTAATGAATTTTTAGCATTTTTAAGCTGCTGATTTTAAATAACTTTAGACGTGGGTATGAATAATGAATTGCTACACTCTTAGCATATGGGAATACTCAAAATCACTACTTAAAAATTTCCTCCTTTTATTTTGTTGTGTGTCTATGAGTGTGAATGTGGGGACCTTTCTTTCTCTGTCTTTGATTCTTCCTAGACATAACATCACTTCATCTATTTAATAGAGTACTTGAAAATTACTGCAAAAAGATACAAGGAGATGTTTTATTTGTAACTGCCTAATCATCTTACCAGCTGAGGTGAAATATTTAGAATCTTTCACTTTTCACTCTATTCAATTAAAAAGAAAATTATCTGTATTCGTGGAAATTTTATTTGGTGACCTTTCACCTTTTTCATTTTTACATATTCTTTTACATATTTTTTTATTTTTTGAATATTTTTTGTATATAATTAACTAGTTGTTATTGGAGTTGACTCTACGACATGTATTCAGTTCTTTTCTTCTCACTCCCTCTTGAGCCCATTTTACATTTTTTGCCTGTAACATTCCATCGAAACTCTTCTTGACAAAGTCATTGCTAACTTTCACGTTGTTGAACCTTGCGCTGGATCCAATTATCACTCCCTGTAGTAATTCTTCACTTGGCTAAAAGCACCCTATACTCTTTTGATTTTCATCCATCTTTACTTTCTACCCTCATCTCAGGCTCATTTATTGGTTCTACTTCTCCCTAGATTTGCAGTGCTTTCCCTTCTTAATCTACCTTCACTCCCCTGCTAAGTTCATGCAGTCTTATGGCTCCAAAAACCACCCACTGCCTTATGACTCTCAATTTATATCTCCAGCATATTCTATGTCCCGATTGCCAGATGCCTGGAAAATTAACATATTCTCAAAATTAACATATTCAAGACTATTTTCCTGTTATCCTCCCACCACAAAGAAACCAGACTTTCTTGTAGTCTTACACTTCCCGGATGTCCCTAAGGCCATTATCGTTATTCGGATCAAAAGCCTTGGAGCTGTACTTGGTACCTCTCTTTCACTCACACTGCATTTGATTCGGCCATAAAACTATTATTTCCAGCTTCAACATATATCAATAATGAGACCTCTTCTCACAGTCTTCATGACTCTTCTTTATTCCACACAACCATCATCTCTCACTGGATTATATTACAATAGTCTCGTGACTGGTCCTCCTTCTTCTTTTGACCCACTTCAGTCTATACTCAACATGACAGCCTGAGTGACCTGTTACAGTGTAAGTCAGCTCAAGTTAATTTTCTGCTTTGATGACTATGTACCCTACTTACAACACAATCAAAGTCCTTGTAGTGGCCTACAAGCCATGTACGGTCTCCACTACCACTTTCCTGATGTCTTCGAAATTATCTCCTACTCTTTCATTTTAGCCCATTCTGTTCAGTTAAGATGGCCTCTTAAAGTAGCCACACCTATTCTGTTGCATTTTCTTTTCCTTCTAACTTTTGCTAAATGTTTTCTTCTCAGTGAAGTGTTCCCTAGCTTTGTTATTTGCACATATACACTCTCCCTCTTCTTTCATTTTCTTTGTTTTATCTCACAGCCCTTACGGCCATCTGACACAATATGTACTTTACTGATTTACTTGTTTGTCATATACCTCCCTCTCCACTGTACAGAAAGATTCATAAGGGCTAGGATTTTTTGTTTTGTTCTGTTCACTGCTTTATTCTAATCACCTACACAACTACTGAGCATATAATAGGCATTCAAAAACTCTTGTTGAGATAATGGATATTTATAGGTGTTTGATATAAATATCAAAAGGCACAGATGAGATTAGAATGTGTATTAAAACTACGTCTTAGAAAAAGATAGATGATCTATGAAGTGGCAGAATTGTTCTACTACCACACAAATGATGATACTGTGCTCTCTACACCTTTATATGAATTGATCGTCCAAAGATACGTCTCTCATTTTCACTCCTTCCCACAACCAAAGTCAGAGAATTTCTAAAATAGCTGAAGGTTTGCCACTCTTCTATATCCCTGTCTGGAAAAACTAAGATTTCTGACTAGTAAAGCATCAAGGCTATTTCTTAAGGTCTTGGTCTTTCTGGTTTCTTCATTGTCTTACTCCCAGAGATTTAGCTATTTTCCTTTCATCTAGCACTCTTCTCCTACCTCCTCTCTTCGTGTTTATCTAATCCAGTGTCACAGGTAGAGCCCAGTATCTCCAGCTCCCCTTTCTTACTGTTTATGTAAAAATAACCCCTTAATTCTAATAGTCTTTGGATGTAGGTGACAAAGAGCTAAGTCAGATGGAAAATATCAATCATATGGTGCCAGGTGCTCTTTTATGAGGAACCATTTCTAGTTGGTAAGGTGTTCTGCTTTCACACGGAATTCTTTTAAAATATAACAAATCTTATCAGCTCTAAAATTTTTATGTAGTTATATTTTAGAAGATATTCATGAGAAAAAAAATATCTTTCACCATTTACTTCTAAAGGGCGGTTGCAAACAAATGTTTTCAAGAGCCAGGCCGGCAATATAAATATATGACACATTAGGCAGGAAACATGCAACATAGGAAGTGATAGAGTTAATGAGACCTGGGCAAGGAACCTATACTCTGTTTGCCTTTCTGGATATATCATGTGTAGTATGTGTGTGTGTGTTAAGGACACTGTCAAGGCCAAATAGAATATTTCCAAAAAGGTTCAGGTCACAGGCCACAAGTCCTTGGTTTACTGCTAGGAATTTCTTGAGGATCAACCATGAAACTATTATGGGTGCATTACATTTAATTTCTCTAATTTCTTACATTGCTCCTATCCAGAAGGTACTTGTCATTATCCCCATTTTTCTCAAGGATAGTAAAGTGACTTGTCAAAGGCATGTGCGCTGCATTCCCCAGCACCCCACTCCTTCCAACCTCCCAACATTAGGAAGACACAGGATTAGCCCAGCTTCAGAACTTGTGCTTCTTCCACTATGAGCAGCTTCCAAAATCAACAAAATAGAATCAATTATCAGTGATAACACTAGTATAAAAAATGCAGCTATACTATGACTGTCCCCTAAATAATCTTTTGCTCTTTCCAATTAAGTAAGATGTGAAAATCATGTACTTTAAAAAGGTATCACTTACACTCAAAACTCCAGCCTCTGCTTTTACTTTCCTGACTGATAATGTGCTCTTGGGCGATGGATATACAAGGTCTATTTAAGTGATATATTGTTTTGTGAATTAAACCAGCTTATCTTTCCAGCTTTCTGTTAAGAGTTCTTAAAAAATTCCTTAGTGATTAAATATATACATATCAGTTTTGTCTTTTCTATTATCTGAAACATGGAGTTACATTTTTTAGTTTACTAGATCTACGGTACTATAGAGTTATATTTATTTGATACAATAAAATCCATTTTGTACATAAACTTCAGGTCAAGAGATAATTGAATCTTTACACTGTTTTTCTCCTTTTAGGTAGCAGTTTTGGGAGACTAGAAAAAGCTTCCTTTTTTAGAATTTCCAAGTGACACGCAGGGAAAAGATATTTTTCCAACTTGTAAATTCAAAATTTATTTTTGGCAACACAGCTTGCAGTTAAAAATTGAATCTCCCACATGAATCACTGAATCAAAAATGCAGTAGCAAAGTCTACAATGACTTCTGCTTGCAATGTATGCCATAGAGTCAGATCAGCTAATTAGAGGCACAGTAGTAATTAATAATCAAAAAGCAGCTATTATTTATGAAATGTGTGTTATGCATAATACCAGACAAGGTACTCAAAATATAGTATCACAACAATGTTATAGGGTAGGGATTAATATCCCATACAGAAACAGAAAACAAAACAAAGCAAACAAACCAAAAGAAAAAAAGAAAGAAAAAAGGTGAATTATAGAAAAGATAATCAACATTTTTCCGTGGTAACTGAGTTAATGTATAGCAAAATTTCCTATTGTTGTAAAGCTTTTTGTTTTTCTAGGATTTTATTAATTATTTGATACATTAATATGCTAAAGTTTTTTAAAACTATGGCATATCTTCCCACCCACTCTACTAGATTAGTAAATTCCATAATTTCAATTCAGTTATGGTCTGTGGTCAAGCAGATAATTTATCATCCTTTTTCTTATATTATTTGAATCATTCCTTTTTCTTCTGCCGTCTACCTCTGGTCTGTACAAGCTCATCTATAAGCCTGCCTCATTGTTTCTGCTGTAGTTGTGGGATTTACTTCTACTATCATTTTGAAAATCCAAGACAAAAAGTGGTCAAGATCCTGAAAGCAGAAAAGGCATAAAATCTAGAGCACAGATAATGGTTAAACTTTGAGAGAGGCTAGAACACCTGTTCTAAACTGAAAGCTAGAAGTTAATGATTTGTGCATGTAGTTATTTCCAGTTGATGGTGAGGGAAGACTGAGACATTGAAGGACTATCCATTTAAGGGCTTCTATTTCTTTTGGAAAAATGGAAGAAAATTTATCTGCTCTGTGCATGTGGCAGGACTGGCTCTGGGTCCTAAAGAGAGTACTAAAAGAACTGATTGAGAAGACTGATCAAAGAAATTTGGATGGTAATACATGGAAACCACCACCATTACATCAATTTTAGGCTCCTATGCAAAGAAACTCTCCACATTATTAGGAAACCACATCAGGCCCATGAAGCTCACTTTTTTTTAAAATTTAAATTCAATTAGCCAACGCATAAAACATCATTAGTTTTAGATGTAGAATTCAGTAATTCCTCCATTGGATATAACACCGAGTACTCATCACATCACGTGCCCTCCTTAATGCCCATTACCCAGTTACCTCATCTCCCTACCCACCTCCCCTCCAACCACCCTCTGTTTCCTTCCCATAGTTAAAAGAGTCTCTCATGGTTTGTCTCCCTCTCTGATTTCTTCCCATTCCATTTTTCCCTCCCTTCCTCTATATTCCTCTTATATTCCTCATATGCATGAAACTATATGATAATTGTCTTTCTCTGATTGACATATTTCACTCAGGATAATACCGTCCAGTACCATCCATGTCGATGTAAATGGTAAGATTTCAACCTTTCTGATGGCTGAGTAATATCCCATTGTATGTATACACCACGTCTTCTTTATCCATTCATCTGTCGATGGACATCTGGGCTCTTTTCATAGCTTGGCTATTGTGGACATTGCTTCTATAAACATTGGGGTGCAGGTGCTCCTTCAGATCACTATATTTGTATCTTTGGGGTAAATACCTAGTAGTGCCATCACTAGGTCATAGAGTAGCTCTATTTTTATCTTCTTGAGGAACCTTCATACTGTTTTCTAGAGTGGCTGCATCAGTTTGCATTCCCACCGACAGGGTAAGAGGGTTCCCCTTTCGCCACATCCTCACCAACATTTGTTGTTTGCTGACTTGTTAATTTTAGCCATTATGACTGGTGTGAGGTGGTATCTCATTGTGGTTTTGATTTGTATTTCCCTGATGCCAAGTGATGTTGAGCATTTTTTTTTCATGTGTTTATTGGCCATTTGTATGTCTTCTTTGGAAAAATGTCTGTTCCTGTCTTCTGCCCATTTCTTGACTGGATTGTGTTTTTTTGGGTGTTGAGTTTGAGAAGTTCTTTTTTTTTAAGATTTTATTTATTTATTTGACAGAGAGAGAGATCATAGGTAGGCAGAGAGGCAGGCAGAGAGAGAGGGGGGAAGAGGGAGAAGCAGGCTCCCCACTGAGCAGAGAGCCCAATGCGGGACTCGATCCCAAGACCCTGAGATCATGACCTGAGCCGAAGGCAGAGGCTTTAACCCACTGAGCCACCCAGGCACCCCGAGAAGTTCTTTATAGATCTTGGCTACTAGCCCTTTATCTGAAATGTCATCTGCGAATATCTTCTCCCTTTCTGTAGGTTGCCTTTTAGGTTTGTTGAATGATTCCTTTGGTGTGCAAAAGATTTTTATCTGGATGAAGTCCCAATAGTTCATTTTCGCTTTTGTTTCCCTTGCCTTTGGAGATGTGTCTAGCAAGAAGTTCTGTGGCTGAGGTCAAAGAGGGTGCTGCTTGTGTTCTCCTCTAGGATTTTAATGGATTCCTGTCTCACATTTAGGTCTTTTATCCATTTTGAGTTTATCTTTGTGTATGATACAAGAAAATGGTCCAGTTTCATTCTTCTACATGTGGCTGTCCAATTTTCCCAACACCATTTGTTGAAGAGACTGTCTTTTTTTTCCATTGGGTATTCTTTCCTGCTTGTCAAAGATTAGTTGACCATAGAGTTGAGGGTCCATTTCTGGGCTCTCTATTCTGTTCCTTTGATCTATTGGTCTGTTTTTGTGCCAGTACCAGACTGTCTTGATAATTACACCTTTGTAATAGAGCTTGAAGTCTGGAATTGTGAGGCCACCAGCTTTGCTTTTCTTTTTCAACATTCCTCTGGCTATTTGGGGTCTTTTCTAGTTCCATACAAATTGTAGTATTATTTGTTCCAGCTCTGTGAAAAATATTGATGGCATTTTGATACGTATTGCATTGACTGTATAGATTGCTCTGGTAGTGTAGACATTTTAACATTTATTCTTCCAGTTCATGAGCATGGAATGTTTTTCCATTTTTTTGCATCTTCTTCAATTTCGTTCATAAGTGTTCTGTAGTTTTTGAGTACAGATCCTTTACCTCTTCAGTTAGGTTTATTCCTAGGTATCTTATGGTTTTTGGTGCAACTGTAAATGGGATCAATTCCTTAATTTCTCTTTCTTCTGTCTCATTTTTAGTGTATAGAAATGCCACTAATTTCTGTGCATTGATTTTATATCCTGCTACATTGCTGAATTCCTGTATGAGTTCTAGCAATTTTGAGGTGGAGTCTTTTGGGTTTTCCACGTAAAGTATCATGTCATCTGCGAAGAGTGAGAGTTGACTTCTTCTTTGCCAATTTGGATGCCTTTTATTTCTTTTTGTTGTCTGATTGCTGAGGCTAGGACTTCCAGTACTATGTTGAACAAAAGTGGTGAGAGTGGGCATCCCTGTCATGTTCCTGAACTTTGGGGAAAAGCTCTCAGTTTTTCCATGAGGCTCACTTCATGGAAAGAAAAGTTGACTTTTCTTAATATCTTTTTTAAAAAGTAGGTTATCCGCCTACTAATAAATTTTCATGTAAGCTGTTAGGAAGATAAAATCTCCATATTATCTATGAATTACATGGTTTAAAAATTATTGTTTAGAATATTATTAATGCCAAGGTTTTCTCCATTTGCACCAGTAGTTGATTTTTCCCTAAAGTTTTGTGTTTATTGAGTTCTTTAAATTCTTTTTTTAATTAGAATATATATGACAAGGAAAACAGTTAAGGTCCAAAGTCAATTGGTTGATTCATTTGTGAATATGATTCAAATTTACTTTTTTTTTTTGGCCTCTTTTTTTAACCATTGAGTTACTCTTATATCTGAAGATGAGAGTACTGATAATATTGGTTATCTTTATTTGAAGATTGCTTTGCAGTTTGGAACAGTAGCCACCATTTCACCTTTTTGGTTCCCAACTCTACCCATAATTATACTTATCTCTACTGTATAATGAGCTAATTTATCTGCCACTCCTTTTCTAAGAATGTCAGTTCTACGTTAGGCAGTTTCATGTACTTCACTGCATTCTCAGAGAAGGAAACTTTTTGTTAAACCAAGATGTAAGAATTCTGACAGATAAATTGAGAAAATTCACATGAAGTCTTGCATACTTTCCTTGAAAAGAAAGGAATGAATATTACCTCAGGAAAACAATAGCTTTTAAATCTTACTCTTTTATTTAAATAAGAAGACAATACATTAAACTCTCTGAAATCTGATTTTAATTAATTTCTTATTTTAATTGTAGGCCATGGCACAGAAGGAAGATATGGAAGAAAGAATCACAACCCTTGAGAAGCGTTACCTCAGTGCTCAGAGAGAATCTACCTCCATACATGACATGAATGATAAACTAGAAAATGAGTTAGCAAATAAAGAAGCCATCCTACGGCAGGTTGAGTATCTCTATCTTGGTTTTATTCTGGTTCATGTGTTCTAATCATTCTCACAAAACATGGAGCAAATAAAATAAGGTATTTCTCGACAATCAACCATTCTCCAACATTTAGAGTAGAACTGACTAGACAGATGTGATTTTCAGCATGCGATTTATAAATTTGTCTTGATAATAATAAAAATAATGATTAATATTTACTTTGGATCTAGACATGAGCCAGAAACTGCTAAACAGTTACCTCACTTAAATATAACCATCACCTGTGAAGTAAGCACAATTATACTGAGGCATTAAGGTTCAGAGACATGAAAACTTTTCCAAGGTCACACGTCTGGTAATTGCCAGAGTTACTAACAGAGGCCTAAGTCTATTTGACTCTAGAGCAGGAGTGGACAAACTATGGCCCATGTGCCAAAACTATAGTTCTGTTTTATATATAAGGTTTTGTTGAAAGAGCCGTACCCATTTATTTAATCAGTCTGACTGTTTTTGTGCTACAATAGTAGAATTGAATAGTTGGAACAGAGGCTAAATAATACACAAACCCTAAAATATTTATTTTCTGGTCTTTCAGAGAAAGAAGTTTTGTCAAACCTATCTCTAGAGCCTGGACCCTTAACCATTGTACTACATTCCCTCTCTCACTCTGGTTAATACTATAATTTTCAATATTATGCCATCATGGTATCCCTGAAGTCTTAGTAGTATTGAGTTATAATCCATTTGTCCAGGTTTATACTCACTAGTAACTTTTTTTCTTTTTGCTGCCATTGGTAAGAGCTTTTCTATTTTTTAATGTGCTGAATTTTATTGAGGAATGTGATTAAGCAATACATGAAAATACAAATACAGTCATATCTTTGCACAGCATGTGTGGTAGTAGTGGCTGATTTTAAGTCGAGAATAACAGCTGAAACCCAAAGCCCCTGGTGGCTGGTGTTTGTTATCTTCACAGTTTCTCTGTAAGTGTCTCTTTTTCCATCCCTATTTCAGATGGAAGAGAAGAACAGACAGTTACAAGAGCGTCTTGAGCTGGCTGAGCAAAAGCTGCAGCAGACTATGAGAAAAGCTGAGACCTTACCTGAAGTAGAGGCTGAACTGGCTCAGAGAATTGCAGCCCTGACCAAGGTACTGCAATAAGACAATTAGTCAACTGAGATACACTTAGAGAAATGACTAGTAAGCCAAATGGAATGTGTAGATTCTCTTTAGGTTTTATGAAATTTAAGTTTATTTAATCTACCATATTGGTTTGTTGGTTAGATTAATTTTTCATATTATATATCTTATTAAAAAATATATCTTATTTACGCTGCCATGAATGATTTACATATGAATGTGATGATACCTCTGCCTATTTAAACAGTAGTAAATACAAAATTTCACATCCTTATAGTTGATTTTCCATGATAATATTCGCAAATTAGAATAATCACCAAATATAAACAAATAATGATATTTATTATGCATACAGATAAGCCATGATAATTTAATAGGCTTAACATAAATTGGTATTAAGAATGTAGGAAATATCATAAGCAGTTCTTTCTGTTCCGACTATAGAAATTGAAAGTTAGGTTTATAGAAATCTAAATTCTGAAGTCATTAGGCAGAAGACGATTTTAATAGTTACAATTTCTCCTGAACCAATTAAATTCAGTAATAATCTGAGGGATGTTCAAAATTATCTGCCATGTTATGGTTGTCAGAGTCTGCAATTGTCTGCATATTTTAGAATTTTGCAACGATTATAATGTTAAAATAACTATTCTGACCTTACACAGTCAAACAGAAATGGACATTGCTTCAAAGTGTATATCTATGTCACTACAATGAAAGTTTAGATTTGCTCACTAAAAGCATGTTTTACTTTTAATATCAGTTCAAAAATATACACACATTTTAAAAATTTTTATTTATTTGTTTACTTATTTGAGAGAGAGAAAGAGCAGGGGTGAGGGACAGAGGGAGAAGAGAAAGAATCGTAAGCAGGCTCCATGTTCAGCTTAGGACAGAGCTGGACATGGGGCTGGATCTCAGGACCATGAGATCATGACCTGAGCCAAAACTAAGAGTTGGAGGCTTAACCGACTGAGCCACCCAGGCACCCCCAAAATGTACAACACACATTTTAGATATTCATGCAATCTTTGCTATATGCTAAGTTTTCCATGCCACTGTAATAAATGGGTAAAATAGATATGTGAACTGCAAGTTACAAATTCTCGCATTAGGGATTATCCAAAACAATTGATGCAGCAATATAAAAGCAGGCACACACATTTACTTTCCTGAAAAAGTAAATGATTAAAGAGGAACAGTAGACTGATGCCTATGTTAAAATAGGGTAATTAATCAGGTAGCAAAAAGGCAAACATTTGCAAAGTAGAACAGGGTTTAGAAAGTACTGGAATAATTGGTTGTCTACAGAGTATTGGAATAACTAGCTGAATAAAACATTAGTATGATTAGGGTAATGTTACAATCTGGATCCTTCTAGTCATAGACATACCATAAACCCTTCTGGCGATTTGAGAAATGTGTGATTTCTAAGTTGAAGATAAATTTATCATTTAATTTGAGAAATAGTCTCTAAATTATATAAAAATGTACAAATAACTAGTAGTAGTCTATTTTTTTTTGAAAGCACATTTTAAATTACTCAAGTATGGATACACACACACACACATACTCTTAGGCTTTTCATTTGAGGAACATGAACTTCTATAAAGAGTTACTGAACTATTTTCAGGGGCTTGGCGAGTGGCTAATAATAAAAACAGCTTTTGTAAAATTTTAGTGTAAAATAATTATCAGTATTATCCAGAGTAAAATACAAGAAAATCTGGAATCTCTTTCAGAGTAACACAATTTAAAATTCACCAAATAATTGCTCCAAATTAACCTCTGATGGACTGAGGATGAAACATACTTTGAAACATAATACTTGACTTACAAGGCTTCAAATTATACATTCCTAAGAATCTTTAATTTAGAATATTAAAAAAGATAACTTGAAATATGTGCCTTATCTTTTTTGCCCTTCATTTTTTTCTGGGGCTCTTTCTTATTTATTTATTTATTTATTTACTTACTTACTTACTTATAATACATATATTCATTCATTCAAGTACCCGAAATAATTTCCTCAGTTTACTTCTACCTAATAATATGTTGCTAAAATTTCACTTCATCTGAATCCTTTTGATTTTCTCCTTTTTCAGTAGAGTTTTATCCTTCTTAGGAAGTATTAAAAATACTAGGATTCACTCTGCTTCTCTTTTTTACCACTTTCTCTTAGGCTGACTTTATATAAACACCATTATTTCAACTACAGAGTGTCTAGATTATTGACATATTTAATACACATTTGTCAGTGATGAGGTTTTATCCTCAACACGCTCCCTCTGCTCATAACATTTTTATAACATTTGAAGGTACTCTTTTGTTTTCCTAAGTTTTATGGCTACAATGATCTTGTACTTTCTCTTCTCAGTTCACAGACCTTTAGGGACTGTCTCTAGAACCTGCTTTACTTATTTATTTTTTCATTGTCAGTTCATTTTCAATATATCACTATTATTGATCATCATAATTTTTTTCTACTTCTTAATATTTTTGACACTAAAGTAAAAATATTTCTGCTTAGCTTAAAGCTAAGCTTCCCTCTCCTATATTATGAATGACATTCTAAATAATGTTTCAGACATATTATTTGGCCTATATATTTTTTTCTGCTTTTATTGTTTGCCACCTATTCTTTCTTCTTCTCTTTGGTCCTCCTTTCTTTAACTTTTATTTCTTCTTCATTTCTAAATATACTCATGCTTTTCTCAAAAACGTTTCTGTGTGTAATTTCCTCTAAAACTTTAGCTCATTTGAAATTTCCCTGTGTCACATTGAAGAGTGAAATCAAGACAAGCTCTATATCCCATCAAGGATTACAAAAAGTAGCAGATTGTTCTTGTCTTGACATGAATTATTTAAACTGCTATCTTCACAAAGCTAAGATAAATATAAATCAATAGTAGTTGAAAATTGACACCAGTTTTTGTATAGAAATGATGTCTGAATTTATTCTTTAGTTGATAAGATTATCTTTTGTGTATGTGTGTGTTTGTGTGTGTATAGATAGGTAGATAAAGCTCATTTGAGGCTTAGAAAGTCAGAAATATGGATTAATGGCTATGGATAAAAGTTATAATTTGGCTTTGGCAAGTATACACAAAATTAACCAATAAAGACTTTGGACTCCCAGTTTTTTTATTTATGATGTTTACTTCTTTAATTAAAATGCATATTCCCTCAGCAAGGACATAATTCATCTTGAATTCCATAAGGTATTTCATTCATTTTTAGTACCAATAAAAATATCAACAGTAACAAAGTAATTTAAACTTGACAGAATTCTTGTTCAAACTGAAATGAATTTTCACAATGTTTGGTATGTTTTCAGTAGTTAAGATGGAAACTTTTGAAGAGACAGTTTTGGAAATTGAAATGTTCATGCCTTGACTACCTTGAATCAGTCACCTGATTAATTTTTATGCCACCAATTGCCTGTTAAAATGTACTTTTGAAAGATTATAGACACCTAAATGAATTTAGATTATTTAATTTCAACAACATTTTGTCCATTTACTGTATTCTTATTTGAATTCTAGGTTTTAAGTGATGTTAGAAAACCATTTTGTAGCATTTGGGAACTATGGTAGCTTTCTCTGTTTCTTTTGCTTGGAAATTTGGGGAGAGAAATCGGTTATTTGTTATTTCTTCGTTATTTTCCCATTTATGAAACAAGAATATCAAAAGGAAAATATTCCAAATATAAATGTTGAGTTATAATTTGTATATCAGTTAAATGTTAAATGTTTATTTTATAGATTAGTTGGAATTTGTTGCATAAAATAGTATATATGCATATGAGCCAATACATGAATAGGCTACTATTTCTTTTCAGGTACTGCATGACATATTTATATATAGTCCTATAATTGCATAAAGTAAGTTTCACTGTTTTAGAATAAACATAAAATGTAATAGAATATGCTCTGGAGTTCTCTAGATCTGACATAGGATAATTTTGATGTTATAATTACTTAACTTGTAATTATGATTAAAATGTTGCTTTAACTTTACATGTAATCTGTGCATAACATACTAATACAATTCAGCTATCAGCAATGTCACATGTGTTAACACTCTGTGTCTGACAATCACCTTCAAGACACGTAACTAACCCTGGCACTGGGCAAATATTAGCTCACACAGGCACGTGCTGCCTGCTCACTTTAGGGCACTATTTTGTTTCCATAGCAACAAATCAACACAGAAACCGTTTTAGAGTGGTTCCTAGTGTCATTCAGGAGAGTTCATAAATAAATTTTCTAGTCCTCACAGTATATTGTCATCTTGATAATTTGAGGACTTTTGATCACTTTCATTTAAAGTTTCCAATTAAGACTATATCCTGAGAACAGGTGCTAAGGTTCTAGACCTAGAGTCATACTATGTGTTCAGAGACCAGAAGTCATTTTGTAAGCTTGTCACTGTTGCTGAGGAAACTCAATCCTGCTTGAACTGGAGAATACCCATAGTAATGAATCCCCTGGCTTAGCTTTTTCTTGATTTCTACAGTGTTAGATTTATAATAAATTTTGTTCCAAATTTATTTCACCTGGGTCATTCATTGCCTTAGCATACACTTCACATTGAGATACTTCGTTTACATTATTCTTAAGTAATATGATAAACAAACCAAAATATAAAACTTTTAACAATCTATCAGAGACATATTCTAGTGTTTGGTTTCCCATAATTCCAATTTTTACATGACTCTTTCAGAGTTGCTTTAATTCATTCTGTAGTGGTCTTTCATTGTCAGCCATCACTAACCTTCCATACCTTGGGTTGATAGCTTTTTATTTGGCATATCATTGTTTTTCATTTATAACCATTGACTGCATCGTGTTCACCAGATATCAGTGTAGTTCTTTTCATATAAAATTCTGTCTATTAAAGTATTAAATTTGCTGTCACATTTTTCTTTTAAGCATTCTGTGCTATGTTTTGTTCAGTGTCAGTGTCTTTAGTTCTGATTTTTCAATTTTGTCCCTCTCCTTTTCCTTGACTTGTTAGTCTGATCCAACCTCTTCTACCTCATCTGATGATTATCAATATGTTATGGAAGCTAAACTACAAGAAATGATCTCCATACGTAGGAAGGTAGTCCTACTGGACTTTACTTTCTATTGCTAAATAGAATCCATCTAAGTTTTTCTTTTCATTTATAAAAATTATGTTACTTTTATTTATTGATAATCAACCATCTGTGCAGTTCAGTGCTTCCGGAGCTTAAGATTGGACAATGGCAGGTTTGTGTTCAAACCATGCACAGTCTGCATGTTACATTTGGCTGATTTCATTGCTCATAAATAAGTCCAATGTTTTGCTGATGCTTGGATGTAACAGGCCTTTGTAGCTGACACATTTCAAGCAATGCTGTCCAGCTGCCTGTTTAAAGAAAGTTTATTTTTTGAAAATTACATTTGCGGTTGGTAGTAGCTTGCTTTACATTTTATTTCAATTTATTTAGAGGAAAAGTGTTAATCAAATCTTACATGTCAGGTACATTTTTCATATTTCTCAACAGGCTGAAGAGAGACATGGAAACATTGAAGAACGTATGAGACATCTAGAAGGTCAGCTTGAAGAGAAAAATCAAGAACTTCAAAGAGTATGTATTTTAAGAACTACTCTCCTTGATCATCAGTTTATGGGCGTGTAAGAAATGAATGTCTTTCTTGATTATGGGTTCTATTTAAAATCTTATGAATATGCTGTCTGCATTTAACAGGAAAAAAGTTACTGCCAGTTTAATTACATCAGACGTAAAATAAAATCAATTTTAAAGCTAGAAAAATATAAAATACTTCTGTAAATGATTTTCATGTCAAGTTTACTTATTTTTTCTTGAATGTAAGGCTAGACAAAGAGAGAAAATGAATGAGGAGCACAACAAAAGATTATCTGATACTGTGGACAGACTTCTGACTGAATCCAATGAACGCTTACAGCTACATTTAAAGGAAAGAATGGCTGCTCTAGAAGAGAAGGTAAAATGTCAGAAGAGTAGAATCGCATGAATATTTAGCAGTATTCTCATGATCATGGTTGTTTTATACCCTGCTGCATTTATTGCACTGGTCAGATGATCCATGTATTTTCCTTATGTCTATATGGTTTATTCTTAGAAGTGAACAAGTAGTTTCCCTAAAAATGTGTAAGATAAATTTTTCAATGAATAAAAAATGCTGCATGGTATATAAATCTTACTTATTACATGGTCATATAGATAAATGCATTAAAATGTGTCTGTGATGAAAATATTTTAGTTATTCTTCACCTGGGGTGCAAAAAAGAGTGATAAGACAAAAAACAATATTTTGGGATATGTGGGAAGTCTTCCTGCACTGAAGTTTTCAAATGTTTCAAGTAACTAAATCTACTACTAGTCTAAAAGCCAAATTGTGAGTGAATTTATATTACCAGTAGAACTAGTATTAATCTCAGTACAGGGTTTAGGAATGCAATAATTTCAGCTGCATTGTTTAAAAAAAAAAAAGTGCTTCTTTACAGTGTGCAATACCATTCACAGTTTTATATGTCTCATTGATAGTTGGCAGCCACCAGACCAGTATGAGTTATGTGAGCTGGTTGCCAATTCCAGAGTATAAACAAAGGTAGGGGCTAAAACCCAGGTGGACAAATCATTTTGGAAATTTAAATTGAATGCCAGTCATTACTTAAGCTAGACATTTTCCCCTGATCTATACAAAACAGGAAAGATGTTTGCATCAAATTGTTAACGTAGGCTGATTAACCTACCCATTACAAAGTGATAAGGCAGGACTTCTTCCCATTCAATTCCAAACACATGGCCACTTTGCCAATTGCTACACACTTAGTTTAATTTTACTAAAATTAAATTAGAAAAGAATACATTATTTTAAATCATGCTTTGTGGTAGATATTAAAAAGTATAAAGCTTTTACAACAGTAATAGGTTTGTGACAAAATTTAAAAAAACATACCTATGATGCAACTTTTTTTCACATGTCATGAAATGTAAGTTTTATAAATAGTTAAAATTTCATTTTTATTTCTCTAATAATTTAATCATTGTTAGAAATTAATTATTCTGTATTCAAAATAGAAGTCCAGAAATGAAACTTTCCAAAAATATGATCTGATAATTTTTTTTTTCTTCAGGTAATAAAAATGAGTTCATCTGAATTCTTTATAATACCTCTGGCTAATATTACACCGTTACTCACTTTTTCTCATTTTAAGAGTAATCTTATTATTTCAAATTTTAAAAGACTGAGAAGAGGAAAACATAAATGCCTAAAAGATAATATTTATTTCATTTGTCAATCCCAGTGTTACAAAATAACATTTCCCACTTAAATTATGTATTTTTCTAAATGTTAAAGTATCATGTTTAAAGATTCTATTTAAATTTGGTTTCCACGGAAACCAAGAAATAGATGCACCAAGGAAGGAATCAAAGAGAAGGAATCAAAGAAGATTCTTGAGCAATGAAAAATTAATCTACATATTTAATTATTTTCTGTTTAGTTAATTAATTCTTTATTTTTTTTTCTTTTCTTTAGAATGTTTTAATTCAAGAATCAGAAACATTCAGAAAGAATCTAGAAGAATCTTTACATGATAAGGTATATTGGAAACTTACATTTTATCCATTTTTCTATTTTACACTGATGAATGTTTTGTTGTAAAATAAATTTGATAAGAAAAGTTTAGGATGTTATATTTTTAAAAAAATTTTAACTTTTATATATATAGAAAAGTGCGCATATATAAAAAGAGCTTGGTGAATTTTTACAAACGAAACACACTAAAAACACTATGGTAGCCCCCGTCTTATTAACATTACTTTTATCTTAAATGATAATCACTGTCTTGACTTCTAACAAAACAAAATGCTTTTGACTTTTTGTGCTTTATACAAATGGAACAAAAATATATGCACTAATTTGTGTTTAGTTTGAGGTATCATTTTGGCAGAAATGTATTAAATATCTATCATGCATAATAAATTATGCTATGTATTTGCAAACATGCTCTTAATTCCGAAGTAGCTGGGAAATGTAATTGAGGAGAGAGAACACACCTTTGACAAAACAGCAAGTTGCAGAGTAGCAGGTGCCAAGTGTCAAATAAGTGAAATAGTAAGAGCTACAGGTGGGAGAGATCACCATACATTGCTGCTGTAAATGAGGCTTCAGGAGTGTGTGAGTTGACAAAACTTTAAGGAATGTTAGGACTATGTTGCGAGCTTTTCAAATACAGTGCATGTGGCATGATTGCTGGTACTTTGTGTGGGGAGGGTGAGTAGGGATTTTAATATCTTAAATGATAATGGGCATAACAGTTTGGCTAGAATCAGTTATTCCTATTGTATAATATATGGTAGAAGAGGCAGATAAGGACTAAATTATAAAATGTTAAAAGCTGTAATGCTACTATGTCTTTTCCTCCTTCATTAACCTATAAATTCCTGTTAGCAATTTTTTCTGATTTCACTTTGTTTAGTATAGGCATAAAATATAACATAAAATCATTAACTTAAGAAGTAACCTATAAATATATGTTGAACAAAAGAAAAGGGAGAGAGAGAGGGAGCAAAGGAGGGAAGGGAGGGAGGGACAAAGGGAAGATCTGGCAATAGTATGGCATAGGGAAAGTATTGGAAAATATGAGAGAATAAAAATTTTTTTTTAAAAAAGCAATTATACCTTTAGCCCCACTGGATGCTACATATTATGATGTTAATTTAAAACTATCTGGTTCCACAGTCAGAGTATATACAATCTTCTGCAAGATAGATCTGCTATTACAATCCAGTATGGTGCCTAGAAGATGGCATGTAATTCTTTCTGAAGTTGCTAAGAAAGTCTACACAGGGGAGATGTTATTTCATCAGGCTCTTGAAGGCATATAAGCTCTTATCAAATAGAGAAGGGTAAGGCAGAGGACAGAGCCTATGCGATAGCACAGAGAAAACAAAGATGGTTGATTTGCTGAATCACCAGAAGTTTGCTGTGACTGATATGTGTTTAAAGAACTAGGTTGTGACCAGATTGTGGATTTTGGACTTGATCCTGTTATGCAATGTTATGTTATCCAAAGCTCTGTGTGCTCCTGGCAAGATCCCCGGAACCCACTCCCCCACCACCTACCCAAGGCTTATAGCTTCAACAATCTGCCTAAGCAACCAGCAGTACTAAACATTCCATGCTTTGCACTCTTGTTCATGCTAGTAACTAGAGGAAGTAAATCCCAGGTCATACCTCATTTCTGAGTATCATCCCATACAGTTGAACATCTTTCCTAATCTAACTACATATCCTATAACTTCTCAAATTTCTACTTAATAATCTGTAACTGACTGTCCATCATTAGCAAAATCTCTATATTCAACCTCTTCTTATTGTTTCTCTCCATCCTGTTTATTTCTAAAATTTGAAATACCTAAGACTGGTTTTGAATTACTTCTCCATGTTTAGTCCCCAAGTTCAGTCTCATCTGATCACCTCCCGGGTCCTCTCTGCTGAGAGAGTTCATGTATTCAAGAGCCAACTCAGCATCTTTATTTGGACACTTTGGCACCTTAGACATGACAAGTTGATCCCTCCACCCCAAACACCAGCACCACCAACCTAAACCATCACTAGCAGCCATCTTCTCAGTAAATCACAACTCCATCTCTTACTCAGGTTAACCTTGGAGTCATTCTTGACCCCTTTCTTTATCTCTCACCCCACATTCAGTCCGATAGCAAGTTCTGTTAGTTCTGTCTTCAAGATATAACTGAAATCCAGCCATTCTCTCTAACACGATTATTGTCCAAGCCACAATTCTCTTGCCTATGTTTTTAGGACAGTAACAATTTAATTTTTCCCTCCCTCCCAGTCTTATTCAGGGGTCCATTTTACTGCTCTTAGAATGATCATGTCACCTCTCTCCTCAAAGATCCTCTAGTCATTTCCTATTTCACTCAGAGTAAAAACCAAAGTCTTCAAAATGATTGACAAGGTTTTCATGACTACCCTTCCCAAGCCCTGTAACCACATTTTTCTAAATCTATTTCTTATCTGTCTTTCTCTTTAACCTGTCCAATTCAGCCACAGTGACCTCCTTGCCCACTCCTTCAACAAATATACTCCCCTCCCACTAAGGGGCATTTGTACCTCCTATGCCTTTTCCTAAGACATTCCCCCTTTTTTTTTTAACTCCCTTCCTTCCTTTAGGTCTTTGCTCAAATAACACTTTATTGGAGAGCCCTTCTATGACCCTCTTATTTTCTCTTTCCTACCAACATCCTATAGACTCTATTTGTTCATTGTATTTTTTAATATATTATAAATTATATGAGGGCAAAGAATTTTTTATTTTGTTACTTTATCGTACTGCCTAGCACAACAGAGGTGCTCTGTGCATATTTGTGGAAATAAACAAAGGAATTAATAAATGCAATAAGAAACCATTGAATATTTTAGGCAAATAATTTATTTGATCATATGTATTTGTTAAAATGATGTAACTAGGGGCACCTAGGTGGCGCAGTCAGTTAAGCATCCGACTCTTGGATTTAGCTCAGGTCATGATCTCAGGGTCCTGAGATTGGGCCCCTCATCGCACTCCACACTCAGCTCACAATCTGCTTGAGATTCTCTCTCCCTCGCCCTCTGCCCCTCCTGCTCGTGTTCTCTCTAAGGTAAATATTTAAAAAAAAAAAGTAAAATGAGTAAAGTAGGAGAAGAGTATGTGGGGAAGAGATTGAAGGCAGCACCACCTCTGTGGAAGCTAGTGAAATACTGCTGGAAAAAAGTAAAAAATGTGTGAAGTAGAATGATGGTAGTAGGAATAAAAAGGGCAGATGAGATAAATATTGGGAAAGCCACACTGACAAAAATGTATCATGAGAAATGAAGTATGTGTCTAGTAAAATGTCAAGCACTGGCTTCTGGGACAGGAAAAAAAACAGCAATAGAAAATTCAGGGTACATTTAAACTTTTATAACAATATAAAAGTTATAATCATGAAAACAAAATTAAATGCTTACATAAGCATTTAATTAAAGATTATAAGATAACCCTTATCTTAAAAGATTTATAGACTGAAACTGTAATACCAAACTGAGAAAATTTTCAGATGTACAAATAATTCTACCAATATCAAGCTGATAATTTCAACTTATATTAGGTAATGATTTTTTTCCTCATCTTTTTAATCCATCCTTCTTTCTCTTCATCTATGTGTACTATAACGCTTATAGAATAATCAAAGTCCTTCACTTTCTGCATAAATAGGACCTTTTCTTTGTTTTTTAGCTGGCTATGATTATGACTCTGCATTTTGTTTTTTGTTTTTTGTTTTTTTTTAAGATTTTATTTATTTATTTGACAGAGAGAAACACAATGAGAGAGGAACACACAAGCAGGGGGAGTGAGAGAGGGAGAAGCAGGCTTCCCACAGAGCAGGAAGCCTGATGTGGGGCTCGATCCCAGGACCCTGGGATCATGACCTGAGCGGAAGGCAGATGCTTAACGACTGAGCCACCCAAGCACCCCTGACTCTGCATTTTGAAGTGATGTGTACATAGCCAGTCATGATCTTAGTAGTCCCATATGTTTACAAAAATTTAGGATTAATGAATGCCAGACAATATAGATAATTTTTTATTGATTTCTGATAGTCACATTTTCATTACAAGGGAAAAATTAGGCATATTTTATTGTCATGTCTAATAATATTTAACTATATCCATCAGTTTTACATTTTTAAAAATCCATTAAGCTTGGTAGCTTGGTTTATCATAATTGAATGTTGGTATTATTGGCATTGCATATCTTCTGAGTAAAACTTCTTTGATTTTTAGGAAAGATTAGCGGAAGAAATTGAAAAGCTGAGATCTGAACTTGACCAATTGAAAATGAGAACTGGCTCTTTAATTGAACCCACAATATCAAGGTAACATTAAATTACAATCTTATCTATAACTCACCAAAAATCAAATTTCTTGTGATTTCATATTGCTTCAAATAAAATAAATAAGTGCCTCTTATTGCTCAGCAGGCATTACCCTATGTTCACTCCTTACTGAGTTACTGTTTCTATATTCAAAAATAATTCTCTAATTTAGTAAACTGTTCTGCAAATATGCAATAAAAGTTTAAATTATTACCTTTTATATTCTGCATTTAACCACATAGCTAAAATACGTAAAAAGAGTCTTAAATGAAGAAATGGAACTGTATATAAGATTACATCTCATTCTAGGAAGAGGCCACACCTCTTTTCCCTACATGCAGAAATGTTCAGTGCTTAATGTTATTGAAGAAATATCATTGATGACAGTCCCTTAGCACCTACCTGTTTCCTTAAATTAATTGCAAATATAGAGTGAAGGAGAAATTATACATGTTTTAAAAACAAGTACATTTAGCCATACTCCTCTACTTTAACTCAGTATCTCATCTTGGAAGCAAGAAGCAATGACATGATTATTTACTCTCTAGATAGATAGATCAATCTTGATAATTCACATATAATTTTCTTTTGTGGTTAGGGTCTTTTATTTAAGGTTAACAAGAAACCCTACAAGGATTTTACTCATTTGATCATTTATTTATTAGACAACACAATCATATCAGCTATCTGAAACTTTTGACCACCACAGACTTTTAGAAGTTCATTTTTCTTGGTCTTATGCTTATCCTAAGAATGTTAGCTCCACAGGGGCTGGAATTACTGTTTGTTTTGGTTACTATAATCTCAGCATCTAAAACAAACAAACATTGGTATATTATACTCACAATACATATCATTGAATGAATGAATATCTAATAAAGCATTTTCAGATACTCAGAGGAAAAATCTAAGTTAAAAAAATTCAAATGGTGCTTATATCATCTTTAATGTAAGTGTTAATAAAAGTAATGTAAGTATTAATAAAAATAAAGGTGCTTATATTCTCTTTAATGTAAAGTATTAATAAAAATAAAGTTCAGCACTTTGAGTATTTCTACCTTCAGTTTAATATAAGAAACACAGTTCTGCAGGCACAAAAATACCCAAAGAACTTTTAAAAATATAAGTCTTTAATTTAGAAAATCTTGTTTATTTTTCTAAATGTTTTGTTATGATTTATGCATCTGAACTGAAACTATTTTTAATTCAGTGATATATATTCACATGGTGATGATGATGATGATGGTGTTGCTGAAGGACAAGAGCTGATAAAATATCAACAGAGTAAATACATAGAATGGGCATCATCCAGTCAACAAACTTAGTATTTCTTAATAGAACCAAATGGCCATTTTGTTGGCTTATTGATCTTTGGTCTCAGAAACATAGAGTTGTATTTAAAAAGAGGGGCGGGATGTGAGGAGAGAGACAAACAAAAAATCAGACTCAACTGTAGAGAACAAACTGGTGGTTATCAGAGGGAAACTCGGTAGCGGGATGGATGAAATAGGTGAAAAGGATTAAGAGTACACTTATTGTGATAAATACTGAGTAATGTATAAAATTGTTGAATCACTGTATTGTACAGCTGAAACTAATATCATTGTGCATTAATTATACTGGAATTAAATACATACATATATATCATTGGGGGGAAAAACAGAGTTGTAGAAGTGTTGTCTAAAATTACATCACTGCATTAAGTCTTCATGGACAGCCTAATAAAGGGACATTTATCCACAATGAAGGATCATCGTGGAAGGTTGGGAAGTACATATAGAACAATTCTTCTTTGTAGTAGAAATAAAGGTAGGGGCGCCTGGGTGGCTCAGTGGGTTAAAGCCTCTGCCTTCGGCTCAGGTCATCTCAGGGTCCTGGGATCGAGGCCCGCATCGGGCTCTGCTCAGCAGGGAGCCTGCTTCCCCGTCTCCCTCTGCCTGCCTCTCTGCCTACTTGTGATCTCTCTCTCTCAAATAAATAAATAAAATCTTTTAAAAAAAAAAGAAATAAAGCTAAACCAAGAATAAGAAGACTGACATCCGTAGGTCTAAGACAAACAACTACTAGCTGTTTGATTTTGGAAAACCCATTTTCCTTAATAAGTTCAAATTTCATATGTACTTGACATGAATTGTATATAAAATAATATTTTTATGACTGTCTCACAAGCTTACTTTGCGACAAGTAAGCAAAGGGAGTTTTGCAAACAGTAAGTCACAAGTATAAAGTATTATAGGAATTATTGATAGGTAAACTTATTGATAGATAAACTGATGGGATAGAATTTATAATATGTGATAAGATAACAAGATTTATTGAACAGCAATTATTTATCAACCATCCATGCTTCTGAGCACACAATTTAAAAAGAAATAATAGAGAAAACAGAAGATGCATGAGAATTTCATTGATCTTACAGGCAGAGAGGCAGGAAGAGATGAGCTAAAGTTGGTGAGTATTAGTAACTAATATCCTCTACTAGTATCTCATATGAGAATAATAAATTGAGTTCCAGAATGGCTGGAGAAGGTCTGATTTGGTTCAACTCTGAAGAAAGGTAGGATCTGGGTCATTTGAAAGACAATGGAAGATATTTCAGGAATCAGAGAGATGGGCAAAAGGTGTTCTCTAACAAAATTCAGACTTGATTTATCTATGGAAGTTCTTTGGTGAGATTATATGCAAAAGTAAGGTAAAAGATGTTCTCTAAGAAAATTCAGAGTTGATTTATCTATGGAAGTTCTTTGGTGAGATTATATGCAAGAGTAATAGGAGATTCAGGTGGGGAAACTGCATGGGTTCGTGTCTAAAGGAACCAGAGACTATATTGTAACTAAGACCTCCAAGTGACTCAAAATACACCAAAAATTATTTAAAAGTTGAAATGTATGGAAATAATGACTCTGATTTCTGTTAGTAATGTAGCTCATGAAGTTGAATAAAAGGAGAGAGATGAGCAGTAACTGCTTTAGATGAAGTATAAGCAATGACTCTTTTGGTTCAGGCCTTTTGTTCTTTCAAGATCAATTATGCACTTTCTACTTGTAAGAAACTGCATTGGAGATACAGTGGTAATGGTGATGAAAAATACATGTTTCAGATGGGATACAGGGATACTGTGAGGACAGTTACAATAGAGGGAATACAAGAGGCTACAATAGTATAAGACAACTGGAATTTTAATCTGAGACTTTAAAAATGTTAACCACGGGGCGCCTGGGTGGCTCAGTGGGTTAAAGCCTCTGCCTTCGGCTCAGGTCATGATCTCAGGGTCCTGGGATCGAGCCCCGCATCGGGCTCTGCTCAGCAGGGAGCCTGCTTCCCCCTCTCCCTCTGCCTGCCTCTCTGCCTACTTGTAATCTCTCTCTGCCAAATAAATAAATAAAATCTTAAAAAAAAAAAATGTTAACCACATAAATTTGTGAGGACTATTTCCAGCAGAAAGAATAGTATGCTCAAAGGCCCAGGATTAGAGGAAAATGTGAGTTGTTCGAGAAATTGAAAGGAAGTCTGTATGGCTGGATGGAGAGAGAAAAGGCAGATAGTAACTAGAAGTGAATCTGGAATAAGAAGGAGGGTTCTATGTTGTCAAGGCCCTTGTAAGGCCGTTGAAGAGTTTTAAGTAGTGCATCAATAGGAGCAGATCTATGTTTTGGTTCACAGGTTTATAAATGACCTGGAGTTCAGAGATAAAACTACAAGACAACAATACTCCTAGAATGATGAGTTATAATTTTAGAACCTCCACTCTGATGACCATAGAGATATTACCCAAGCAGTGACAGAGAAAAGGTATCTAGAATGTTCTGAGGTCAACAGTTTAGACTATATAATAATTTCATTCATTCATATCTTACCAGATATTTATCAAGTGTTTATTATATGCTAGGAGTACCTCCTTAAGCATACAGTGGTGACTAAAATCTGACCTTTGTCTTCATGAAACATAGACCCTGTTACAGAGGCTGAGAGAAGTCCTATTTATGAGTAAGACCTGGCTCGTTAGTTTTTATATATGACTAATCCATAATAAAACCAGTTTGCTTGATTAAATTTCAAGTTCACTGCTATAAAGACAAATAGCTGTCCTCTGCTTGGGGGATGATTTCTTAGTTCATTTGCTTTAAAGTTCTATTTGACAAAACAAGGATTTGCATCAGTTAAATCAGTGTCTCCTACTGTTGCAAAAGCCAAGCCCTTACCTAACCTTTTCTAATCTTGACTATCATTTGGAAATGCTTGTTTTTTCCCTTTTCTTTTTCCACAAAGAGAACTAATAGAAAGAGCATAGTAGATCATCAGGAGCCCCAGTTCAAGATAAAATACAGCATTAAGCATATTTCCTACTGATGATAGATCATTTTCTAGGACAGCTTGCTGTCACTGTTATCATCATTATTATAGCAATAAACTGAATTTGTTGTAAATCTATATATAAATAATGTGTCTAGAGAAACTTTTATTACACTTTGATTACAGTGTAGTTTATTATAATGTTCCCTGAAATCCAGTGTGATAATATTTTTCTATTGGAATTTTCCAAATATTTCATCTCTGAGCAGATTTCAGAATCAAATGTGTTTCCTAAAGGATTTTTCTTTATCTTTTTGAAACAATGTCTTAACAAAAGCTGAAAAATTATCTGGTGGTATATCCTATTTTATTAAAAAATAAGATTATTAACCTTGAGTCAGTCTCATTTTAAGTATTTTGTTAATTTCCTAAATTAACAAATAGAACTCTGAAATATAGAGAATTCTGGGACTCCAAAATTATACATGTTTTACTGTTGGATTAGTGGAGAATATTTATAATAGATATAGCAATAGATAACATATGTTGATATGTACACTAAATATTTCAACAAAAAAGATTTGCCAGAATTTAAGCCATCTTGGTTGTCAATCTTAACATGTTTCATTTTACTACCACAATTGAAAATGATAATTAATGAACAAACAGATTTTTTGTATTCTAAACAGAAAATTCACTTCACTTTCAAGAATGAACCTGAGATTGGACTTTCTGACATAAGCCTCAGAAGAGACCTCAAAGAGTCATGACAATTCATCAGTTTTCTTCCTTGAATTTTTCTTTTTTTTGAGAGTTTATGCTTTATTCTTTATTGACAATTAAGCAGGTGATAGTGATTTGCTGGGAAGTTTAACCTTTGCGATTGGTCATATTTCATATCTTTCCTTTTTCCAGAACTCATCTAGACACCTCAGCTGAGTTGCGGTATTCTGTTGGGTCCCTAGTGGACAGCCAGTCTGATTACAGAACAACTAAAGTAATAAGAAGACCCAGAAGAGGCCGCATGGGTGTGCGAAGGGATGAGCCAAAGGTTAATTTTTTTAAAATTTCAAGTCTTTGATGATTCTGAGTAAATGTCTTCCTCCACCTTGGATAGAATTTTGATACTGAGAGAATTCAAACTGCTAGCATTTTTAGTGTCAAGCGTGACATATGACATATTTTTAAGACTATAACTATTGCAAAACCACTGCTATGTGCCAGAAGTTGAACTAAGCAGTACCCATGCGTGTATCCACATAACCTTACGAATTTGGTTCTATTTTTATGCTAACTTCAGACATAAAAAGATTGAAGCTCAGAAATTTTAAGTGTTCAACATTATACAGGCAGCAAAGTGATAGAGTCCAAACTTGAACCTCTGTTTGTGTGGTTTCGAATTCCATGCTTTTTTATCCCTTATGCTGTATTGCCAAACAGATGGACTTTGGGTTTGCTTGGGCACTTGTGCAATAGTATTCATATTGTTAATTAAAATTAGTTAAATGTTTTAATTATCATTACTATTTTAATAAAACTTTGAGGAAAATCTATATAGACTATTGAAAGTATTTATAGAGAACTCTTCAGGATAAACTGCAGTGCCAGTCTTCATTCATTTGATCAGTTTGTAAGTTATGTATATTGTAAGTTCAGAGTTGTATTTTACAGTAGAGTAATATAGTTCCTTTGTGCCCTAAGTATAGTTTGTTCTCTCCAACCACTTTTATGTGTTGAATACTATATAACCTAATTGTCCTTATTTGTATACAGGTCCTTGATACCCTGTGGTTTTTAATTGGTACCTGTGTCATGTATAAATTAATCCTTCATAGTAGGCATTCAGTATCTGTTAAATGAATGAATAAGAAGTGAACAAATGAAGAATGAATCAAGTCCATCTTAGTTCTTTTCTCATTTGTATATGACAAAAAAATCAGTGCTACTTGGTACCAAAACAATTTATAACACAAACGCTAATTCAGGTTGTTAAATCTTAAATAAATACTCTGGGAAATATCATGTGGTTTCCCCCCAGAAAATCATTTTACATCACCACAAAAATGAAAACCAATTTTGTAAAATACAGAAAACTCTAGGTCCTCTCTCTTTTACTTCCCTCCCTCTCCTACCCCCAGAATACAACTTGAAAAACACCAGTAGATACATGATCTTTAGGGGCAGCTGGCTGGCTGAGTCAGTGGAGCGTGCAACTTTTAATCTCGGGGTCATGAGTTGGAGCCCCACATGGGATGTAGAGCTTACTTACAAAAAAAGATTTTCATTCACATGAGGGATTTATTACATCAAATAAAAACTATAGTCATGTAAATTAGTGTGCCTTGGGCTTAAAAAAATCAATGAAGCATTTAAGTGATCAGAACAGTAGAGATGAAATTAAATAACTTTTCAATATTATTTTAATTATACTTTGTTAGAATCTGTGTAAACAAATGTTGGAAAGAGAATTATTATATAACTAGTATGATAATATTTGCAGTCTCAGTCTATAATAAGAAAGTGTAGGTAAGACTAATTAGTATAAGAGATGGAAATGCTTCAGCACAAGTGAAAAGAGATTGTTACATTTGGAAAGAAGGAAAAATGTTTCAAACATAAGTGCTTTAAAGTAATTGTTAACTTGAATTAGGGTTGAACTAGAAATCATGCATAAGTTTATCATCATTATTCCTATTAAAATCTTGATATCTATGCTGACAATTAATATCTGCCATTACTTAAGATGTCAAGGAAATATTTTTTGAAACAATGCATTAAAATGGTAATAATCAGTTCTGCTTTTGCTAGGTAAACTATAAAAACGTGTGCTTTTTGTTGATTTTTTCAGAATGGTGCTTTGATAATTAGCAATATGATATATACAATAATTACTCATTTATCACACAGGTGAAATCTCTTGGGGATCATGAGTGGAATAGAACGCAGCAAATTGGAGTGCTAAGTAGCCACCCTTTTGAAAGTGACACAGAAATGTCTGACATTGATGATGATGACAGAGAAACTATTTTTAGTTCAATGGATCTTCTCTCTCCAAGTGGTCATTCTGATGCCCAGACTCTAGCCATGATGCTTCAGGAACAATTGGATGCCATCAACAAAGAAATCAGGTGAGTTCAATTATCACTGATGGTTTTAAAGAATTAGAAGACCTTGATACCAAAAATGACATAATTAAACCAGAAGCACAGGCATCACCTGGGAACCTTTGAATTTTAAAGCACTTTTTACATGAAAATTTACTACTTAAATGATATTTGTGGTAATAAGGTACATTCTTAAGGTACATTTAACACTGCCATAAAGGTACTAAATAACAAAAAAAAAAAAAAAAGGTACTAAATAACATACAATTAATATGCATCCAGCTCCTTAAAAGTATTTGGACATCAGAGTGAAATTAACTAGGACTGAATTATGTCATGCTAGATATGAAAAAATGCACTATCACCACACTGGATAATAGATGGTTTCTAAAGAGTAAATTACATTATAGAGTTGAAGTTGTACAAGTTATCAATTGTTGAGAAATGTTGATAATTTCAATTTTTAAAGTAATATATACTTTCTCAAATCCCAATGATATTAGTAGTCTTTACTTATCATTAACTTGACTTACCCCAATGAAGAACCTAACTATGTCAGGTGGATTTATAGTCTTTCAAACATAGGGAAACTATTCTTAACTTTTTTTTTCTCAGTGGATGAACAGTTTTTTACTATTTTGAACAGTAGAGTTTTTTTTGTTGTTCATTTTTCTGGCTCTAGCTATATCTGTTGGCCTCCTAATATGATTCACATCTATCCAGTTCTCTACTGTCATCAGCCTCTTGCACATTACAATAGATTCTCATATAGAAGACAATAAATTCTTTCTGGTTTCCTCACGGTGCATGGGTTCCCATATAATCCAAAGTAACACTGCAACCAGAGAAGACTTTTTTAAAACCCAATGTGCTTAGGTAAAGTAACCCTTTTTCAAACCCTTCAGTTGCTCTTAAGATAAAGAACAAAATACTCCATACTGTCTACAATGCCCCACCTTCCTCAACATTCTAACCTTCCTGATTCCATGTTCCGTTATCCATGACTTCCAGTTCTTTGAATGTTCCTTGCTCTCTCCTTTATAGTTGCTATTCTTTTCTTCTGGAGCATTCTCCTCATTCCACACCATTGCCCCATAACATTTTGCCCTCTTTACTTTTACCATAAACATCTCTACCATCCCTTTTTCTGTTCTTCAGTTCATTTTACTGTCTTTCTTACCTTCATTAGATTGTAAACTATATAAGAAGAAGAAATGTATCTTGTTTTGCTCGCTGTTTTATATCTAGATCTTAGCACTTTTCTTGATAAATAGAAAGTGTTTCATAAATATTTGATTAGTATAAATAGAAAAAATAATATAGAACATAAATTCAAGCTCAATAACATTTATTGATGCTATGGAGCGAATGATTTAACACACTGAATAGATTTGAAATCAAGTATGTATCTGTGATATTTGTTTTTATTGAAAATATATACAGGTACCCTCAATGACAACCCATGTTCCTCTAGGAACTCAACTTTGTTACCTTGGGGTAGTAAAGCCCAGTTATAATCTTGGCCTCAATTAATTAAGTTGATACCCTTTTATATGTTTCCTTGCTGACCCTAATAATGTATTTAATATAGTTGCTAATTTGTAAGAAATTAAGAAGTACATATAATTCAATTATATACCAACATTCAAAAGAAATAAGCATCTTGGGCATCAGAGGAAGATAGTGGAGTAGGAGGAACCTAAGCTGATCTCATCCCATGGATACAACTAGATAACATTCACATAAGTGAATATAACCCAGAAAATGATCTGAAGACTGAGGAACAAACTCCACAACTAAAGGTAGAGAATATATCTGTAAAAATTAGTCAAGGGATTCACAAAATAAAAAGATATAAAATATGACACCATATGCCTAAAATGTGATGTGGAGAGGATTAAAGAATGGGTTCAAATTTAAGCAACCATCAACTTAATATAGACTGCTAATGGTAACCACAAATCAAAAACCAGTAATGGATATGCAAAGAACAAAGAGAAAGAAATCCAAGTATATCACTGAAGAAAGCCAACGAACCATGAAAGAGAGGAGAGAAGAAAGGATCAGAGAAAAACTACAAAAACAACTACAAAACAAGTAACAAAATGGCAATAAATACATATCTGTCAATAATTATTTTGGATGTATGAACTAAATGCTCCAATCAAAAGACATAGGGTGACTGATTGGATTAAAAAAAAATAAGAGCCATCTATATGCTGCTGACAAGAGATATATTTCAGACCTAAAAACATTGGCAGATTGAAAGTGAAGGGATGGAGGAATATTTATCATACAAATGGATGTCAAAAGATACTGGGGTAGCAATACTTACACCAGAAAAATTGACTTAAAACCAAGAGTACAACAAAAGACAAAGATAAAAATAAAGGGGACAATCCAACAAGAAAATAGAACAGTTATAAATATGCACCCAACATGGGAGCACTCAAATACATAAAACAGTTAATAACAAACATCAAGGAACTAATTGATAGTTATACAATAATAGTAGGGGACTTTAACTTACATCAATGGATGGGTCATCCAAATAGAAAATCAAGAAGGAAACAGTGGCTTTGAATGACACACTGGATCAGATGGACTTAACAGATATATTCGGAACATTCCATATTAAAACAGCAGAATACACATTCTCTTCAAGTGCACCAGGAACATTCTCCAGAATAGATCACATATTAGACCACAAAACAAGTCAACAAATTAAAAAAGATTGAAGTCATACCATGCATCTTTTCTGACCACAACACTGTGAAACTAGAAGTCAACCACAAGAAAAATCTGGAGAGATCGCAAATACGTGACAGTTAAATAACATGCTACTAAATTAAAAATGAGTCAATAGAGAAATCAAAGAAGATATAAAAAATTAAATGGAAACAAATCAAAATGAAAATGCAATGGTCCAAAATCTTTGGGATACAGCAAAAGTGGTTCTAAGAGGAAAATTTATAGCAATGCAGGCTAGAAGCAAGAAAAATCTCAAATAAACAATCTAACTTTATACCTAAAGGAGCTAGAAAAATAACAAACAAAATGCAAAACCAACAGAAGGAAGGAAATGATAAAGGTTAGAGCAGATATTAATGATATAGAAACTAAAACTAAATGAACAAACAAAAACCAATAAAAGAGATAAATGAAACTAGGAGTTGGTTCTTTTTAAAGACCAACAATATTGATAAACGTCTAGCCAGACTCATAAAATAAAGACCCAAATAAAAAAAAATCACAAGTGAAAGAGAAGAAATAACAAGCAACACCACAGAAATACAATTTTAAGAGAATATTGTGAAAAATTATATGCCAACAAATTGGACAAACTTGAAGAAATGGATAAATTCCTAGAAATGTATAACCTAAAGCTGAAGCAGGAAGAAATAGAAAATTTGAACAGACCAATTAACAGTAATGAAATTGAATCACTAATCAAAAAACTCCCGACAAACAAAAGTTCAGGCCAGATGACTTCACAGACAAATTATACCAAACATTTGAAGAAGAGGTAACACCAATTCTTCTCAAACTATTCCAAAAAATACAAATTAAAGTTCCAAATCCATTCTGTGAGGCCAGTATCACCCTGATACCAAAGCCAGATAAAGACATTACAAAAAAAAAGAGAACTGTAGGCCAGTGTCTCTGATGAACATAGATGGAAAAATTCTCAACAAAATATTAGCAAACCAAATAAAATAATATATTAAAAAAAAATCATTCACTACGATCAACTGGGATTTAGTCCCAGAATGCAAGGGTGGTTAAATATTCACAAATCAATCAATGTGATATATCATATCTATAAGAAAAAGGTTAAAAAACATATGATCATTTCAATAGATGAAGAGAAAGCATTTGGCAAAGTGCAATACCCATTCATGATAAAAACTCTCAACAAAGTAGATTTAGAGGGAAAATGTCTCAACATAATAAAGGCTTTACATGAAAAACCCGCAGCAAGTATCATCTCAGTGATGAAAAACAGAGTTTTTCCCTTAAGGTCAGGAAAAAGACAAGGATGTCCATTCTCACCACTGTTATTCAACATAGCACTGGAAGTCTAGCCATAGCAGTTAGACAACAAAAAGAAAGAAAAAAATGTCCAAATTGATTAGGAAGAACTAAAACTTTCACTATTACGGATGACATGATACTGTATATAGAAAACCCTAAAGACTCCACCAAAAAACTGCTAGAGCTGATAAATGAATTCATTAAGGTGGCAGGGTACAAAATCAATGTATGGAAATCTGTTGCATTCCTATACACTAATAATGAAGCAGTAGAAAAAGAAATGAAGAAAATAATCCCATTTACAATTGCACTTTTAAGAAATAATAAAATATGTAGACATAAACTTAACCAACGAGGTGAAAGACCTCTACTCTGAAAACTATTAAACGTTGATGAAAGAAATTAAAGACAACACAAAGAAATGCAAAGATATTCCAGGCTCGTGGATTAGAAGAACAAATATTGTTAAAACGTCTGTACTACCCAAAGCAATCTACAAATTTAATGCAATCCCTATCAAAATAACAACAATATTTTTTACAAAACTAGAACAAACAATCCTAAAATTTGTGCGGAACCACAATAGACCCTGAATAGCCAAAGTAATCTTGAAAACGAAAATCAAAACTGGACATATCACAATTCTAGACTTCAAATTATATTACAAAGCTTTAGTAATCAAAACAGTGTGGTACTGGCATAAAAACAGACACCTTGATCAATGGAACAGAAGAGAAAACACAGAAATAAACTCACAAATATATGGTCAATTTATCTTCGACAAAGGAAGAAAGAATATACAATGGGAAAAAGACAGTATCTTCAACAAATAGTGTTGAGAAAACTGGACTGCTACGTGTAAAAGAATGAAACTGGAACACTTTCTTACAACATACACAAAAATAAATTCAAAATGGATTAAAGATCTAAATGTGAGGTCTGAAACCCTAAAAATCCTAAAAGAGAGCATAGGCAGTAATTTCTGACATCAGTCATAGCAACATTTTTCTAGATATGTCTCCTGAGGCAAGGGAAACAAAACCAAAAATCAACTATTGGGACTACATCAAAATGAGAAGCTTTTGCACAGTGAAGGAAACAATCAGCAAAGCTAAAAGGCAACTTACAGAATGGGAGAAGATATTTGCAAATTTATATGATAAAGGGTTAGTATCCAAAATATATAAAAAATTTATACAACTCAACACCCCCAAAATAAATAATACAATTAAAAATGGAAAGAAATGAAAAGAAATTTTTCCAAAAAGACATACAAATGGCCAGCAGACACATGAAAAGCTGCTCAACATCACTAATCGTCAGGGAAATGCAAATAAAAAGCACAATGAGATATTACTTCACACCTGTCAGAATGGCTAAAATAAAAAACACAAGAAACAGCAAGTGTTGCTGGTGAAGATGTGGAGAAAGGAAAGTCCTCTTACCTTGTTGGTGGAGATGCAAACTGGTACAGCCACTCCGGAAAACAGTGTAGAGATTCCTCAAAAAGTTAAAAAGAGAACTATCTGGGACGCCTGGGTAGCTCAGTCCATTAAGCGGCTGCCTTCGGCTCAGATCATGATCCCAGCATCCTGGGATTGAATCCCACTTCCGGCTCTTTGCTCAGCGTGGAGCCTGCTTCTTCCTCTGCCTGCTGCTGCCCCTGCTTGTGCTCTCTCTCTCTCTGACAAATAAATAAAATCGTCAAAAAAAAAAAAAAAAATAGAACTACCCTAAGATCCAGTAATCACACTACTAGGTATTTACTCAAAAAATACCAAAACACTAATTCAAAGGGATATGTGCAACCCTATATTTATTGCAGCATTATTTACAGTAACCGAACTATGGAAGCAGACTAGAGTACATTGATAGATAAATGGTAAAGAAGTGGTCTATACACATACAATGGAGAATTATTCTGCCCTAAAATAGAATGAAATCTTGGGGCACTTGAGTAACTAAGTTGGCTAAGTATCTGACTCTTGATTTTGGCTCAGGTCATGATCTCAGGGTCATGAGATTGAGCCCTGCCTCACGCTCTACATGGAGGCTGCTTAAAATTATCTTGCTGGAGGAGAGGTGGGTCGGGGGATGGGGTTACTGGGTGATGGGCATTAAGGAGGGCACTTGAACTAATGAGCACTGGGTGTTATATGCAACTGCTGAATCACTAAATTCTACCTCTGAAACTAATAATACAGTATATGTTAATTAAACTGAACTTGAATAAAAATTTTACCAAAAAAGCACATGTTGCAGGTGTACAACATAACAAAAAAATCCCCATCTCCCTCTGCCCCTCACCTCCCCTCACTCGCGCGTGTGCATCTGTGTGCGCTCTCACTTTCTCTCTCAAAAAACAAAACAAACAAACAAAAAAACCCGAAATCTTGCCATTTGCAACAACATGGATGGAGCTAGAGAGTATAATGCTAAGTGAAATAATTCACAGAAAGCCAAATACCATACGATTTCACTAATATGTGAAATTTAAGAAACAAAACAAAGGAACAAAGGGAAAAAAGGGAGGCAAACCAAGAAACAGACTCTTAACTGTAGAGAACAAACTGATGGTTACCAAAGGGGACAGGATGGGAGAATGGGTGAAATAGGTGATGGGAATTAAAGAGTACACTTACCATGACGAGCACTGAGTATGTATGGAAGTGTTGAATCACTATAATGTAAACCTGAAACTGATATAACACTATATGTTAACTATACTGGAATTAAAATT
>CM052897.1:32650702-32738755 GCA_028534135.1 Potos flavus
TTCCTTCCTTCCTTCCTTCCTTCCTTCCTTCCTTCCTTCCTTCCTTCCTTCCTTCTCTACATCAGGATTCTAAAGATCAATGGCTTGTCATTTTTCTAAGTAAACTGAGCATATAGGTAGCGTGGGATTTCCTGTTTAATTAAACTTCAATCTATCTATTACTCAGTTTATTTCTCTAGATTTGACTTTCCTTTACAATTAATACAATGTCTAGAGTTCATAACTACAGTTTATTTGTAGAAAAACCATTTTTTTCTGAAGGAGTCATTTCCCACTAGTCATTTTAAAGTACAAAATTTTTTTTTTTTAAGAGGAGACTTTTTTTCTATTGGAATGTGTTTAAAGCATTAAAAATGTTGTGCTATGTTACTTAACTAAGCCTTCCTTTGGGATTCTGATCTTTGGGTGAAGTTAAAGTGTACTCATGAAAATAAACTTCAAAGTAAGAGAATTCATATTCTTTTTAAAAAATGTTTTATTTATTTATTTGAGAGAGAGAGAGAGGAGTGCACAAGAAGAGAGTAGGAGCAGAGGGAGGAAGGGCAGAAGGAGAGGGACAAGCAGACTCCCCGCTGAGCAGGAAGCTAGACATGGGGCTGGATCCCAGGACCCTGGGATCATGACCTGAGCCGAAGGCAGACGCTTAACTGACTGAGCCACCCAGGCAACACAGAATTCATATTCTTTGTGGAACTGAAAAATTATAACTAAGAGTAAATGTGCCTCAATATTTTTTTACTTAAATTTTGGAAGCAATTTAAGGTTCACGCAAAGGTGAAGGTTCATGCAAAGTTGGAGATTCACGCAAAGTATAGAGATTTCTCATATATCCCCTGGTCTCACACATGCACAGCCTCCCCCACTGTCAACACCATTCACCACAGCAGTATATTTAAGTTGATGCACCTATACTGATACATAATAATCACCCAAATTCCATTGTTCACATTACAATTTACTTTTGATGATGTGCATTCTGTGGGTTTGGAAAATGTATGACAAGTATCCATCGTTACGGTATCATACAGAGCATTTTTCACTGCCATAAAAATCCTCTGTGCTCTGCCTATTCATCCCTTTCCCCCTGCTGACCTCTGACAACCATTGATCTCTTTCTTGTCCCTGTAGTTTCACCTTTCCTAGAGTGTCATATCGTTGGAATCATGCAATATGTAGCCTGTTTAGATTGGCATCTTTTGCTTAGTCATATGCATTCAATGTTCTTCCATCTCTTTTCAAGTCTTAATAGCAGCTCATTTCTTTTTAGCCCTGAATACTATTCCATTGTCTGGATATACCGCAGATTATCCCTTCACCAACTAAAGGAGATCTTGGTTTCTTTCAAGTTTTGTCAATTATGTATAAAGTTGCTATAAACATCTGTATGCAGGTTTTTGTGTAGACTTAAGTTTTCAACTCCTTAAGGTAAATACCAAGGAACACAATTACTGAATGATATGATAAGAGTATGTTTAGTTTTGTAAGAAACCAAAAAGCTGGTTTCCAAAGTAAATATACAAAAAGAAAACTTTGCAGTTATCAAAACCTTGGATTTAAGGACTATGTATCATAGGAGATGACAATAACCCATTTGTAGTTAAGAAAATATCTCAGGAGAGGTTATTGATCCCCATTTTTAAATCAACTACTGCTACACAGTTTCATTATAACAATATACAAAATATGTATCGATTCAACTTAAATAGGATATTTATGTAACCCAGCTAAAGCTCTTTGTTCTTTGCATCTCTGTAATAATTTATACATATTCTTGAAGCTTCTCCTTAAAGAAAAAACAATAGTACTTTGTCTTCTCAAAAGCATTTATAGCAACAGTTAAAACAATTTCTTTTATTCTGTATATACATATCTATCTACCTGTAGATAGATTATCTCCATATTATACATTACCTGGTGCTTTTTTGAAGTTGACTTGGCTAAGTAAGCATTGTTAAAAAAAAAGTCTCAGGGTTTTATTTGACCCAATGGTAATTATGAATGACCATTCATTGAAGATTCTATCAATTGTATTTTCATCAGGTGGGAGGTAAGATTCAATATCTTTGTTATAATCTGAGTTTCTAAAAGTCTCATTTATTAGCACCTCAGTTCAAATGTAAGATTAGGATGAGTGGCAGGGGGGAAAAAAAAGGATTAGTAGCAGAAATTATCTAGGCAGGCAAGGTTTTAAAAGGTTTAGCATGTGGAAAAAATGTTTTAGCAGGTGGTAGTATAAAAAGAGGGTTAGACTGAAAGTGGGGAGGAGTTATATATCACTTGAAAAGAAGGATTTTCTAAATTTCAGCCAGAAAGCCTCTGGAATTTATTGAAAGTTACATCATTGCCTTAGAGAAAAGAAAATGTTGGATTTGGTATAAAATGTTCACAGAGCTATTTATTTATTTATTCATCTATTTATGTGGATTCCAATTACCATCTTAGCACCATATTAATGGATCCAAATTAAACTGTATCTTTCAGGCTGATTCAGGAAGAAAAAGAATCTACGGAGTTACGTGCTGAAGAGATTGAGAACAGAGTGGCTAGTGTGAGCCTGGAAGGCCTGAATTTAGCAAGAGTCCACCCAGGCACCTCCATCACTGCCTCGGTTACAGCCTCTTCGCTGGCCAGTTCGTCCCCCCCGAGTGGACACTCAACGCCAAAGCTCACCCCTCGGAGCCCTGCCAGGGAAATGGATCGGATGGGAGTCATGACACTGGTATGATGGTTTGCATGAGAACATTTGCCCCCATTAGGATTAATGGTGCATGAGCTAATACTTACTAGGTGTTTATTCTAGGGACCTTCTGTGGTGTTTGTTGTTTTTCTTTTTTTCACAACATCCCTATGTGGTAGGTGCAACTATTAATCCCATTATGAGACAAGCAAATGTAGCCTGCAAAGGTGTAATTTTCTAAGGTCACATAATAAGTAAATAGAAGAGCAGCAGTCTAAATATCCCAGCAGCTATCTCAATGACTTAAACCATTGAGTAAATATTTAGTGATAGGATCTTGGTGAAGTAAATTGGGACCGGGTATTTTATTTTTAAGGCAATAAATCACAAAAAACATTATTATAATTGCTTCAATAGAATAACATAGAATGTTAACATTTTATAATATAGATAATATAATTTTAATAAGAAGAGCCATCAAAAATAATAGTGACGGTTTCCCAATTTTTTTTTAGAATTTCATGTCAACATTTTTACCCTTCTTTACACTTTCTTTATTTCATTTATTTTTATATTTGGGATTAATAGTTGGAAACCTAAATTAAGAGGTACCCTGAACATAATTGAGAGAAAATCAAAGTGCCCTTTGCTGAAAATAATATAGAGAAGCCTCTGGAAGAAATGATGGGAATGACTACCGAATGCTATGATGGTTAGTCACTTAATTCTCATGATAACATCTGCAAGTCTGAGGGCATCATCTCAACAGAGAGCAGAGGTAACTGGGGTTTGAGAGCATGAGTAAATAGCTCATGTTTAACGTAGTAAGTGGAGCTGAATTTTTCCTCAAATTTGCTGACAAAAGCGTGTGCTATTCTGTCCCTTTTTTTGTGTGTGTGTGATTACCTGGGAATATGTTTAAATGACAATAATGAAGATTTAAATATTCTAAACTATTTTTGGAGGTAAAATTCTGTTTTTGTAATGAATATTAAAAACTTTACTATTAAAATAATAAAATTCTAGTTAAAAATTAGTTTGGAGATAGAAATTAGTTAAAAACAAGTAGGTGAAATAATAATTTCATTTAATATAAAACTAGCACAAATATAACAAATGGAGGAGAAATTAATGATACTACAGAAGAATATGAAGTATATACAGTATTTCTAAATATAGCAGAAGGCTGAGAAGCTACTATAAAATATGTGTGTGTATGTATGTGTGTAAAATATCTCAACAAAAAATTTTAATTCATTTTCTAAATGTGTGTGTATGTATGTGTGTAAAATATCTCAACAAAAAATTTTAATTCATTTTCTAAATGACATCTTTACATAAATATGTTGCAGTGATGTGTATTGTAGCTAATAAATTGTAAAAATTATTTCCATTCATATTGATTTATATTAATGCACATATATGCACATATTTATAAAGAAATTATATCTACATATATATAGAGAAAATGCTCTCACCTCTGGAGAAAACTACCTTAATATTTTTTTAAATTTTATTTTTACAAAATTTGTTATGTATGTAAGTTAAATATCTTTTTCTTTAATTTTATAATTAAGAATTGAAACAGAAAACTATTTTTATGGTGTAGCAGCATTTTTTGCATTCAAATTCTTTATGATTATAGACTTCCATACAATAAAGTCAACATAAAAGAAAAATGGCAAAATTAAAAAAAAAAAAAGGAAACTTTTACCTTTTACCTTCTTAAGCTACTGAGTCCTCTAATCTGTGCTCATTTCCAGACTTGATATTAAAAAATATTTTTTAGGGGCACCTGGGTCGCTCAGTTGTTAAGCATCTGCCTTCGGCTCGGGTCATGATCCCAGAGTCCTGGGATCGAGCCCCACATCAAGCTCCCTACTCAGCGGGAAGCCTGCTTCCCACTCTCTCACTCCCCCTGCTTGTGTTCCTTCTCTCGCTGTGTCTCTCTCTGTCAAATAATAAATAAAATCTTTTTTTTTAATTTAAAAAAAAATTCAAAAAATATTTTTTAAATAGGGGCACCTGGGTGGCTCAGTCAATTAAGTGGCTGCCTTTGGCTCGAATCTTGAGCTCAGGTCTTGTCCTGGGATCTAGCCCCTAGTCAGGTTCTCTGCTCAGCAGGGAATCTGCTTCTCCCTCTGAGTCTACCCCCCTGCTCATGCTCTCGCTCTCACTCTCAAATAAATAAACAAATAAAATCTTAAAAAATAATTTTAAAATAGGTATTATAAACAACATCCAATCAGGACAAAGAACAGCTAATCAGAACTGACCCCACCTAAACACAGCACAAACCTTTAGCCAATGTACTAAAATATACCCAGTATAAGGAGCTACGTTATGATCTGCTTATTTTGGAAATCTAGGAACCATCAATCTGACTCTATTAACTAAACAGGATATTGTCTCTGTCTTAGTTTCAGTTTATATTTGCTACATATATTGATGACTTACTTATTATCAAAGCTACCGTAAGAGTGTTGGCCCACAGAGCATAATTTAGTCAGCATTCAGGGCAAGGAAGCTTCGGTTATTTCTGTTCTGCTATTCTTCCTTACATTTTTGCAACATAGTGTTTTGCTCTTTTAAGTATTTTCATAAACATTAGCATCATGATCCTTGATAGTGTTATTATTTTATACTAATAAAATAAGTATAAACACATTTATACACATCATTTAGAAATGATGTTTGTGTACATATGAAAAAGATACCACAGCTTTCATGCATTTTCTTGAGCAGTTAGTTGTAAATAAATCAATGGTAAATGAACATTATTACACTGTAATTACAGTACTTAAAAATGTTTAAAGCATTTCCTGAGGGTAAAAATGTACTTAAAATTTCCTGTATCTGGGGCACCTGGATGGTTCAGTGGGTTAAAGCCTCTGCCTTCAGCTCAGGTCATAATCCCAGAGTCTTAGGATCGAGCCCCGCATCGGGCTCTCTGCTCGGTAGGGAGCCTGCTTCCCTCTCTCTCTCTACTTGCCTCTCTGCCTAGTCTCTCTCTCTGTCAAATAAATAAATAACAAATTAAAAAAAAATTCCTGTATCTGACTCAGAAAAACAAGAAATGAAACCCGAGAAGTCCTTCTCCTAATAACACTTTGTCATTAAATTCATCACTGCTACAGTGAAAGACAAGTAGATTTTCTTTTACCTATAGAAAATATTGGGGGGGGATAATTTTATTGAATATAATCCATGTTTGAATATTCAGAGGAAAATGAAAAATTTTAGGGACAAAAAAACAGAGATTGAAAAGATTATTGTATTCATTTGTATTGTATATGTTTATATGTTTTGCTAACATTGTTATTTGTCCTGATTATAAAATGTGCTTTTATTTACTTTTACTTCATCACAAATCTATAAGCATAAAGAACATTCTACTAATATCTAGTTAGAATATTGAATGAAGTCAATTTTCCAATAACATAAAAAATATATAAATGCAAGTGTAACTAAAATGGAATAAAATTGTTTTACTCACACAAGAAAAATTAATGAAGATATTAAGTGAACATAGGTTCATCAGAAATCAGAATGAATTAGCTTTTAAAAAAATTTTGTAAAAGCACATTGACAAGAAAACAGCAGCTGTAGAAACATGTTATACTAAGGCCAGAGCTTTTGGCATTTGGGAATGAGAGATTTGTTAGGATGCCAGGAAGTTTGAGATACATCAGGAATAGCTTCCCTGCCCAATGGAGGATCAAGGCATAGATAGGGCAAAAAGGAATGTTTATAAACTCCATATATGTGCACTGATTCTTCATTTATGTATGATCTTCTTCATTCCCATTTATGTTTTCTTGGGAGGATATAGTCCCATATTTATTTCTGGCTAGACCACTCTGTATGTGCTTCCTATTCCCTAGGGTTTCATGTCTCAGATCTCATACACATATGTTTGACCCCATCATGTGGACATTCCCTCCACCCATTCCATCTAAGAAGTTTCCTCTCTGAAGTCCGTCTCAGGAGGAGTCCTTCTGTAATGGTTAAAGACATTTATTTAGAAAACAATGGAATGAAAAAACAAGACAGTCAAATTACAGAATACTATTAAACTTGTAACATGATCAAATGGTACTCATTAATTAGTTCTGTTTTATGTTGCTTTTATTACTGCCAATCACAGCCAAGTGATCTAAGGAAACATCGGAGAAAGGTACTGTAAATATCTTTTATATGATTGCTAGTTGAATGTTGCTTTTCTATAAAAGCTTTAAAATTGTATTTCCTTTAGTTGAACCATTTCATTAACATAAAAAATACTAAAAATATTGAAGTGTTATCCAATTGTGTAAATATGATTATAAGAACAAATGCCTCAATATAAAATTGTTTATGCTTTGTAGGGTAAAGATTAGATTATGTGGTCTAAATATCCTACAATTAGATTATTTGTTGTCAATGCTAGAACAATGCTGCTTATTTTTAAATGTAGGTTTTACTATTATTCAGGTATGTGAGACCAACGGATCAGGAGACCACAGCCAGTGAAAAGATAGCTTGTTACTCACACTTCACAAGAGGAGGGGGCACGCCATGGAATGCAAAGGCAAAGGGAAGTACCCGAGTAGGTCCATCCTGAAGCAAAAAGAGCTAGGAGAAAGGATGAGTAGGAACTTTACTGTGGTTTCTGTTGGAAAGGTAAGGCAGGGTAAGCAGGTTTAGGATTGGGTAGTTTTACTCATGTCAGTGGGCTCTAGGTATTGGGCCATCTCTAGTTGTCTGATTCCCAGCCTGGGATAATTAAGGCAGAGGAATCTTGCATCCTAAAGTGTAAGAGCCAGATAGAGAGTATGATTTGGCATACTGGTCTAGATTGATTGATGTGCACGTGAAAGGTGCACTCCAGGGAAGTAGTTTCCTATCTCTAGGAATTAGCTAGCCCTGGGAGGAACGTTCTGTCCTGGGTCAGCATGGCACCAGATGCCAGAGCATCAAGAATACAGAACTTATAAAAATATCATTAATCTGCTGCCTTCCTATTTGGTGTGGCATAAATAAAATAAATATCGGAAATGAGAAACAAAATTGACACCAGTTCTGACTCACAAAATGACATCTTGTTAGATAATTGCGAACAGCAGAGCTCAGACTCATGGGATATCAGATGGGAAAGATTTCAAAGATTCAACCTACTATCTAGTGCATAAATCTATTTTTCAGCATCATCAAGATATGATAGACTATGTCCAAACACTTCAGGAACCAGCAAGCTATTTTTTTTCTTTTGTCTTTTTTAAATTAAAGAAATCTATATTATATTTGTGTGGCTTAGATTGATGGAATTTTTTTCTTGAGTTATCATCTATCTTCATATAGTATCTTCTCCTTGATACTACCAGTTGGTTCTCAACTGTCAGATTTATCATGCATAAAGTTCTTTGTCTTTGACTTCCTCTACCACTTAAAAGGATCATACTGGAAATATAGAAAGAAATCTGAGTAGACGATGGATGTAAAAGAAGTTCAGTGGATATAAGGGAAAAAAGTCACAAAGGAAGGTCCTGTCCAGAAATGCAGGCTCAGGGAATTCAGGGGGTGAAGAAATGGTTGGTGAGGAAGGTAGGTGGTCTTGGTCATGGAAAGACCACAAACTAAAAATTGTTGTGTATCAGGCTAAGGAGTTACAGGTGTGATTCTATTTGCACTCCAAAAGAAACTGTTAAGTATTATCACATCCATTTTATTGATGAGGAAATTGAATCTTGGAGATGGTAAGTAATTAGCACATGTCATTCAACAAATAAGAGAAATCAGAATTCAAGTCCATCTCATTCCAAATCCTTTCTCCTCTGTTTTATTTATATAGTGTAAGCTCTAAGCATTATTCAGACAAACAGTTTGTGAATGGTGTTTTTAAAGGCTGGTATTTGGAAAGGTGGCATAGTTTGACTGGCAATATGAACAGAGTAAGTAATTTAGGAGTCATTTAGGTTTCAGGGGAAAAAATCTGGAAGCAGAAGGGTCAGGCTTAGCAGAAATAATCATAGAAAACAGTTACAGCTAGACCATGGGACTGTGAAGACATAAACACATATTAGGAAGAGTTTGGAAATATACTTTATGAATTTAGATGAGATGTGAGTTTAGAAAGAGTGTTCCAGAGTATTAACATCATGCTGAAAGTAGTTCTTGAAAAAGATTCTTCTGGTGGCAGTATACTTGAAATGGGGAGAGGAAATCCTATAAAGATGCCTCCATAAACTGTTAAAAGTAATCTAGGCTTGGATGACAAAAGCCCAGTCATACAATTTCATTAAGTTTCTCCAATGCTTGAGGGTCTTTATCGTATATCATATATAAACATATTTATGCATAATAGCTTAACATAGAAACAAAGCAAGACATGTAGACATAATAAACAGCTTTAAAATTTTTGCTATAGTCATATTGTTAATATTTTGTCATCAGAACTTCCAGAACTGTATCTTCTAACTATGCTTTCCACCATCTTTCTCTCTATGTGTGTGTATTTCAATGCACAGTGATGCCATGAAAAATACACAGGATTATTGTAAAAAATGCATCTTTACAATCAACTCAATTGTTGAGAAGTCCTACTGTAATGTAGTTTTACATGTCTATCTCTGACAAAATTTGGTTTGTTACCCTGAATTGTTCTGGATTCTGAACTAAATTCTTTAAAGAAATCCCTTCCACCCCATCTTATGGTTTCTGTATGCCTTTGTCCATGTTCTCATGAGAGATAGTGAAATGAAACAATTTGCAAGAATTTTGTTTTCTAATAAACTGCTGCTCATTTTTTAAATATCTGGAACACATTTCATTAGCCAGATTTAATACGATTTATCTAGTAAAGTTGTGTTTTTGCCACCTTCTCTTCTCACTTCAAAAATCTATGTAAAAGATATCCATGTTATGATAACCTGAGGATGCATGCTTTTTTTTAGTGAATTAGCTCAAATATGTGTTCATAACTTTTTATAAAGCATTTACATTCCTGATATATTGAAATGGATTCCAGGATAGCTTTTTCATAGTCCCTGGGTATTGATCTATGATGTTTATTTACTCTGAAATATATTGTTGTGTAATGTGTCCATGTTTTTTTTTTAAACTTTTAAACAGTTATGACACTCACACCCTTCAATAATGTGAATTTATATGTGTAAGACCTATATGCCCCAAGTTTTTAATTTTGTTTTTGTATTAGAATTACTCAATTAGCCTTGCTTAACGATTTCTCCATTTCCATCAATTTCAGTTGAAATCTTGAAAGAGTTCATCTGAATGTATTGTTTCCACTTCTAGATTGCAGTGGTGGAAGAAGATGGTCGGGAGGATAAAGCAACAATTAAATGTGAAACTTCTCCTCCCCCTACCCCTAGAGCCATCAGGATGACTCACACCCTTCCCTCCTCCTACCACAATGATGCCCGAAGGTATGACTCTCCCAGCACCCAGTACTTGGCATGCTCTCCTTCTGAAAATATTCCCCTTTCTTTCAGTGTTGTCAAATTGACTGCTTAAACATTTATATGAGAAATTTGATTTGAGCTTTAACTCTTCATTGGGTATTGCTCTGCTCCCTGTCCCCAACATCACTTGTGGGGGAAAAAAATTGCATTCTGAGATCAAATTCTTAGTTTTAAAATTAACTGTATATTTGTGGTCTTATTACTAGCCAACATGAATGAGAAAAACTCTTCTATTTTTGGTAGATATTTCCTATTAAAATAAAGTTAGGCTAATGGAAGGACTTACTAGGAGGAATAACAAAAAAAAATTAAGGGATTCTAGGACAGAATTTAAATTTGGATTAGGTGTAAGAGTAATTAGGGTCTGAAGTCCATAACTGCACTTAATTTACTTTTAGCAGACAAATATGTACGCCACCCTCCAGGTGCTGGTGCTGCCGGCTAGAACAGCTACTCAGGCAGAAAGTTCTTAGGAAAAAAAGTATTTATGCCAAAATATTAAAAGAAAAGGTAAGAGAAAATACACATTTTTTGTAGTAACTCATCCTATGGTCCTTTCTGTTTGCCTACAAAATTGCAAGCAGATCTCCATAATAATTAATGGCATAAATAAATCTAAGTATGCAATTCACATCTTAAATATATGGCCTTTTACAGTCTTATAAATTGCAGTGTCTCTAGACACATAATTGATATAACTGAACATAATGACTTAGTATTAAAACTTATGTAAGTATCTGTCTTCTAAATACAATGTGTTTTACAACAAATGTATTTGAAAACAGAGCTTTCTGTGCTGGCAGGCATTTTTTTCTTTCTGTTTTGTTTATTTTTAATTTCTAATGTGGAAAAAAAAATATTTACTCCAGTTTCAAAATATATGTTTTCACCCTCCAAGAAAAGAGTGAATTATATTTTAACATGTGAAAGCTATTGGTTTGGAGTTTAGAGAATGTGAACTCATTAACTAGAATGAATAAGTAAAGTCATTCATCATGGTGTTGTCACATTAACAGTGGTAGAATAGATAGCAATATATATTGAACCTCTCCTATTAATACAGTGACAGTGACCAGGAATGGAACCTCGAGCAACTGCTTAGAATTCATTTCAGTTTATCATGTACCTAAAAGAATACCTGAGAACTACAAGAAAAAACATAAAGTTATTACTAGAGCATATGATTATTTGCTTCCAAATCCTACCTAGATGACTTAAAATGAAAAGAATTAGATTCTAAAACTGGGAGAGAGAAAGATGGCTAGGTGAAAACTCGGGAAAGATGTGGCTGGAGTAGCCCCTTAAATTTCACTGTTAGTTAAATTTAGATGTCTTATCATAGGCATTATGTTTATGACTAAAAAAAATAAACTCTGAGAAGGAAATAGGGAAAGGGTCACATGCTAAAGAATGGGAGGTCATTTAACATGCAATGAATAAGCCCACCTGTGTTCATTGGTTCATTCGAGATTGTATCAAAAGTAAGGGGGAAAAACATTTAGAACGAATATAATATTTTCTAGAAAAAATTTGGAAGGCCCTAAGGCTGAAAAAAAAAACCCAAACTTCAGTATGCTTAAGAACAAATGTGGGAGGAAAGGTAGAAAATAAGTGTTCTTCCGTTTGTCCCTTTCTAAAGGAACAAGTCTTGTGTACCTTGTGGGACAAGCAGTTTGCTCTCTTTTGTGTTTTGCAGTAGTTTATCTGCCTCCCTTGAGCCAGAAAGCCTTGGGCTTGGCAGTGCCAATAGCAGCCAAGACTCTCTTCACAAAGCCCCCAAGAAGAAGGGAATCAAGTCTTCAATAGGACGTCTGTTTGGTAAAAAAGAAAAAGCCCGACTTGGGCAGCTCCGTAAGTGTGCATGTGTTTGACTCCTCACTGCCACTCATTTCGGTCACTTCTGAGGATCTATCTGCTTTTCATTTCATTTCCCATCTTTGCATTTCTTCTTTTTTCTACTTGACAAACTTTCTTTTTTAATCAGCTCTGTAAATTCAATTTAGCTGAATAACGTTGGACAAAAATTACAGCGGAAGAGTATTATAAAATGTACGGTCCTTTTGATTTCTTTACGAATAACAGTAGCTAGAATTTAATTGATGCTGACTCTGTGATAGACACCAGGCCCATATGAGACAAGTATTATTGTTATTCTTATTTATTGATAAGTTAACACTGTCTTAGTAGTTTGCAAAACTGAGAAATTTATCCTAATGTCAGTGTTTCAAACTGATTTAAAACCACTGAGCATACTGCTGCTTAAGGCACAGACATCTATACAAGCTTTTCTGCTGAAACAGTTGAGATACCTATAACAAATCCAAAATAATTTTTTCAGTCAAAATAAAGAATTGTGATATGCAGGGCAAAAAAGTACAGGATTTCTTTGTTTAAAGCTAACACAGCTTCCACAAACAAACTCTACACAATGTAGGTGGGGAGACAGAGGAAGGAATAGGGCAATAGGGATTGTGTTAGTTACTTATTGTCAGTCACTAATTGAATAAAAATATAGATCAGTACATTTAAAATGATCCTAGGTAAATGTATAAATACATGTACATAGATAGGTGATGGATAGGATGGATGATGGATGGACAGACATATTTATAATTGTCTGAAACAAAAAGAATATGAAAAATTTATTTCCTGAAGTGATGATATGTACACTTGCTATGTACACTGGGTGTGGCGGGGCTCAATCTCACGACCCTGAGATCATGCATGACCTGAGCCAAAATTAAGTTAGATGCTTTGTGTGTGTGTGTGGGTGTGTGTGTGTGTGTGCGCGTGTGTGTGTGTGTCTCTCTCTTCCTATATATTTATTTTTTCTTCTGAAATCTTTTTTCATCATATTGGCTATTTGTGATTGCATCTTCTTCTTTCCATGTCTTCCTATTTAACTTAGAGCTATAGTTAAATTATTGGAAAATATTTAGCTCTTACCTCTAGCACTAAATGCTGAACAGAAAGATACAAATTTCTTAGCACTTTCTTTAGTTTCTCAAATAAAGAAATAATTACTTACAAGTAATGCTCCAGCTACCAGGCTTACTTTCCTGTCCTGGCACCAAAAGAATTTCTGAGAATAATATTTACGTTTGCAAATTTACAAATGCGGTGTATTCAAAAATGCCTTTCCCAACTTTCATAATGTAGAACCCACACAAAGCATCAGAAGCCATGGGAAACTGGTGTGTGATTAAATGTCACTCAGCAGATGATTTAAATCCTCTTTGAATTTCTGTTTCTCAGGAGAGGAACTCCTTAAGCTACAAAAAAACTATTGCATAAGGAAAGAAGATAGAAGATGATTCTTTTTTAAATATAAAATATACATGCCGAGGCATTGTTTTAATTTTCTTATTTGACAGCTATTTATAATCTTACCAAATTATTTGTCATTTCCAATATATTACAGTATAATTCACAATAGTGTAGATAGTTATTTTAAGATATTTATTTTGCTAACATAGTAATCATTTTATTCCTGTTTCAACAAACAAATTCATTTTAGGATCTATAATTTACTTTTCCCTTTTAACATATATTTAATTGCCTTTCTCATGGATTTTTTCTATTTTTGTTTTGTATTTAACTTTGATCAGGAGTAACTGAATCAGGAATTTTGCCAATATTCTTTCAAAATCAAGGTATCCAAGATATAATTTAAAGTCTGGTAAAATATAGATTCTTCTAGAAACCCAGCCCTTCTTAACGATTTTCAGTGATTGTGTGTCTCTATGTCAGACCAGATGAAAAGGGAATCAATGATAATTATTTTCTGATCAACTCCATTCAAGTTGGAAACTAACGATAGTTATTGGGGATCATAGCATCACCCCAGAAAGAATTCTGAGCTCTGAGCAATTTTGTTTTACATTGAAGAACAACAGAGATACAGTATGAATAAAGCCAGAGTCAGCAGCATGCTAAGGACTGCAATACTGATGAGGAAGACAGTGACAAATATCTGTGCCTCTGGAGTTATATGGAAGCTGCCCTGAAGGTGAATCAAAGCTCCTGGAGAAGCCAAGGAAAAAAAGTCTTTATTGGAAATAAAACTGGAGTAAATAAGAAGAAAATACAGACACAAATAGCTCCTAAAAAACCATATATTTACCCAAAGAATATGGTACATGGTACCACTGGTACTTTGGTGGAGGGATATAAACTCAGGTCTACTTTTGTCTTGGACAGTGTATCCAGATTGTAAGGGGAAGACTGTGAAAACTTTTCAAATCCAGGGGCTACCACCTGATAGTGCTGATTTATTCATCAGAAGAAACTAAGAAAGCACCTCTAGTGGTTATGATTTTAATAATATCTTGATCTGGCAAATTCAGACACACGCACTGGCAATGTTCTTTCCTCTACCAATGCGAATAGAAATAGAAAAAGAAAGATGGTGCAGAAAGTAATATGGTAGAGGGATGATGGTGTCAAAGAACCAAATTTGAAGTTTTGGACCATGTCCTAAAATTTTGAACTCGTAAAGATTTAGCTCATAAGCTCAAAGAAAGAAAAGTAATCTGAGGGTAGCTATGCTAGAGGCCTCTAAATGAAATATGGTATGAGGGAAGAAAACTATCTAAACAAAACTATGAACATGTTCACTTGGCTCCATCAAGAATGATGAAGAACAAAGGAGAAATTCTTAGTAATTCAAAGAGGAGAATATTGGTAAAGGGGATGTTGTTTGCATTGTGTAACAATCTGAAAAGTAGGGTTATAAGATAAACTTCAGATATGATGGATCAGTCAGTGTGACTGTGTTAATAACCCCTAACCATGGTGAATCAAACCGAATATGCAAGTAGTCATTTTTTCAAATGTGTTACTAGCAGAGGCAGTATAAACATGGAGACCCCAAAGCACAAAGAAAAGAACACATCAAAAAACATTTGAATAAAGCTAACAGAAACCAAACAAAATTGTTTTATTCTAGAAGTCTATTTATTTATTTGAGAGAGAGAGAGAAAAAGCAAGCAGGAGGGGCAGAGGTAGAGGGAGAGAGAGAAAGTCTTAAGTAGGCTCCACACTGGGTGTGGTGGGGCTCAATCTCACGACCCTGAGATCATGACCTGAGCCAAAATCAAGAGTTAGATGCTTAACCAACTGAGCACCCAGGTGCTCCTATTCCAGAATTCCTTAAAGCATGTTTTCCTTGGATACCACAATTATTCACTCAAATCACAAAAGTAGCATGGAGAAAAGCTTGGTAGTAATGGAAGATTTCAAGTTTTCAGGTACCTTCTTAGAAAATTCATTCTGCTCTTTATCAGACGGCTTGACAGTTCTATTTATAGTATTAATGCCTATAATGTAGGAGCAGGATTTGCAAATGAAAATGTCTGCTCATTGCATCAGATTATAGGCAGGGCTTAAAATAACAGGAAGTAATATAGGTTAAAATGAGTGAGTGAGCATTTATTCTTCCATTTAAAACATTCATATTTAATTTTTAAGTACTATGCTGGAAAGGTAAGACATATATATGAGCCAAGTCTACCTGAAGTTATCGTTTGAATTTGGGGAGAATATCCTAACAGAGGAATTATTCCTTCCAGCAGACATGGGATCTGGTTTTAGTTTCTCTCTCTCCTTTTATTTTCACTTACTCTCTTCCCATATTACAAATCCCAAGGTGAAAAGATGCAAAAACAGTTTTGATAATCTTGTTGAGGGCCATAGAGACCACAGGACCAGTAAGAACTTCTGCTGACTTCCTAGAACATAGATCCAGGGTGTGATAGTAATCTGTCAAGACTTAACAGCCCAGTGACCACAGCTTGTTTCCCCAATTTATGCATCTAGATGCAAGGCATCTCTGATATTTCCATTAATATTTAAACATGCTTATGTCTAATCTATATTTAAAGTCATCACTTGATCCTGCCATCTTCCTTAGATGTCGACATATCTTTCCCTACCTCTAATATCCAAGCTTAAATTAGTTGTCCACATACTATTTTCACATTCTCATCTGTCAGTCACTTTATAACCTAACGCAGCCCGACTTTCACACAAACTACTACTAAAATTCTAGAAACAATTTTAGTCTCAACCAACATAGAAGATTTGTTAAGACAATGAAGGATGGATGTTATCCCAACAGTTTAAGAGGATAGTAACACACTCACGATAGCATTTATTATGATGCAGTATATCTGAAATAGGAGACCTCTTCCTTTTAAAATCATAATTTGAAAGATTTGGGTACCAAAGTTGTATGTATAACAAATGATAGATATAAGCGAACATGTAAGAACAATGTCAGAAAGGCCACTAGTCCCAAATAAACTGATGATTGGAAAAACTGTCCAGACCAAAAGGGGACTTACAAAGTCCTATTATTATTTTTGTTTAGTAATTTTAAAATGTAAAGGAAATGAATAAAAGTAAGGTTTGCCTTATGTGAATAGTATATACAAATAAGTAGAACTATTCAAAAATTCATTTTTGCTTTTGCTTGCTTAAGGAGAAAGATTTGACCCAGAAAAAAGCATTAACAAAAGGGAATTGAAACCCAACAGTGTTGAGATTTTGAGGGGAAAAAAGAACACAGAGATAATCCAAAGTCATTTCTGTCTTCCTACTTTGAGTGAATAAGCCTAGGTGGAGCCACTCTTAGATGTAGAGTGCCAACCATGGATTTCAGTAAAATGGTGAAAACATAACTGTTGGCATCAAGGAACTTTCAGTTTATTAAAATAGAGTGCGTAAGCATATACAACCTTTTATTCTAAAGAAAACAAAACCTTCAGTACGTTCTTGAGCCAGGAAAATTTTACCTGCTACATTGTCTATCCTACCAGGACAGCTAGGGGAAGGGATTTGGACCCCACAATCTAAGATTATACATTGGTTATTGGAATCCTGACTGGCTTGCCTTTTAATTCTATCCGAAGGCACTAACCTATTTTGAAGGAAAGAAAATTAAACTGTGTTAAAAATAACCATGTCAGATGACACTCATTTGTTTTTTTGACAAAGTTACTCAGTTACAGAACAGGAAAGGCAGTGGGTGAGCTGTGACTCATGGCATCCCTGTGGACAAGATGTCAAAATGGGGTCTGGGTGATGGAAAAATTCAGTGGGGCTTATAACTGGTTGAATAATCCTCCTATTATAGTGCTAATGAGTGGAGTGATGCCACCTTGGATCAAGGTCTCTGGTGGCATAACTAGGACTCCTCTGTCTCTGGTCAATACATCCCGGTCACTTGACATGAATATTTCAATAACACAGGTATCTGATTTATGGATTACTGATATGGAGAGAAAACACAAATAAAAAAAAAAAAAAAAGAGTTGTTCCTGAAAACTATCTCAAAAATATCTCTCCATATGCTCTTAATACATTCTTTGGTTTACTACCTGGGAAATACCAGCTCTCTCAGGTCTTCAGAGAACCCCAATTATAATGACTATAAAGAAAAAAAGGAACAGAACCCACATGACCATCCTAGCTGATGTTAACAGTGAATGGTAAGGATAAAGAAAAGAGGCCATTGACAGACATCGTAAGAGAGGTGAACAGAAATCAAAGACGAAGAGATTTTCAAGAATGGAGAATTGATCCAATATAAACAAATGCGACAAAGCTATTAAAAAAAAAAACAGTAAAAACAGAAAAATATATTAAATTGGAACAGGCAGTGTCCCCAATTTTGGGTATAAAATACATATATAACAAAAAAAATACATATATAACTGAGTTAAGATAGATAGATAGATGATAGATAGATAGATAGATAGATAGATAGATAGATAGATAGATAGATAAAGGCTACTTTTGAGAATTTCCTTAAATGAAAAGCAATATATTTTCAAGAGATTTTTTGCCTCCTAAATTGCAGTTCTCTTTCTTTTATGGTCATCTGCCAGATTGTATTATACTTGCCTGAACTCACTGACCTACTATAATTAGCATAATGAAGAAAATACCTTCATAATGACAAAAACAGCATCAATATTGCACCAGAATTATTCAGCAAGCACCTTTCTACACATGAAATTTGGGTGGCTTATGCTGGCCTTTACCACCAAATTTAGATTGCCCCTAGATGCTCTGGTGCCAATAGATACAATAGAAATTCCACTAAATATCAATTACAGATGACTCAGGCTCTACATGGTGAAAGGGCCTTTCTTTGAAGAAAGCACTATTTAGCTTTCATTGTGAGTGCATTTATTACACTTTATGAGCCAGGCCCTATGTTTAGGCGCATTTTTCAGAAAGCTAACAGACTAACAGATATAGAGCAATTAAGTAACCATTTATAAACTCAAAGTGTATTTAAATCCAAGTGAATGCTATGGATTAATACTAAAGAGAAGTCAGATGAAAGAAAAGATGAAGCCACCAAGGGGCAACTGATTGCAGTCTTCATCTCTGGAGTTAGAGCTCCCTTTTTAAATACAAGAACGGGGACTTCTGTTGGATAAATGGAGAGGTACAGACCTTGCAATGCAGGTTTGGGCTGGAAATTCCTATAGACTTGTACTTCAAGGGCCAACCTGAAATAAATTATGTTGAAAGGAATCTAAGGGCCAAGCAACATAGAGATATTTGCCCTCATAGCTCAAATGAACAGATAGCTCCAACCAGTATCATTCATAGATCCAAGTACATGAGTGAGAGTCCTTTACTGAATTCCTTGGCCAGGGTCTTACGAAGCCTCACACTTTGCAGCACCTTCTTTGGAATTTTCTATTATCCCTCTCTGGTGCCTGGGAGAGTCTGGGGCTGGCCGTGCTATCTGGGCAGGACACTCTTAGCCAAGAAGCCAAGAGATTTTTTGGAGATTTTCAAGAGATTTGGACCTGTGTGGGTCTAATCACTGGAAGCACTTTGTTGTTGTTGTTGTTGTTGTTGTTGTTGTTGTTGTTGTTGTTGTTGTTGTTTTACGTTTCGGACCCTGGGACAAACCAGAGAGGCAGTGCCATCTGGGCATGGTGCCTGATCCAAGCAAACCATGTGGATTTGAGTCACTGTTTCTCCCCTTCAGAATGTACCTTGACTCTCTTTCCCATGCTTGGGTTCAGCCAGATATCCCAGGGAGCCCAGAGCCATACACCCATGGGGTTGTTCTGGGCCAGTGGCCCAACTCTGGTTGCAGGAGGGTGATCTGACAAGTGAATTACTCACTCCTGCTGTCTAGAATGCTATTGTATGATGTTGGAGCACTAGATTGTTGTCCTGCTGATTTGGGGTTACTAAAAGTTTCTATAGAAAATGAGCTGGAAAAAAAATACTTGAGTGGGACCCTCACATCCTAGGAGTGGTCCTGTGTCCAAAAATTTCAACTCCTCAAAGACCTCACCAAAGTAAGTATGCTTAGTGATACCCTAGAGAACTTAACCGAGGGCAAGGATTTAGACTTGGGCATGCACAACTACTAGGTGGCCACTGACAAAGTGATGAGCAATTTATTATCTGAGGAATCCAATGAATCATGAAACTCAAGCCTTCAATGCCTGAGCACCTCGTGCCATGAGAAGGTAGAGAGTTAATGATGCTCTCTTCACATTCTTAATGAGCTTCCCAGAGAGTGAGTAACCCCTAGCTTCCATAGGCTAGAGTTTCATTTCAGAGTCTCTCTTGCCATTTTAAGGACAAGCTAAAGGATTTTCTACTCATTAAAAAATTTAGAATCCTTGTTCCCTGCAACTGATACGTATCAGTTTCCCCTTGTAGTCACTGCAGCATTAGAAAATGTGCCTCCCTACCCCCATCAACATATGCAGGTATTAATTTCCTTCTGGAGATTAGCACTGTCTCCAGTTCAGAACCATCACTATAGAGAGAGCTGTCCAACAGAAATATAATTCAAGCCACAAATGTGTCACATATATAATTTTTAATTTTCTAGGAGCTACATTAAGAAAAGTGAAAAAAGACAAGTGAGATAAATTTCAATAATTATTTAAGTCAATATATCAGAATATTTCAACATGTAATCAACATAAAATTATTAGATAGCTTATATTCTTTTTTTTTTTGCATTACATTTCCAAAAGACTATGTGTATTTTATACTTCCAACGATTAATTTGGACCAGCCACATTTCAAGTGCTTCATAGCTCTATATGACTAGTGAATAAAATGTTGGTATAGATAAATAGGCAGATATTCCTAAAGTCCACGCAGCCATATGAACCCACTACCACCTGGACAAAGAATAAGGCAGACTCTCTCCACAGTCAGATGATCATCCATAGAGTAAGAGTTCATCAGTTGGTTTGGCTGAGATCATCCTTACCAATAGCTGGAACCTGAACCTTGCTGGATCGGTTCTATGAAAGAAGGTTCTCATCCAGAAATATTTTAATTGGGCTAAAAAATGCACCTGATTAAAAAAAAAATGCACCTGATTATACCTTTGCTCCTGCTTAAGGGTACTGTCCTACATGTGATCATTAAAAATAATTTTCCTACTATGACCATAAGTGCTATTTTGAAACAGGAGATAGCCATAATTCTCTATTACATGCTGTATTCAAAGGATATTAAATTTTGAAGTATTCAGAGTATTTCCAAGCTCCTCATGCTTTTTACTTTTATGGTTTTATTTACAAGAAACAAATATCTCTTTTTTCTAGGTCTAGATTTGACTCACAATATTCTTCCGGAGCTGTCTTTGTTTCCCTTCCAGAGCTATCATTTGTTTAAAAATGTTATTTTTGCTAATTAAAATGTTGGGTTCTTGAAAAAAATTGAAATCGTAATTTAGATGGTCTTTGTTCAGAAAAAATAGAAATCTTGATTCATACAACCACTTGGTGGTCGAAACGTCTTGTTTACTTAATGGGTCTACCTCATCAATCATTATGTTCCCATCTGGACTGATTAAGAATTTTGTAACTTTTAAGTGAATCATTCATTTCCATTTCCATTTCAAGAGAACAATTTTATTGTTACTTGCAGACTGCGAATAATAATTTATGGATATACAGTAAGACAAGTACACTGATGAGAGAAATAAAATGAAAATACCCACTCACTGGGCATAAGTGGAAAATCTCGCATTTAAAAATGACCCCCAGGAGTCCTTCAGTCAGCCAGTGGATGATTTTCCTAATGGTACCAACAATGAAATTCTTTCATAATAAAAGTTATTTAGGTATTAATTGCACATGTGCATAACTAAATAAAATAAACTTTGGTACTCAGATTCAAAATTATTGACTAGATCTAAACAACAACAGTCAATGTGTTTTCAATTAAAGAGGACTTTGTTATACTTCCTCAGTTCAGTAACTGAGTTACTAGGCTATGAAATTAACATTTATACCAGTGCTCCAGAATTTATAGCATCAAGTATTATAGATTGTTTGCTAAAATAAATTATGAAAAGCAGTAACAACAAAGTTTGTCACTGGTGCTTTAATAAGATATTTCATTTCACTAGAAAAACCATAACCTGGTCAAACCCTGCAAATGTGAAGTTGGGAAATTACAATGACAGTATGGGAAAAATTAGCTTTAATAATTTTATTTATTGATATATTGGTGACATTTTTGTGTCTGTGTAGTCTTTGTAAGGGTTAGTATTAGCTTGAGTCTTTCTACCTAATCTTGAGCTTAACTGGGATTTTTAATCTCTTACACTTAAAAAATATGTATACCTTAACCCACTTAAAAATAGTGAACATTTTTTCATTTACCTTGGCTTCATGTTTTTTGTATATAGTAAATATGAGAGAAAACAGAGCCCAGAATTAAGTTCCCATTTTTTAATTTTAACAAGAATTTATGAATTAATTATATGTTTATGGGTCCTGAATGAAATAAGTGCATTGTAAAATGTGTAATTCTGTGTTTGATGCCCAACATACATTTTTTTCCTTCCTCTTTTCCTTACAAGGTTATGTATATTGCATATTTTCCAGCACTAATAAAAATGACACTACACTAAATAATCTATGGCATGCTGGGTAAAAGCAATTCTTACTAAGATCTTTTGAAGACATGATTTTTTTCCAGATATAATTATAAAATTTATAAGACAAAAGAAAACCTGCCAGAACATAAGTTCTGGAAGTAAAGCTTATACCGAAGGATATAGGAGTCAGCCAGGTGAGGAAAAGAGGATTCCAAAAGCAAGATAGGAGAAATCTTTAGAAGTCGGCAAATGCCTCTACATTTCCTTGACTTGGAATTAAAGACATGTTCCTGATTGGGTTCACTGGGCTGTCATTTATCCCATGATATATGAAATATGTCATATTTTTCAAATGTTGAAAAAACCCTCACTTGGGGCGCCTGGGTGGCTCAGCAGGTTAAAGCCTCTGCCTTCGGCTCAGGTCATGATCTCAGGGTCCTGGGATGGAGCCCTGCATCAGGCTCTCTGCTCAGCAGGGAGCCTGCTTCCCCCTCTCTCTCTGCCTGCCTCTCTGCCTACTTGTGATCACTCTCTCTCGCTGTCAAATAAATAAATAAAATCTTTAAAAAAAAAAAAAAAACCTCACTCACTACATCCTTATTTGCTCTTGTTTTTCATAAGAAAAATGGACCTTGAAGCTTGCAGACTGTATTTGTCCATGTATTTATTATGTATCATGTTGCTGCTGGGTGCAGTTGAAAAGGAGGCTAATAGGGTACCTTTTCTTTTCATTCTCTCAGTGTATGTTCATTTATGTACCCATGCCATTTTATGCATGTTGGGTTGGAAATATAAAGACTAAGAAAGAAAAAAAAATATGTGATACTAAACTGTTGACCAACTCACTTTTAAAAATTTATTTTCAGAACTGACACAATGTATCCAACCTAATATGAATAGTTACTTCTTCACAGGAGGCTTTATGGAGACTGAAGCTGCTGCTCAGGAGTCCCTGGGGCTAGGCAAACTCGGAACTCAAGCTGAGAAGGATAGAAGACTGAAGAAAAAGTAGGTTTGGAGATTTTCTTCTTCCTTTTTTTAGCTTTTACTGACTATTATTTCTGGGGAGTTTAAAAGACAGTAGTTGGAAACAACAGACCAAGGACACTATTGTCCTAGTATTCCCTAAAACTACTCAGTGCTGGAATTTCCTGGTTCTACTGAGCTACAGTTTGAAATAGGTATACAAATCTTTGGCCTGTAATAGAAATAAATGGTTTATTCTAAGAGACCAGTGCATTTATTGCAAAACACGTATATATTTAAAATATTTAAATGTAGCCTTGTAAGTAATATAATTATCTGATGTTAAATCCAGTACTGAATTGATATGATAAAATGAGAACCTATTCCATGCAACTTTGTGTTTCCTCTTACAACAATTAAAGTACCTCCTCTTAAATTGGAGTATTTAAAAGGAGAATATTTCTCTGATTGAACATAAACTTATTTTAGACCCAGAGCAGATTGTTTTGCATCTGTCAGGAAACTGATAGTGTATCTTTTCATTCACATGTAATATGGGACATTTAAATGACTTGCAAAATTGGCAAATTTTGAGTCTCAGCAGCTGTTAGAAAGCTAGTGGATCTATAAATAACATATTTTTAAAATACAAAGTAGCATTTTCAGTGATGAAATAGTACCTATAAAACATGTTCTTTAAAAGCCAAAAGATTTCTCTTTTCCAGAATCTATTGGTTGGTTACTCCTTTCCCTCTCCTCTTTCTCAAGTATTTATTACATTGTGTTTGTAGTTTTCATGTTTACCTTCTTTCCTATGAAATAATATTCATTGCTCTAGTTACCGTTATTATAACAGATATGCTCATATGGTTATAGTATTTGGGATAATCAATTGACTTCATATTTTACCTTCTCATTTGCTTTACAGATATTTACTAATAATGAGGAAATACAGACTTGCAAGTTGTAGAAGAGCTGACTAGCCTAATTATTTCATTAATTTATTACTTATTAAAATTATATATGTATATATGTATCCAAATTTAATAGAAACACTGTGCGTAAAGAAGTGACCTTGAGAGCATTATTTATTGAATACAACCAAATGTTCAGTTGTGTTCAGTAGCAGTAAATATTTCTTCTTTCATTACTGATCACTCAAAAATATAATTAAATATTATCACGATCTGTTCAAATTCTCTTAATTTTATTTATTACTATCAAGGAATGCTTTATTCAATATTGTGGCTTTTTAATGAGAAAAAATTCTTTTAAAAATCTCTTTTGATAAATTCTTTAGAATTTATTTCAAGTCTAAAGAACTTCCAATTTTATTTATTTAAAATTACTTTAAGTCTAAAGGAATAAGAGTAATTAAAATCCAGGCTGGCTAATGAACTTGGTCTATTTCACTTAAAAGGTAATTTTAATTTTTTCTATAATGAAATATTTATATATAATGGCAATTTGACCAGTTTTCACATTGCATAGTAGAGTGATATTGAGGCAAATAATATTTCATTGGTTGTTTTTGAATCAAGTTAAATATCTTTTTTAACAGTTACTGAAGTTAAACATTACTAATTATGTGGTGATTTTAAGACTATGGCATTTAAAATTTATCTATTATTAATTTTAAACACTGTTGGGTTGACTTAATGTTAATTTTATGGAATTATTTCTCAAATCCTAACTACCCTCATAGTCAGAAACCAATTTTAGTTCTAGATTTGGTTTGAAGATTTTACTATACTTGACTTTTGAGTTTTATTTTGCAAAATATTTTAGCAAAATATAATTTTAAAATGTGTTAAAGAAAATACTTGTCTTTAATATTAAAAAGGATATTAAGAACATTCTATGTTATAATAAAGGATAACATTTCTCAGTACAGTTATTTCGTATAGGATAACGGTATATGGGTTAAAATGAATCCAAGAAGGCAAGGCAGAGTTGATTAATGGAAGAACAGAAGTATTTCTGTTATTATTGATTATTCCGTGACTAGAACCTCAGGAGTATAAATATGTAACCAGTATTTATGAGACGTATGTAAGTACTAACCCTTATTCAGGACTTAAATGACCCTCGCCTTGGTTTCTAGATTACCGAAGAGTGAAGTGTCTTCATGTAATGAGTTTTATAAGATAGACAAGGTGAATTATTTCATGTTTATTGGTCTTTCAAGATGGAGAAAAAATTCAGGTACATTTAACTGAAAAAAAAAAAACTAAAGCAAAAATGGAGCAATTTCTTTCAAAATAGTGAACACTATAGGTTTATGTTCATAGTTGCAATGACTGTAGCTTGCTAACAGTTGTTTCTTTATGTTCTATCCACTGACCAAGCCGTATGATGTTCCAGGACAAAGTATTTAGTTTAGACCTATGTTCACTGCCCCAAAGTTTATATCAGAGCTTCATCAGTCTCAATGGTAATAAGCAGAGCTGAAGAAAAATTTTCTTTTCAACTTTACTAGTGTATCAGGTATCTACAGTTGATAATCTGTGAATTTAAATTTAATTGAGAGAAATCTTATCTCAAGAAGTTAGTTATGACACATTTTTTAAAAAACATATGTGGGAGATACTTTCAGAGAACAGTATTCAAGATATTCCAAATTCTTGCAAAGTTCAGAAATTTGTAATGTTGGCAGTCTCAAACAAAGATCTAATTTAAGGCACATTTCCCATCCAGCAATTTAAGCACACATAGGTTAGAACAGCTTACTGAATCTGGGTCCCTACTTCATTCTACTTTTACTTTGCTTTGTGCTGTAGGCATTTGTTTTTTTCTTGTATTTCTATTTATTTTTATGACTAGACATAGGAATAGTCCAATAATGGATCTTCTAAAGAAAATCTTGTCGACCTTTCCCTTCCTGAGTTGGATATTATCATGCAGGTGCTATTGGATCAGAGCAACATCTTAGCTGGGCCCGAAGTCCATCTACTATTGTTCTGTCTGGTTTGCTTTTACTATGCCTTATCTTAGCTGTTCTTTCCTTTAAAACTTCAATTACATTAATTGTTCCAGTAGATTTACATAGTGCACAGTTAATACCTACAATAATTGTGTCAAATTGAAACTCATCTAGTAATTCCTCAAATACTTCACATTAATTTCTGGTCTTCCCCACTAAAATTTGAACAATTTTTCTGTAGCCTCATGATACAGCTCTCCTAATCTTTAAGCACTGAGTTACTTACTATTCTCAATATGTTCTCTCCACATTAAAATTGTGATTCTCGTAGTTTTCTTGATGTGGGCTCCTTCTGGAATATCACAGCTCTCTGAGATCTTGTCCATCATCCTTTGTTTGATTTCAGTGGACTCCAGGCACCTTCTCTTAACACATACTAAATGGCATCTCCATTTCTAAAATTCACATTACGAGCACCTAGACCTAGGAATTTCACCTCTCCCCTTTTATACCTGTCACCCTGATCTTTAGGAACTTATTCCTCCTTCTTAGTTCTCCAGCCAATGTTCTAATCTCAGATCTATAGCTACTTGCTCAAGATGGCCAACTAAAGCCAACCACACAACTACAAAAGGTAACTGGGGCATGATAGAAACTATTGCAAGGTCACAGACTTACATGGCCCATCAAAATCTGAATTTCTTTTTATCGTTGTTTTGTCTGAGCATAATATTTTTATTGAAGTATAACTAACATACAATGTTATATTAGTTTCAAGTGTACAGCATATTGATTCAACAATTATGTAGATTGTTCAGTGCTGAATTTCGAAATGTTATTTAACTCCTCAAATTTTCCTTAGAGTTTAGATGTGGGTCTTTTAGGACCCAATAATTAGAAACTCTGTTCTTTGCCTAAGTTTAGAACCTATTTGGTAATAGACAAAGGAGTCAGGCAATTAGAGATCAAAATGTCAACTCTATTACCAACTGAGCTGTTAGAATATGACTTACAAATATGGCAAAATGGGAGTTTCCCAAAACTGAAGCCCAGAATTAGAAAAACTTACCTGACATGGAAAGAGCTGGATTGTCATAGGCTTCCAAAATGTGCAAGTATAATTCCCACCTCTCCAAAAAATAGCATCTGTAATATTATGATTCTGTAAATGTGTCTCTCTAGAATCAAGGACTATGAACTCACAGGGAAGGAAATGAAATTTTATGTCATTAACATCTAAAAGAATTTTCAAAGTGTAACATTTCAATGTTAAGTGTATTAATATCTCATCATATTTCTTGCCTTTGTTTTCCTGGAATATACATACATAGCTGACAATTTTCCACATCACGATCTCTAGAAATGCGATGGTAGGGTGTATGGCAATCTCCCTGAGTTTTTAGAGATCTGGAAATACATTTTACATATAAAATTAGTTAATAATTGCCAAAAGTGTAAAACTATTGGTTCAAAGTAATTTTCCCTCAAAATTCTTCTTGCTTCTAGTTATAGCTAATATCAGTTGATTGTCATTCTTTTATATATACCATGTAGGGTTTCCTTTCTCTCTCTCTGAAAGTTTTAAGATTTTTCTCTTTATCTTTGGGGTTCAGAAATATTATAAGTATTTCTATTCAAATATTTTTTATTTCTTTTTTCTACCTTATACTTGCAATCTGAAGACTAGTCTGGACTGTTTTACATGTATTGACTTAAAAATTGTTCATTTCTAGACTCAACTTTGATTCCAAGAAGCTTATTTTTAGAGACTTATAAGATTAAAGATGAAGTTATCTGTTTTAGTAGTAATACACTGGTCTAACCCTCATGACAGTCCTTGATAGGCAGTGAACATATTAAAATTGACAGAGTACCCTATGAATGGTTACTTATCTCCAGAAATATAAATTCTGAAATCTTTATCTTAATTTTTATCTGCTAATTTTCCTCCTGCATTTTAATTTTTTAAAATTATATAATATTTTTTATTGAATTTTTCATTGAAACGTGTATGCATACTGAGCTCTTTTGTATCTTGAGACTTAAATTGAAAAACCTCGTATTAATATTAATATACTAATTTATCATTTTCAAGCTTTAGTTATAATATGGATAATGTATTATTATTATGTTAGATATGCTATATTCTTCTAAGTGAATATCATTGCTAAATGAGTATGGATTTGAAATCAATTTTTCAACATCATTAAAATGAAATTAACATTTCAACTCAGCTATCAGCAGCATTCTCCAGAGAACCGGTTTTATCCTTGGAGCATGGCAGTCATAGTTAATCATTACCAGTGAATCTTTATGTTAGAACTTCAAAGACATAAAAGTGAAGTTCTATAGATTTAGTTAATTTATTTCCATTACAATCCTAAGGGTCTTCCTCAGTGCATAATCTTTAATGTGTTTTGAGACTCTGCACTTTTAATCTTTGGCATTTGGAAGATTCAGAGTTTGCATATCTCTAAATAAAATAAATATCACTGAAAATATTCATAATAAAGGTATCACATAAATTCCACAACATTCATTCAAAGAATAAATATTTATTAAGTGTGTGCCAAGTTAAACTTATAAATGAGTTGTATTCCAGAGGTTAATTTGTAAGACATGTGTTAGAAGCTTTGAATACATTTTGCCATGTAAGTAATGCTATATATATGGAAGATAAATGTCTTTGCTTCCTCTGCAAAAATCTATTCTGTAAGCATGCTATAGGAATCGAATCTGACTAGATAAAGCAAAAAGGGGAATTTGTGGTAGGATATTAGAGTATCGTAGAGATTTCAGAAACCACAGAAGCAGGACAACTCCAAAATTTCAACAATAAGACATTATGAAATATTTCTCTAGAGTGTTGTCAAGAGCTCATATTTTCTGTTTCGCCCCATTCCAAATTTTCAGTTCCTGGGGGAAAGCATGTAATTGGCTCCATGTGGAACCGATATTTGTACTTGGATCCATCAGTTATAGTCAAAGGTTCATTTAATACAGACATGACCACAGGAGAACACTCTGGGACTCAACTCAAAAGGATCTAATAAAGTAGAATATTTCAGAACCTAAACCTAACGTTCTCAATATTTCTCTGGGAAAATGTGCCCCAAGTTCCAACTTGAAACTTTGCAAGCGTGTCTTCTCTATGCACACTGAGCGAGAGCTACTATTGCCTTGCCATCCAATCCTATGTACCTCTGTCTAACTCCAATCATGGACAATTGTAAAAATTCCCTAAACCTAAAAAAATAATAATATCCAAAGGTGAAAGGCCAAAATGCATTGAAATTTGTTTTTAGGAAAAATGAAGATAAGAAAAATCAGAGTGTTTTTAAAAATATCTATACTTAGATATATTTTATCTATTTGGAGGAAGGAAAAGAACTCAGAATAAATAAGGCTGCTGTTTTGAGCTCACAGTGCAATGTTAATTAGAATAAGCAGATTGGAAGCCCTGTATAGTCTCCATATTTTCTGCCCAGGAGAAACATTTTTGACATGGAAAAGAGTAAAAGAATTAGTAATAGGAAATTAAAACTTAAGATAGGTACATGTACTAGAGGAATGACCTCCTTTTCTAAATAAATCCATATCATTTTTCTTCACTGAAATATATCCTGGATTAATGGAATATGCAAATGGTAATTTTTTATTCATTCACTTAATGCCTATTATGTCCCAAAGGCTGTGTTAGAAACTGATAGTCAAATTAGACAGTTCGATTTTTCAAAGTGCTTGTAGACAGACAGACATGAAAGCAAATTATTGCACATAAGTATTTCAGAGGCCATGATCACTTCTCTAAATCACTAGTTTTGAACAAAATTTAAAAATAAAAGTGCTGCAAACCTAAAGACACCTCATGTTCTTATTTGAAAGTTGTTTTCCAACCTAATTGTTAGATTCTAAAGTAAATGTATAACATTTATTAGATTATTTTTGACCAATAAGAAAGGAGATTACTGGTGACCAAGAGTAAATGGAGTCCTTTAAGAATAAGCTAGGCACGTTGCAGGAGGAAAAACGCTGTAGAAACACCATTTATTGAGTTCAACAAGGTATTTCATTTACTTTGTAAATGATACTTCTAAAAATAAGATTGGGTTGAAACTAATAAAATGGATTTATATCTGATGGGACCATTGTGATCAAAGGGGCTGAACAAAGAACTGATGACACAGAAAGGGCCAGACTCAGCTCTTTCACAAGCGACTTAAATAAGAGTATCAGATTTGTGCAGGAATGAAGCTAGGAGACATAGTTAAGGTTTTAGATAAATCATTTTAAGGAAGACCTTTACATAGAGAGCCAGATCAAACAAGATAAAGTTTGATAAGGATGTTTATATAATTCTCCATCCAATTTCTTAAGTACCCTTACCAGTTACTTGTGTATAGGAGGCTATGGTGTGTGTCTATGTATAGGGGGATCTTAACTGTAATTCCCAAGATAGCAGTTTCTGTAAAAAAAAAAAAAAAAAAAAGACAATTGGCAATATCTGGCAAGGAAGTTAATGATTTTCAGTATCCATAAAAGCAATTGATAGGGCCAACATTCTATGTTAATTTCTGGGAAATATTCTTCAAGTGAATATGTTCAAACCAGCATCTATTCCAAGGAACATGATCAATATCTTCGTGATGAGACCTTGGGCCAAAAGTCAGAGGTTGTTATGGATAAATTTGAGCTGAATCTAAGTGAGAACTGTTAGCAATCACATTTCCGAGAAGAAAGAATTAACCATCTGGGAAGAGAGATTTTCCTCATGATTCTGTCCAATATAGACCTGCCAATATGTGTATGTGGCAGAATTATTGTATGGGGGATTCAAATTATATGAGAGATTGACTTACATGCTCTTCAAATTGTCCCTACCCTGGAAATCTATGATTCTCCATATAATTCAGAGAACGGAACTCAGGAGAACCCTTTTTATCTTACATATTTTTTTTAACATCGCAATGCCTGGCATACTGGAAGTACTCAAAACATATTTTCTGAATAATTGAATGCATGAATAGAAGCTGCATGGGGGAAAGAACTCTAAAGAAAATCTAAGGAGGGTACGAATTGCATGGAGCACTGGATGTTACATGCAAACGATCAATCATGGAACACTACATCAAAAACTAATGATGTACTGTATGGTGACTAACATAGCATAATAAAAAAATTATTAAAAAAAACAAAAGAAAGAAAACCTAAGAAAAGAACAGATATTAGGGCAGTGACTTCCACTCAGATGATCAAACCAGGAAGCTGGACTTCATCTTTGCCCTTAGTCTCCCTTGTCCTTATTCTTCCTCTGTGCACCTCTGTTTACTATCATATACCATCTCTTTAAAATCTCTCAAAGGAATTGATTTTCTTCTTTTCTTTTTCAAACCATCATAGTAAAACCATGTTCCATTCTTGCCTTCCTATAATCCATTCTTCACACTTCAGCTAAAGATATCTATCTAAATTAAGTTTCTGAACCTGCCTATAATCCTTCAATTATTACTTAGCTTTCTTAGGATAAATTCCAAATGCCTTTATATGGCCCATACATCCCTGCATCATCTGGTCCCTGTTTAACTTACCAGCTTTCTTTCTGTCTACTTCCCATCTTGCATGTTATGGTCTTAATATATTTAATATCTATTACTTATTTATAATTACTCCTCTCTCCTTGTGTGCATATATTCTGTTCGTTTTCCTCCTCATTCTTTGTATAGTAATGATGATCATTATCTATTATATATGTAATAACTGTTTGATAATCATGTGGAGCAGTGACAATATTCCAGGTGGTGTTCTACACATTTTACATGCATTATCTCTTTTAATTTTCACATAGCCTTCAAGGTAACAGCTGCTATTTTCCTCCACCTGTGAGGAAACATAGCTTTCCAGGGCCTGGGCCATACAAGAGGCTAGACCTCCAGCGCTCAGCTTTCCTCTGAATTATTTGGGATCTCAGGGTAAAGCTGCAATTTAAAGCATGTGGCTGTTTGTCAGCTGGACCTTGAATATCCTATATAATTTTGGATGCTTTATATAGGGAGTCAAAAAAGAGCTCCTCACTCTCTTTATGCTTTAAAAAGGGTCGCATATTTTTTATAGAGAATAATTAGTTTCTCATCTGACCCTATCCCATCTTTCAACATGAGCAACAAATATATTCAAACACCTTTTTATTTTTTTAAGATTGGGAGGGGGAGGTAGTTTCAAAGCACGAGATGTAGCTGTGTTATAAGGTTACTTTTTTTAAAAATATAATTAGCCACACACAATCTATCAAAGTTTGGTAAAAGAATAGTAATGATCACTTACAAGTAAGCTATGTAAGAAATTTAAATCTGTGCTTGAATCAATCTTAGGCTATTCATTCTGATAAAACTTACAAAGTCATCAAACAGCAAGGATAATTAACCTCCTTTTTTAAAAGAAAAAAAGTCACTAATTAGAGTACATTTAAATATAATGCTGGCATCTTAATCTGGAAAGACTTCTCCCTGTTTGTTCTGGCAAATATAGGATCTTATATTGGCTCTGCATAGGTTTTTCATAAAGTCTTTGAAGATGATGTCTTCCCGCAGTTTTTTAAAATTAGCCAGCCATCAAGCAAGGTTGTCTCCCTTGTTCCCATGTTCCTAAGAAGGGAAGTGATTATCTATATCTTATTGCTAGAGTTTTATTTTAAAAATAGTTCTAGACCAAAAGATTTCCACTAAAAAATATATGTATATGTTTATGTATGTTTTATGCACATGTATATACGAAAATAAAATTAAATGTTTTTGTTTCAGATTTTACATAATCAAAACTTTAACCACGGGCCTAACTGGGTTAAATTTACCAGGCAAATGAACAGCAAAATTCTTAGAAGAATAAAGATTTCTTAACCGCTCTTAAAGAGTCTCAAGAATCTCAAACTTTAGCTATTTGAAATCAATACTAACTTTAATGAAAAGTTATTTCTCAAGTAGTGTGATGATGAACCATACTGAAAACTTCTGAATCATTTCCTTTTAATTATAAAGATCACTGGAAGTGTGCTTGAACATTTATTTTATCTGTATCCTGGCACACTAGCCCCTTTCTGTCCTCTTCTTGGTTCCTATTTAGCTTAGACTACATGTGCATAATTTCAACACACTCAAAAATGCTTAATTTTTTTTGCTCCTCTTTCATTTGGTTGTATCCAAATGTCATACTCATGGCCACCAATGCATTTTCTTCATGTCTGTGTTTGAACACCTCTATGCTGCTGGAGGACATTATAGCAGAAGAAGTTGAGCCAGCTTCATTTGGGAACTCAGCAGTGCCCGATAATTGCAACATTTTTCTCTTACCAATCTTGTTTCTACTCTCTGCAACTTTCGTTAGAGACCTCCACTGTCCTCAAACCTGCATCTTCTGCAGATGAGCTCACAGTCTGCCTCAGAGGGAGAGAAAAAAGAAACCAACAGGGTGCCCTGAATTATTTGCTGCCAAATACTAACACTAGTCCCTCTCCTGTTTTATTAGAGGAAAGTAGGATACTCTCTTCTTGCCTGAGCCCATCTCTTCCCAGTTTCTCAGTCATGTTGTGCTGACTTCTCATTTGCTCTTATGCCTTCAAATTCTGCTCTCTTCTGTGTTTTGGCCATCAGCATTTAAACATTCTCTGGCTTCACCTATTAAGAGAAATCCTCTCTTTATTCCACGTTTCCACATCAGTTACTACCCATTCACTTCCCAATCTGGTTTTAATCATTGATTTTAAAATCTTTCCGAGTCACCAACTTCAACCGCGAGAGACAATCACATTCCACATATGAAGCTCATGTCGTGACTTACTGATCATGTGAAGTTTTAACATTCAAAGTTGACCCGTTTATAAACAGGCAAAGGCTCATTCATTCAGTAAGAGATCTAGAAGATGAAAGTGAGCTGAAAAGTTTCAGGCACCCATTTTGGACTATGACATATGTTAGCTGGTAATGTCTCCCTGTGTCTGGATGTATGCTAATGTTCCCAAGGAAAACATGCCAATAATTGGATTTGATCTTATTCATTAAATGATAACTTAAAACCTGTTCTTTTTCTCTGTCAATTAAAACTTACTATTTGCCTGTTACTCACAGTGGTCTTTAACTGAAGAACATTTATTTTTCACAGAATCTGTCTTGCTATTATCATAACCTTGACAATCTGGAGTGAAGAGAAAAAAGAATAATGAGGTTATGTGTTATTGTAAATAACTGCTTATAGGAAAGAATATAGAAAGAAGAAAAATTAAACACTTTATCTAGATGAAAAAACTCTGCAAATATATATTCTCTCTGACATGAATTTATAGTATATTCCCGCAATATATGTAGAGTCACTTATGACTCTAGCTTTTTGTTCTTTGCAAAACATTTAAGTCATGAGCGGAAATACTTAATCTTATAAAATGAGATAAATGCTCAGTGTTGCTTTAAATTAATTGACTATGGAGAACAATAAAGTTCATAAAAACTCAGGGAAATCAGACAACTTACAGAAGTTGAAAACAAATATATCAGAACTTTCAGCAGTCCTTTTTGAGTGTCTCCTTTATGTCTGTGTTTCCTGCTTATTTTCATAATTTCTCTTATATTTTATATTTAAGGTATTTTTATTGGTATAAGTTTTCTGTTTTTGAAAATGACAATTGAAGATGTGGGGACTATAAATAGTCCACTGTGTGCAGATTTAATCAACGTGTTTTATTGGAGAGCAATTCCCAGATAGCTGGTAGGCTGCGAAAGATGATTTTGTCCATGGGAATAACTGGCCCCAGATACTTTTGGCAATTTTCCTGGAGAGCTCAGAAATTGCCTTTTTTAAGAGCTCATCAAAGAGTTCACAGGTATGTTGACAGGAAAGCCATTTTAATCCCTTAGAAGCGATCTCTTTTTGGTTTCAATTTTCTTTCTGTTGCATGTGTGATGTAAAAAAGATGCCTTAAATTTCTTAGAACGTGGTGGTGCCAATGCGTATGGACATTTATGTTTTTGTTCATGTGAAAATTTGAAGAGCTTCCCACAGCTCTGCCGGAGCTAAGGCCAAAGAATATGCATTCTCCAAAAGGCCTGTCTAATAAAACAATACCTGGTTTCTCTGAATGAATGCGTTTAGATGAGGCACGTACAGGGTGTTCCATTGCACGTCAGCCTTTTCTTTATAATGATTGAGCAATAAAAATGGAAACTAAGTTGCCTAATTTCCGAGATATGAATCTCTGCTTCATATTTTGTTGTATTTAATATATTTTATGAGTTGTAGTAAAAGTTTTATTTTTTTGAAGAATTAGTCTATTATGCTTGTATAGAAAAATTTAAAATAATATTCTCATGGCTTTTTGTTGAATTATTTAAATTCCATATTTTCCCAGTGCCGCTACTATATCCAGGGAGCAAGAGGGCTACCTCAAAAACTACATTTAAATCAATGCTGTTTTGTGATGATTTATGGTAATATTGGTGAACCAATTGAGTTTGCTTTTTTCCTCAGAGCAACATTTATAGACATCTGTCCAAGTAAACGTTCCTATTGAAAGAGACTCAGTTGGCACCAACACCATTTATTTTGCCAGCTCAAACAGAGGAGGAGGAAGTAGTGTAGAAGGAGGACAAGAGTGATAGAATTCTTTTATGCTTTCTCACATACCGAAGACTGGCAAATGCATATTTATAAAAATAATAATTATTATTATTGTGACATTTGTGAGAATATTAAAATTATGGAATTTTATATTCTTTTTTATATTCTTTTTATATTCGTATTTTTATATTCTTTTCTCTTTTATATAAATATAAAGAATTTTATATTCTTTTCTCAAATTTCTTCTTGCCCCAGATTTAGGTGAGGAAATTGAAAATCAGAACCTGCTAGTAATTTTGACTAAATCACGTATGAGAACTGGAACCCAGATATTCTGACCCTCACCCTAGCACTATCTTAAGTAGCTGCCTCTCCAGGGGTCCATCATACTTTGTCTTGAGCTCTAATATTAAGCATATAAGGCCATATGAGGATCTGAGCACTATTTTGTAAGTTATTGCTTCTATTTGTAAAACAAGCCAGGAGTGGCCTGAGGTAAAGAATGTTCTTTAATAAAGTGCCTGATTTCTTCCCGGGGTATACTAGAGGCTGGGAAAAATGTGGTCATGCATGTTTCAGAGTGGCTCATTTTCAAGAGACAGACTTACTAGTCAACAATTAGAGCTGCCCTCAACCTGATCATGCTTTTGGACGCAGTGAGTATGTGTGTCATGGTGAAATTAAAAAAAAAAAAGACACCATGTCTTTCTCATATTTGAGCTTTTGCACATCTGAAATGATGCTCTTGTTTTATTCCATGGCTTTCTTTGGACTGAAATGTATCCATTAACATTTGTGTGCTTTTCTTTTCCATCATCCTCTCCATCTCATGAAAAGCACATCTGGGTAAGTTGAATGACAACGGCTGCTGAACATGTTTATTTTCAGCACCATCCTTTTTTTCTTTTATCTTTAGTATTTCTCTTTTCAGTTGTAACACAAGCTGCACTGCCTCTGACCTAAAATGAAAATTGTGAAGTGTATTCGTTTCTACACCGTAAAGGAATCATTGGTTCAGAGAAATGTTCACACTCAAATTGATGATGGTGGCCTTGCAAGCACTTCTATTTCTTCAGTTCTATTAGGCACATGTCAAAAGGCATTCCAGATGTCATTTCCTTATTTCTCGAGTCATTCTCCATGAGTTAGTATGGTACTCCGTGAGGCTTAAGTCATAGGCCACTTCAGTACTTTGGACAGTGCTGCATGATTGGGTCCTTCTGTGTGTTCCCTAGTGCTCCCTGGTTCCCCACGGACTTCTGTGTTCATTACTAGAACTATACTTAAATGAAGAGGGTTAAATGCTAGATCTTCCCCAGTCGGCTTTTATGCCTAGATTCCAAAGTAATCCTTGGGTTTGGTTGATTCCTTTGGTTGTGCGTGTTCTTTCCATTATTTCCTATACTACTGGTTAATATTCAAAGTTTTAAAAATCTAAACTACTTAGTCCTGCTCTTTGAACTAAAATTAAAACATGTTAATATCTATTCCTTAGACAAATTGGGTTTTAGAGCAAAACAAATCGTGTACAACATTTATAAAATATTTACGTTGGTGTAAACTTTTGCATTGGTAACATGGTGAGCTTTTAAAAACACTTTAGTTCAGGAGAGTTATTGCTTTTAAATTTAAAGCGCTATAAAATGTAATATGTATACACACACATACACACACACACACACACACACACACACACACATTTGGTAAATAAAATGGCTCCAATGAGATGCCATTATCCGGGAAGCTATGGAGAGTGCCCCTAATTTGCTATATGGATATTTTATATACCAATACAAGGTCATGTACTTCGTAATATTGCTTAGTTCATTACTACGGCTTATATTTGTTACACTTTTCTACTCTAATTTTAAGCTATATTTACTATTACTAATAATTTAACAATGAAGGATTTAGTTCAGTTAGATTAATTTATGGTATTAAAGAAAGCTATAGCGAATGTTCTTAAAAATGCAAGGCGAGCTGTGGTTAGGGTACTGTTCAACTTTGCTAGCCAGCGTTGTAAGCCCTTGCTTTTTAAAAATAATGAATATTCTAGACATTAGATTTAAAATATTGTTTTCATGTCATCATGTAATACCAGTCTTCTGTTTCCTAATGACTTTTAAATTTCATGAGGAAAATAATCCCAATAAATAAAACTTCATTTCCCTATCACTTTTTGAATGAAATACTGAAAAAGAATAAATGCATGAGGCATTGTCATTTATGGACTTTAAAAAACTGATCTAATTGTCTTCATTCTAAAATTCAGATTCTTGTTGTCTTATGCATGCTCCTGGAACTTAACATTTTAGGACCTCAAAATCAGTTCCCTAGTAGAATCTCTAACAGAAAGCTTAGGAAGTTAAAGTATAAATATAGTGAAAAATGGAAGATTTGAGGCGGAAAGATCATTCATTAAACTAGGAAACAGAAGATAAGAATTTAAGCACCATCTTTCCCATGCGTTGCATACCCTTGAGTGACTGACATATTCTCTTTATTTATTGATACTACTATCAACTTCCCGCACCTCATAAGAGCATGAGAAAATATGTATAACCTCAGAAGTACAAAACCTAGAAGCTTCAAAATCTGAGTTAAGGAGGGCCGAAAATTAGATGAGGCACGAAGGTAATCTAGTCTAAATGATATCCAAATCACTTGAAAATTACCAGTGTTCTTCCAGTGAGTCCCCAATTTACTATCAGGAAGTGACTAGGGAGAACAGACCATAGAGTCTTTCAAAAGTGAAATTGTTCAATAGAAAGTAATACAAGTCCCTTTAGTTTTCAAGAACAGCATGAGTAATTGTATTGCTCCATCACATTTGTGTGGGTGTGTGTGTGTGTGTTTATACCTTTTTAATGGTTTTGAACTGATTAAATTCAAAATAAAGTCAGGAGAGAAATTATGTAAATCCCAATTCAAATTCACAAATAAATTAAATTTCTGAGACTAAACCCTCCATTTCAGAGCAGCTTGAAGAAAAAAAAAGGTTTCAATATGAATAAGCTTTGGTTTTAATGTAGTCAAACTATTTCAATTCCAAACAACCTAGCATGTGTTCTTAGAATCTAAATAAAATGCGACTTAGATGTGTAATGGACTTTTATATGCACTTCATGTGAAAATGTGCCATAATATAATATACAAACACACATTCACTTGCACACACACACAAAATCACAGTATGCTGTGTTTTTAAAATCAAGTCAACCGTGTTAATGTTGAATTCAAAACTCTTAATTTTATGGAGCTAAATACGTGTGTTTAGGCAATCAATGTTCTGAAGCAGCTGATTGGGAATTTGACATTTCTGTTTAGAATAATTATGTGAGTTAAGATATACATTTTCAGCTTGTACATGTTAGAAAAAATATGGGTGACACCACGTTTTGTTCATATTTGCTGACCAGAATTTCAAATCGTTTTTCAAATATGTAATGTTGGTTTTCATAGAATTGTTCAACAAGTCTAGATTTCTGAATGATAGAGTTATATAGCCTATTGTCTGTTTGAAATTTGAGATCATTTCCTACTTACTCTCCTGACTATTGAATTTTAATGGAACAATTAGTAATGGTGTGAAGTGAAGTGTAAGTGAATTTACTGCTAGCATTATGTAAAGGAGATTTATTTTCTGGCCTACACTGTTAAGAAGAGATTCAACTGTCAAATTATTTTGACTTATATTTTATTCTCGGTTCCTATTGAGCCACATATTTATTTCTTCTGGCTATATCAATAACTAATTACTTGTCATGTGTTACAGTAAATAAATAAGCCCTTAAGATAAATTTTTCAATCAGAGAATTACTTTGTATTACAATTACACAAAATCAATTGAACTGAAACATGTTGCAAGAAATTCGGCTTTTCCTTCCCAATTAGATAAACAAGACCAACCTCCTTCCTCTGACAGAGGTACAGAACCTGATATTAAGGAGGAACAAGAAAAGAAAAGACACAGCTCCTTCTTTCTCTTACAGCGTTGAGGACTGAAAGGTGTGATAGTAAGGGGGGAAAGACTATACATATTAGCCAGGAGGCCAAATAAGTATATACCACTTCTAAATATAAACGAACCACAAGAAAAGTGGGAGACTATCGTTTTGTTTAATACTAACAACGAAGTGGATGCTGTTGGTTTTAATGTAACCACATTTCTACAGTCAGTTTACCCTCCTTTCTCAGTTATGAAAAATTCAAAGGGTAATTAACTAAAGGATTGTATGGGGGTTAAGAAAGTTAAATCTGTGGCCAAGTTTTTGGGGCTCCAATTCTGGCTCCACCACCCACTGGTTCTATGCTCCAAGGGACTTTTGCTCCTCAATGTCCTCATCTGCAAATGAGTATCAGTATGTATCTTATCATTGTGAAAATTAAAGAGATTATATATGTAAAGCATTTAGGACAGGGCTTCACCCAGAATATGTGATAAATGAATGTTAGCTCTTGTTGCCTGGGATCCAAACCCTCATTTGTCTACATCCAGAACCTTTGTTCTTTGAAACCATGATATGGTATTTCTGAAGACTAGAAGTGGTTTAGGTGAGACAAGAGAGGATGTTAGATAAATCTCTATTACGGTACATTTTAAATGAGAGGTGTAAGAAGTGCAATAACTGGAGCAGATACAAGTTATAACATTCGTATAGAAGAGAAATCTAATTCTGCCTGGGAGAGGTCTTGGAATCTTCACAGGAAGGAGGAAGCATTAGCTGTGCCTGAAGGATGAGTATGAGTTTGCCACAATTCTGATGCAAAGAAGGGAGTTTCAGTCAGAAGAAAAAGGCAAGTGCCACGGAGGGTCAAATAGAATGAGGTATTGGGTGCATGGCAAGTGTTTCAGCACTGATTGAGCACCGGAGTCTGAAGAGAGAACCAGGGCCAGATTGCTAAGGGTTTTTTCCATCATGCTAAGATATTTGACCTTTATTGTTAGGACAGTGGGGAGGTGTTTAAGTAGGCAAATCTTCACAAAAAGTTTGTGTTTAGGAGGGTCTCACTGGGAGTTGGAAAAAGGATGGGAAGAAGGTGGGTACAAAACAAGAGACAGAGACTCTGGGAGTCCATTGCCATGATCCACAAATGATGGGAATTTGAACAAAAGCTTGGGTAGTAGTCAGTCAATTTGCAAAATATCTTATTTAATATTAGAGAGTACATTTTTTCTCTTTCTGAACAGCCAATATAGGTACCTGTTAAACAAAATTCTTATTCCTTTTTAAGGTGCAATGCACAGTTTGGTGTTAACAAAAACAAAATAATTACAATTCATACTGTCACCAAAGACCCCAGTGGTTGTCAACATTGAGAGTTTTGTAGATCACAGTGTAACAACCATTCAAAAGATAGTCTTGGCTAGAGCATGGTCGAAGAAAAGCAAGAGGCAGTGAAAGAGCAAACTCTCATCTCTAGGAATGTAGAGTCTTGGATGGGAGATAAGATGCACACATATGGTACTAATCAACAATCTCTGTGACTGGTTTTTGACACTATAAATTTCCAGATTTTGAAGGACAAAGAATCCTTTTGGAATGGAATTACAACAAAAATGAAAGGAAGGGTCATGATTGAGGCAAATAGTAAGATTCTGATGGTTGAAGAAAGGAAATAACTTCTCAGCTCCGGAAAATGGTACTCGCAATGATAGAACTAGTAATGTACAAATTATTTGCAGAAGTAAGTTCTCAGTTCTGGTTAGAAGTAAGTGAAGATGATTAGAAAGGGAAATCAAGACTAAACCTATTTAGTATTTGTTATTCAGGTTGAGGATTATCCTTTAGACATTTAAGGAACCATCAGTGGGCTCAGAGGACAGTGCTATGAAAAAAGTAACAGCTCGCATTCTTTAGCTGCTTCCTTTGTGTGTGAGGCCCTGCTGTAATCACATTACATGTATTTTCACTTTCATTGCAACCCCTTGAGGTAGGTACTATTATCAGCTTTATTTTACCAATGAGGAAACTGAGGCACAGAGAGGTAAAGTGACTTGTATGGGGATGCACAGCTAAGAAGAGGACCCACCAAAAATCAAGCCTAAGCAATCAGACTTTAGAGGCCACTCTCTTACCTCTTCTGCTAGCACAGCAGGATTTTTTGTTTTGTTTTGTTTTGTTTTTAATGCCACTGTATTAGAAGGGTTAGAGAACTCGAGATAGGGACCATTAAAAGGTTGGAAAAAAAAAAAAGTAAGGTGGCAACGAGAATAGAAAGTAAAGAAAGATGAAATAGAAAACATGAAGGGGAAATGGGCAGGCATTAATGGAAGGTGACTGGCACGGCCATCCTGAGTGACAGAGAAAGGGTACTGCATGCTCTTCACACAGTCATATCACAAATTGGCAATCCTAAAATAGCATCATAGGCTAAGTGGTCTGAGAATAAAGTCTCTTTTCACTGACAGTAATGAACCATCCACTCTGAGAAGAATATGAGAAAGGAGACTTTGCCAGCCCTGTGGTCTGTGACTTTTTTGAGTAATTAATGAACTTTATTTCTCAGTTTAACACTTTCTTGAACTTGCTGATTTACGAGTTGTGTTCCCCTACCATGAGGGCGTGAGGACAGGGAACTTTGCATGCTCTAGGATTAATCAAATTTGTTAGGTAGTCAGTCATCCAATATTTCTTATAGACCTACTATGTGCCAGGTTTTGTGTTCAGCAAAGAATAAAACTGACTGAATCTCTGAGTTGATAAAATGTTAAAGGTACTCTCGGTAGGAATCCTTAGTATTCTAGGGCACTTATAAAAAGAAGTAGTAAATATTGCCTCAGGGGCAAGGAAAGGATGGCTTCAGAGAAGAAGTATTTCTGTATGTCTTGAAAATCAAGACAAAGTGAGTGGGGAAAAAAGGCAGGGAGGCATGAGGACATTGTTGAGTGTGATAGAAACACAACTTGCAAATACGCAGGCATACTCCTCCAATTAGGTCAAAACTGTAGTAGGTGAAGAGAGACATAAAACCAAAAAAGGAGAAGCCAGACATTGCCATTTGGATTGAGTCGCTGAGACAAAGTCATACTTGCTTAAATTCGTGTGGATTAGGAGTTAGAAATACAAACCCAGCAAATGCCCTTGATTGATGTACGTTTTTAAACACTCAGTCATTTGTCCAGAAATCCTTCGGGCTGGTTATTCCTAGGGTGCCCACACCTTGGTCCTGTCCTCAGACCAGGCCTAGCATGCGCAGGCTGCCCTCTGTACAGTGATATATGGGCATGCAAATGATTCACACACCCAAGTGTTTCTCACCTGTTGGGCCTCCTGAGGTGTCACTTTCCAGTCACAGTAACTCATTGACACCTATTTCAAGAGAGTCTGACACCTTTGGGGGAATCTAATGGCATTCTTTATTTAGATGAGAATGTGTTTCTTGAGAATACTCAAAGATTCAGAAGTTTTTCTTATTCAGTACGATTAGTACTTTTCTTTGAGTTTTCACACAGGTGATGACAGCCCTGAGCCAGATAGATTTTCTAAAAGGAAGTGCTACTGATATCCTCTAAAATCTAGTCTACATCTTAAAATGAAAACACATACCCATACTATAGTGATATATAAATTATCCTTTGGGAAAAGATGGTTGAATATTAGATTGTCTGGAGAAAAAAAGAAAGAAAAACAAAAATATTTCTTCAGGTCTAAATACAAAGACAGTGATTTCCAGACTCTCACGAATACTAGGATCATAGCCTTGCTCTGGAAGAACTGTCACTTGACCTTTGAAAAGATTGAATGTGGAATACAGAAAATATGCATATCCTTCCACACATGGACTGGCTCAGCAGAGAACACCAGTATATTCAAAATGCCTGTTTGTGGCAAATCAGTTTTTTATTTAGTATTTCTTAAACAGTTCAGGTCACTATTTCTCTGTCAGTGGCTCCAAAATATCTCATGAGCAGAAGCATGCCCCCCTACAATTAATGTTTACCCTTAATAATCTGTTAGAAAATCATCATGTATCAAACTCAGTGATTTCCGATTATTATAGTTTGCCTGTATTGTTTATTTTTTTTTTAACATTACTTCTTTCTCATGCCATACACCCAGATATATGTCTCTTATAAATTCTGCATGGTGCAGAGTTTTTTAAGATTGAGAAGAATGAAATGTAATACTGCTTTGAGAATTTCAGTGCATTTCTTTACACAGTTGACTCTGCCCTCTGATTAAGGGAAAGCGCTCAGTTCTGCTGCAAAACCCAGCCTGCCTCCCAGAATCTGGCAGCTTCTCCCACGTTTCAGCTCAAAGGCCGTTACATGGGCTCCAGCCTTGGCAGCTGGGGGCCAAAGGACAGAATCCAGTGGACTAGAGCCCCCTTTCTTATTATCTTAACAAATTCTTACTAAAGTTATTATGGTTACAAGAGCTTGTGATTTAAGCAAAACAAACAAAGCAAAAGCAAAACTCTTTCAAGGGCCAGATTGCCCAAAGATTTCACAAACAATTATGTGATTAATTTCCATTAAGACAGAAAATAGAACTCTCTGAGCACATTGGAATTGCGTCTTAACCAGCCTGCCATCAGGGATCCCAAGCCAGATCAGACTAGAATGGGTGTTACACTGACAAACCGGCTCAAGAGGAAACAGAATTTAAGGATTTTTTTTTTTTTTTTTTGAAATGGAACTTTGAATGGCGTTGTGAGCCAAAATAGAAAAAGGTATTTGGACTACAAAATATATACATAATGGGGCTGAATTTAAACAAGAAGCACCTAACCGCGAACACTGGCAGACATGTTCAACATTCACAGCTATTTATTAAGCACCTTGTCTGTGCCTGACCTTGTTCTAGGTGCTTCTAATTATCTCTAAACAGAATATGTGAAAACATCGGTCCTCCTTGAGCTTATATTTGATTGGGATATAATAGATTGAGGTGTAAATGATACTCTGTGTTTGAAGATAAGTGCCGTGGAGAGAAGTAAATCAAGGAACAGGGATAAAGAATATCTGGTGGGGGTTGAAGGAGGGAAGGGGGGGAGACACTCAGAGAAGGTGACATTTGAATAAATATTAAAAGTAGGAGAAGGAGTGAGCGATGTGGGGCACAAGCATTCCGTACAGAGAGAATAGTGGCTACAAGGGTCTTGAGGCTGAAAGGGGCCTGAGCTGTCCAGGGAAAAGGGAGGAGGCAGTGTCGCTGTGTGAGGCAGCAGCTGAAGCAGAGAGCTGAAGAGGGTAGGAGAGTGGATCCTAACTGCTGTTTTCCCTTTTATTCTCGGGGAGACGAGTGATTGGAGGGTTGTGAGCAGAGAAGTTACAGTATCTGACTCAAGTTTGAACAGGTTCACTCTGGCTTGTGTAATATTTTTAGAGAACTAGTCAGAAGTTTCACTAAGTGTTCTAGCTATTAAAAATGGCTTCTGTACAACTCCTATGATTCCCCTGTGACGATGTTATGTGCTTCCTAGGTGCTGGGTGCATATTTACTTGCCTTTTTACTAAATGTAGCAAAAGACAGCTGTAAATGTATGTATGTTTCTTCCCCTTTCCTGCCACTCAGCTGCTACATCCCCGGAAGTGTTTCTTGCCCTCTTGGGTATAATATTACAACTCTGAATACGGCTCCTCAGCTCCGTGGAGGCCTGCTCTCCATCGGCTTGCACGCATTCCATGCCGAGTCCTTCCTCTGACCTACCCTTACTGCTTGTCCTGCTTAGAATGCCTTTCCACATGCCCTTCAAAGCCAGTGTGGTTGCCACAATGCCTTCACCAACTGTTTCCGTTGCTATTGACCCATTTTCCAAAATCCTCCCACTCAGAACGTGCATCACCAAGTTTTACCATCTGTTTGTGTACCATGTTGTGGTTTTGGACAGTTCGTGGGTTTGCTTTTTCTATCTAACCAGGGATCTTGTGAAAAACTGGGGCCATGCCTATTTTTCTCACATTGAGCACAGGTCCAAGCTCACAACAGGTGCTTACAATGAGTATGTGATGTTGGTTGGTTGACCCTTCAACCCCTTTCTCTCAATACCAGTAACAGTGAGACTAGACCAGTTGAGTCTGTTTTTCAATGAAGGAATGTTGGGAAGCCCAAGGGAATGGGCGATGGTACAGCAGTCCGAGTGAGGAAGCCCCTCTAGTTTTCACCTTGGATTCAGGGCATTGGTCACTCTTCCCTGTAATAGGTGCTAAATAACTTACACGTGCTTTCCCTGCTATTCCCTCAAATGAAACAGCAGTTGATTTATATGTCTCTTCAGCTGCTATAACTTCAGCTTTTGTTTTGTCTCTTTGTTTCTTTTTTCACACTGAACATGTGTTGGCAGCATCCACTGCAAATAGGGAGAGTTCTCACTGAAAAGCATTTTCAGTTATGTACAGTTGACCATTGAACACCATGGGTTTGAACTGCTCAGGCCCACTTATCTGAGAATTTTCGTTGATAAATACACTACAGTTTTATAATGTATTTTCTCTTCCTTATGATTTTCTTAATAACATTTTTTCTATATTTATAAGAATACAGTATAAAATATATATAACATACAAAATATGTTTTAACCGACCATTTATGTTGTCAGTAAGGCATCCAGTCAACAGTAGGCTATTAGTAGTTAAGTTTTTGGAGAGTCAAAAGTGCAATGCAGATTTTTGACTGTGCAGGGGGTCGGTGCCCCTAGCCCCCGTGTTGTCCAAAGGTCAACTGTATCTTAACATATAATAAGCAGTTGATTGATTGATGGTAGGAAATAATCAAATGCTTCATTTTGGAGTTCATGTATGATATTATTGATAGATTCCTAAGCATGAAAGACACACATTCAAAAGAGCAAATTATACACTACATTTTTATCATTTTTGTGTAAGATCAAAGCATACTAAGGAACAGAGAATAAATTTTCCAATATAGTCCTGGCAGGTATATATCAATTTGAGTTTCAGCATGTATTTGCTATTTCAACAATGAACGACTCAAATTGGTTTTGTAAATGGATGTCAGTTATAAAGCTCAGTAGTAGAGGCAATGATTAATAATGCATTTGTCGAGGCTCTTTACAACATTTTGCTATCAGAAACAACCATTTGTTGTCATCGGAGTGTTTCACTTTCATTAAAAACAGGAGTGATTATAAATGAAAAGGAATGTAGTATTGAATTTCACACCTTACATTGCTTTCTAGTGATAGAAGTTCATTTCCCTCTGAGTTCTCTTTCAATGAGAGGTAATTTCATAGTCTAGATTAAAAAAAAAAACAAACAAACTCCAAATATAGTTACCTGGACCTGGAGAGCATACGAAAATGAAGCACATGTCTTGAATGGGACTAAAATAACCAAATTTATCTACTGCCTCTATATACAGACATTTTCTCTATCATTGAAATTGTAAGGAGAAGTGAGCAAGGCAGATGGAAGAAGCCTCATTTAGATCTCATGATGTATGCTTGAATATGCATATATGGGCCATTTTCTTGTTAAAGAGATAACCTATTTGCTGATAATATAATTCAGCTTCTTGCTCCATTAACATTTAATGTTTGAATTTTGTGAATAAATGTTGGGAGAAATTATTTTTAGATGTCAGTCATAAAATCAATTGGTGATTTCCATGTATTACTAAAAGGAAGAAAGAATTCTGTTATTCTGTATTATCTCAGAAAAAGTGTGTAAAGGATTATTAGTTTTTTAAAAATATTTTCATTAAAAATAATCACCACTGTCTTTTTCCATGCTACCTAACTAATAATCTTTGCTGTGTACTTCAGGCATGAACTTCTAGAAGAAGCTCGGAGGAAGGGATTACCTTTTGCTCAGTGGGATGGGCCCACAGTGGTCGCATGGCTGGAGGTAAGAAAATTAAAGAAGAAAGCTCTTAAATTCATCATTTCAGTTTGATACTTTTTCTGGATACAGGTAAGGATGGGTTCCAGAAGTCACAGCTTTCCAGTAGCCTGGAGTAGCTTATAAAAGATATTTGCTTTATCCAGGGAGTTGTGGGCATTGTTTTGATCTTACTCTGATACATTCTTGTGATAGGGGCAGGAGGAAGCACCTAGTGGGATAAAAAGAAGTTTCTCTAAATCTCGCCATCTTCATGTCCAGAGAAAGAGAAGACAGCTATTAAGCCACGTATCTGTTGTTGCAAGAAAACATCTGTCCCCATCCATCAGTCCAGAGTTCTTCCTCATCCGCAGATTACAGAGAAGAGCCATCTCTATATTCAACACTTCTGTGTTACCCAAGAGATCACTGTCACCTGATTGCATGGAGAACCATTCCTTTGCTTGTAAATTAATTCCAGAACCTAATTCCCTAAAGCCTAGAGGCCAGCTAGGTTTAGCTACTTGGAATAAAGCAAGAGAATATGTATCCCTTTGTTCTCCTCTGGGTCTAAAGTGAGTGTTATAATGAAACAAGAACTACATTCAGCATTTTCCGCACAACACTGGGGCCGGGAAAAATAAAAACAACACCTGAGCAGAGTGGGGGGCAGCAGAAGCAGACTGGGACAGTGAAGGAAACACACATTTGACCATGAAAGACCCCTTCTTACCATGTATTAGTAGTGTTCACTGCCTATTCCATTCAGTTCTCTAATGTGGGCTGCTGGCAGCTGCCAGGAGGTGCCAGTGTCAGGGCCAAGAAGAAAATAGGCTTTCCTTGCCTGGCAGAGGCTGTTGGAACCCATTATTTTAAGTGGTTGGAGATGATAAAATCCCTAACTTTCATTATCCTATCGTATCCAGAGTTAACAAATTAATCAATGAGGAAAAATTAAAACCCAGTTTAATTTAAAAATTAGTCTTTTATAGATAAAGACATACTTTGCATTTTTTCTTGGACTGAGTGAAAGAAGCCCATGTCTTGCTTTTTTTCATTCTCTCACGTCAGTCAGGGGATTTTCAGCATATTAGTGATCAGAGCTGCTTCTTCCAAACACGCTTTTAAAATTATAATACTTTAAAAATCAATTATAAGCCAACATGCTTAAGAAAGCACACTTCAAAATTGATAGTAGTGGGTTTTTTTTGTTCAGCGTCACTCCAATAAAATGAGCTGCAGTTTGACAGAGAGTTAGCTGCTGCTTTGGCAAGTGATGAACAAACCCTTCGATAAAAATGAAAAAAAGCTTTACCAACATGACATTAAGGAGCTAGGAAATGACAGGCAGTGAAGTTTTGTGCTAATTAAACCTATCCTGAGCACACAGAAATTGCTCGTAATGTGCTTCCTAAAGTGACTCAAATTACAAAATGGAATAAACGAAATGAATGAGCAGGGTGACCCAATGAAGGAGAGCTCTTAACTTTCACCTCCTTTAGCGCCTCCTCACGTGCACAGCCTGGTAAGAATGATGTGCAAACATAAGTCTGATGCTTCACATACCATTTATCAACACCAGAAACTTTTTGAAAGTCTAATTAGGGATGATACTGAAAACAATGGATTGGCAATCCTTTGGTAATATTATTCAGTATAGAAATCTAAATATCTTTAAAAAGGGAAGGGGTGAAAATCATTAGGGTCCAGTGAAGGTATATTTAGATGTTTACTTATTTTGAACAACTTGAGTCTATAAACTAAGAAGTCAAGTCCCATCTTCCATCATATCTAATGGTGCCCATCAAGGTGAGGTCAATACCTTGTGCCTCACCTGCTAGGAGATAGTATGAACTTTTCAGCCATCTGCTCTACTTAGATTCCCCTCTCTCTTGTCTTTTATCTTAAGTCACAGCCCAGGCCACATTGACTCAAAGATTTGGCTTTTGGTTTGTTTGTCTGTTTCCCCTATAGAGACAAGTACTCACCTCATACGACAGAATTTTTTAAATAAAAGGATATCTAGGTTAGTTATCTATTACCATGTAACAAATTATCCCCAAACGTAACATTTATTTTCTTCATGGCTTCTGTGAGTCAGGAATCTAGACGTGACCTAGCTTGGGTTTCTAATTAAGGTGTCTCATGAGGCTGCAACCAAGGGGTCAGCCAGATTGGCAGGCTTCCCAAGGCTTGATATGGGGAGAATTCACTTCCAAGTTGGCTCTTGTTTTCATAGTCATGATTCAGTTCCTTGCCAGTGGCTGGCCGAAAATATTATTTCCTTGCCACGTGGGTATCTCCACAGGGCTGCGCACAACATGGCAGCTGAATTCCCCCAGAGCTAGAGGAAGAGGAGAAGAGGGAGGGAGGGAGAGAGGGAGGGAGTGAGAAAGGACTAGCAGGAATGAAGCAAGCTACCCTCTTTTTGTAACCTAATCTGGAAAGTGGCATCCCATCACTTTCACAACAGTCTATTTATTAGATATAAGACACTCATTTCAGTCCAAACTCAAAGGCAGAGGATTACACAGAAGCAGAAATATCAGGAGGAACTCCCTGAGACCCATCTTAGAAGCTGCCTACCGCAAGGCCCTAGAAGTAATAAAGCTGAATCTCTGTTTTACAAATGAAGAGAATAAGGCCAAGATTTAGAGAAGTTCCAGGATTCATCAGTGACACTGAAGCAATTAGAGCCTAACCTTCTGGTCCAGAGGTTTAGGCATTGACTTTTGCTGATTTGTAGCTTTTCTTCTTTCTCTTACTCTCACTATTCTGACTCATGTTCTCTCTCCTTTCGCTCAGTCTGTTCATATCAACAAATAAAATAGTCCAAAAAAAATATCACTATTTTGGATGTTTAAAGACCAAGATTTAAACTGCTCACTTGCATGTGCCCGTCTTCTTATTCACAGCTAATGATGGGGGGAAGGGAAAATGGAGAGTATATTCCTTTTTCAAATGTGTGTAATTCAAATGCTACAACACCATCCATGTGAGTTGGCATTCACCCAGTGCTTAAGATGTGTGCAGACACTGTACTGTTTCCATTGTCTTTCAAGAGCGTCATAGCAAAGTTGAAAAATTGGAATCCCTAATTTCTAATGCATTATTCATTTTCTTACTCTCTTTACCTAAAGTTTTCCAGATGTTTATAACTTTAGTCTCTTCCTTTAGCACATCATTTTATCCTCCAAAACTTTGTTCATGCAGAACATCGACTTAAGTTCACACAACTGTCGCATGCTCTAGTTAGGTATGTGAGAAATGGGGCTTAACTACAATACAGACTTGGATCAAAATCACTTGGCTGGAGGTGGTAAAGCTGTCTCTTTCTGCAACAGAACTCCTTTGCCCTCAGAATTCCAAAGGAGATTGATAAATCGAATTCACGTGTTAAACAAAGTCGATGGAGCCTTTACCAAATGCAGCTTGTGGCTGTTCTTCTTGTCCTTAAATCCAAGGGGGCAGGGGTGGATTTGGTGATGTGCAGCTATTATGTTTAACCTAATGATATAAATTAGTTGTTAAATTGCACACCATAGAGACTCAGTTTCAAATCTTTATTTCCATCCCTGCCTAGCTGATATTTTGTAATAAATTACTTAATTTCTTTATGCCTCTATGTCATCTGGGGAAAATAATAACAGCATCTATCTTTTGGGGTTTGGGCAGTAAAAGAGTTCATACATGTAAGGTACATAGAATAGTGCCTCGCACATAGACACTATTAACTATTAGTATAATCTGTGTATTTTTTTCCCTATCCAACAGCTCTGGTTGGGAATGCCTGCTTGGTACGTAGCGGCCTGCCGAGCCAACGTGAAAAGTGGTGCCATCATGTCTGCTTTATCAGACACGGAGATCCAGAGAGAAATCGGAATCAGCAATCCCCTGCATCGCTTAAAGCTGCGACTAGCAATCCAGGAGATGGTTTCCCTAACAAGTCCTTCAGCTCCTCCAACATCCCGAACTGTGAGTCAGCTTGTGCCCCTCCCTCTCCCAGTGCTGGGCAAAAAGCAGCCTCTCAAAGTCCATAGAGCCAGATTGTGGCAGCACACATTTCAATGTCAGCATGAATTATTCTGGAGAGACTTAGCGTGCTCTTCATTAACCTTGCTGCTACTTTTAATAGATTTTCGAGTGAGGAGCTGTGATTCCGATCAGACTCGAAGGCTGTGACCAAGATACACTTTTGAGCTAGTTTCTAACTAATGTCTAGGTTTTTCTCCCAGGCAACAGGATCCCAAGTTTACTCCTTTTTAGGATGTTCCCTTTAAAACAAAGCAAAACAACAACAACAAAAAAAAAAAAAAAAAAGGAGATGAGCTGTTGGCATTAGTGCTTTCTGAAGATGCAATCCCGAACTCACTACTTCTTACGCAGTTTTCGTAATTATGCAATTATACAGATATTTGATATTTTATAAATACCAAGTGGAAAACCTTCCTTCAAATTCTCTTTGCTTCTCCTTTATAAATCCCTATTCTTCTCATAATTTTGTCCCTATCCTAATGTTGGGAAAGAACAAAATGTCTAAAAGAAAATGTATGCCAGATGACAAATTCATATACTCAGAACAACTCCAAATAATATTCATTCTTTCTTTAGTCCATTACTGAATTACATAATACCTTTTGCTGGTAAAGGATATGATTTCTGGTGTTAACTGAATTTCTCTGGTCACACGTCTTATTGCAGAATAACAAAATATGGAAGAATGAGGTAAATTTGAGATGCGCATAAAAGATAGAAAAGTGGTATTACTTTATTGCAGTTTTCAGACACAAAACTAAACTTGAGTATAGCTTTTTCTCTGTGGTCTTCAACAGTCTGAAAGAATTGGCTTCATGTTTATTGTGTCTATCTTTACATTCCTTCCCAGTATACTAGATTCTAATGCCAAAAATACCAGGACACATTTAAAAAGGTTTTACCTTTCTTGCGTAATTCCATTTTAACTTCTTTCTATGTAAGGTGTAGAAAAAAGATACAATTTAACAAACCTTATGTATAACATTATTTTTAAGTGTCTATAATGTTGCATACTAGAGCTGCCGTGTTACTTCAGCTAAGAAATAACGCAGAGTATGTTTAACATAAAAGCTGAATAGGCCATTAAGATAGGTATTGTAAACCAAATTCAGATCTGATAGAATTTAATTTCCGAGTGAGAGAGAAGCATCACAGTTGGCTTCTATCAACATTCTTTTCCTAAGAGCAAATGCATACATAGTTATTGAAAATGCAAAATTGGAGCATTTGAAGTCCCAATTTCAAGAGGAAAAGTAGAATATATTTTATGATTTTTATGTAGCGCCCAAATTCATCTCTTAATGGAAAATAGAATAATTAAGCACTATTTTTCTAAAAATGTCTAAGTGAACTTAAAAAATTTGAATCACAAACTATTAAAAGTAAGAGCATATTCAGTTGTTTAAAGAACAGTCAAATGTGGAGAGAACTTAGGAGACTCTTCACAGTCTAGTGATCTACCTCAGTTCACCTCAAAGGCTTTATCTCCCCAGGTCAGGATCCCAGTGACGTAGAACTTCTTTCAGCTTGTTAAACTTTCATGCACGTGGGTGATTGTGAGCTTTGGCAATTGCTTTTCTCTCTGCCCAGAACATTTTTCCCACTCCAGGTTCGCCATCCTTTCCCAACTCATCCTTCACTGAATGATTCTTGAATGTTTTTCCTTGAAAAAGCTTTCACTATGCGCCAAAATCTGGTTTACTTCCCTTCCTGCGTTACCACTCCATATATTTATAAAAACCAATTAAAATTTTCTCTTAATTTGTCCTCCACTAAAGCCAACCAAGGATATTATCAGTTTTCCATGGTTCCCAGGCCTTAATTCAGTGCCAGGCAAATTGTAGAGAATAGTCAGTAAACATTCATCTTAAGAATGGTGATTGTGCAAGTCACACTACCAACCGTTACAGAGGTTATAAAATCTGTATGGCCTTGACTTCAGAGAGGCCAACTATGGTAAGGAAAATAAGACTTGCTCACCACTAGGTTTAGTAGGAGATGAGATAGTTTAATTTCTCAGTGTTAGGCAGAAGCAAAGAGTTGTGGATTCCAAAGAAGGGGAAACCATTTCTGGTTGAATAAGGCTTCAAAAAAGAATTAACAGTTCAAAGGTAATCTATTATTATTAAAAATTATTAATTTTGTTTAATATTAAATTTTGGGTAAGACACATTTTCATTCTATTTCCTTTATCTTTTTATACAGATGAATTATTTAACGTCGTACATTATTTTATATTTTTCTTTTAAAACAGTACAGTGTGAACATTTTCCTCATATTATTAATATACAATTATAATATTGTTTAATTGCTGCATAATTCCTTCATGGAAATACCATAATGTATTTAACCAAATCCCCAATATTGGACATTTTGCTTATTTAACAATTTTCATTGTATTCACAATACCATAGTGGATACACACATAGTTGTATTGTTGCATAAACTGATTCTTTCCATAGCAATATTTATGTATAGGGCAGTTATAGGCTTATTACTTTTGAATCTTAATCGCCAAATTGTACTGTGTAACCTTTTCCTCATCCTTTTGTTAACATTGTTACATTGCTTAAATTTATATTTTTATTTATTTATTTTTATTTATTTATTTTTTTTACACATAAACCATATCTTTTATTTGTAAGATTTGTTTAGGTCAAAAGCTCTTTTATATATGTTAAAATTTTTTCATATGCTTATTGATTTAGTTTTTAAATGAATTACCTACTGGTAATCTTTTCCATTTTTCTAAAGGATATAGGAATATTCCTCTTTTTACTAATGTGTAAAAATTCTTTATTCAGAGAGGATATATACCCTTTACCAAATATTGATGCAAGTTACATAAAAGATAAGTTGTATCTATTTGTTTTAAAAATGATCTACTGAATACCTTTTCTTCCATTTACTCCACCCCATGGAAATATTTACTCATTTCTAATACATTTTAAATATGATTTGCTTTGCTTATAAATTTCTAGTAATGAATCCACTATATAAAGTGAAGACGAAAGCATCTTAAAGTCATCACCTAAGATTATATATTAGGATCCACATTTTATTTTATTTTCTATTTTATTTTTATTTTTAGAGGAGGTTGGGGGCGGAAGGAGAGGGAGAAAGAGAATCTTAAAAAGGCTCCAGGCCAAGCACAGAGCTCAGTGCGGGGATGTTATCGTGTCTCCCAGAACACTGTAATTAATTCAGACCATAGAAGTGTTTCTGTGTGTTCAGGTTTGGGTTCAGGTTCCTCAGTCAGGTGTATCTTGCTTATTTCCTCAAATTTTCAAGAGAAAAAGACAAGGTCATTTACTTAGGCTTTTTTTTGTAAACTGAACGGAACTTCTGTCTGATTCTGCCTCCTTTCCTGTCTGCACGAAATGGGCCAGACCACCCAAAGGAAAATCTAATATTTACATTTATTATTTTCTTGGGTCAGCCCTAATTTTCCAGCTTTCTGTTTCTTCTTCCTGAGCTGCTGTTACTATGAAAAGTCTCTTACCTAATAGAATAGGGATGGAGATACCAGTTCATTGAAACATTTGGTTAAAGAGGGATGTCATAAAGAATAAGTACATGCTTTAAATATTTTATCTTCAATAAAAATAGGTAAATGTTCAGGCACTTTCAAATTTAGATGAAACACTTAGGACTTTTCTTTGAGTACAAGTCCAATGCCTGGAGTTCTACATTATCTTTCTTTTATATCTTCATCCATAAAACATCATCAATTTTTCTAGTTTGAGTTTCTTTTTAAAGTGATAATTTCAAGATACTCAAAAGGCTATTTGAGTGCAGGATCCTCCTGTACATTTACAATCTTTTCCCCAGACTTTGATAAAGTTGTATCTCACTGTAACGTGTTATAAGATTTGCCTATATTTGTCTTTCCAAATAATTCAACTCAGCATTCATATAAGTGAAACTTATTTTCACTTTATGTAATATTTATTTAAACTGCCTAGTTAAAAAAATAGTGCAGTAGGTAAAAATAGGTTTGGGAACACAGAATTCAGCAAATTCAAGCAGAAATGTAAAGCATAAAATAAACATCAGTCAGCACAATATACGTTGGAAACAGAGCATTTATGAAACGAAGGATTTACTGGAGTGAAGATTGCTTAATAAAATTTCTAAAGAAATTGTGGTAAATTTCTAATGAAATTGTGATGATATCCAACATCAGTGGATGCCTAAGTGTCAGGTGCTGTTCGAAGTGCTTTACATGTTAAAACTCATTTAAGCCCCACTACAAGAGCACTATGAGATAGGTACTTTTTTTTTTTATCTGTTGTATAGATCGAAAAAAACTACTGTACAGAGAGGTTAAGTGACTTGTCTAAGGTCACACCTCCTTGTGGTTTGCCCCAGAGTTTATGCTACGATTAGATACACCCTCCTCCTTCCTGCATCAGCCTGTTTTCTTATCTTTTACAGCATTCTTCCAGTCTGCTTTGGTTCCCCTTTTCATTATTACTAACCTCATAATAAAGTGAGGTGCAATTGTGCAAATGCTAGTCTTCATATAATGAGAAATATTTCTCTTCTTATATTGAGAAACATAAAATCAGATGGGGAGAAATGTGGATCTGGGCCATTCGAATGTGAAAAGTAAATGTCAAGTTTATTTACTTTGCAACTCAATTATCAAATAGAATAATACTGCAAAATGACCTAGGAAGTAACAGAAGTTACTTCCAGGTAGGTAAGGTTTAGGATTATCCCGAGGTCTTGCTGCTTTACTTATTTTCTATTTCTGCCAGCAAGAGAAGTGATTATTTTCCCATGATTAATCTTCATGAGTTATCCCTTAAACTAATTTTAATATTTATTTTTGTGCTGTAACTCTCTCCTGAATGATTTAATTAGGTAAGTGTTTTAATCCTGAACATCCTTTAGGAATTTTCCTCCTAGTTCTCATTTGATAATACTATCTACGTATTCTTCTCCGATGGGACTAAGGTGAGGCAATGAAGGCAGGTCAAGTACAAAATTGAGGGAGGCATGCACTGTCAGTTGCTGACCTTGCATTTGCACAGCCATGAAGGCCCTCTAGCTATTCTCTAAGATATTCTCTTCGCTGAAATGCTTGTGCTCTGCAGCACCCCTTTATGACTTACCCAGGTGAAAGTTCCATACCTTTAGCAAGTGGCGAGGAGAAAGAAATCTCTGAGTAATTGACTTAGGGTGCATAGACTTGCTTATAAAATCAACTTGTTGAAACCTCGATGAATGTCTAAATGACTGGGTTGTGCAGAAGCTATTTTATGAGTTACTTTACAAGATGCTAGAACAGATAGTGCTCCTCACAAGTAAAACTACAGGTCAAAAGAGAACAACTAACACACAAACTAAGGAAAGGTTGCCAGCCGAACTTTAGAAAATTGCCCTCAGTATATATTATTTTGCATGTGAAGCTACATATAATGCCCTGGCTTCCAGCATCTTGCCCGTTCCAGAATATGATGATAGACTGGCCAATATAGACTTTAAGATAAACTCTGAAGGGGATTATACATGTACGAATTCCAGTATGAGATCATACTGGTCAAGTTTCTTACAGTAGGAGGGAGATCTTTATTATTTGGATTCACAGTTAACATAGAAGCTACAGAAATCATTGTAAAACGAGACTGGCGTAAGTGGATTTCAGGTAACCATCACAGCAGCTCACTTTGAACAAACAGTACAGCCATTCAGGTGAAGCACTTTGGTCACTGGGTGTAAAGAGTATGGGACGTGTGAGTGTTAAGTTCTTTTTAGTATAGTACACTTGTCACAAAGTTAATAAAAGCAATTTATCCCAAGTGATTTAATGGTTCGGACATCCATATGCCTCTGTCTGTTTATATTGAGCACCATTGCCAAAAGCTGGGAGTAGAGGGGAGGGTCTCTTATAACATAGGTGACTCCAGTATTCAAAATAGTTTCTAGGTGCACGTGGTTTTATCTTATAGGGAAAAACTCAGATATACTGTAAATTCCAAAATGGTAGGAAAATGAGAATTTTACACATATAAATTTTACATATATGATGGCTGTCCTCTGGGATTTTTTTAAGTAAGCTCTATGCCCAAGGTGGGGCATCAATCCCATTTGTTACTCAACTATACATATGTTCTTATTTTATATTATGCATTACTCATATATACATATATAATTCTCTTCTAAATGAGATTTCTCTTATATTGAATTATACTTATTTAGTTTATATGTCGTTATTTTTCAAATTATACTAAATTACATAATTTATAACAGAAGGAAAATTAAAAAGTACAATGTGTTGGTAGAAGAGGCCAGAAAGAGTTACGGTGGAGGCTTATGTTGGGGCATCAGTTTTGCTACTTCCAATCTAGACCCCTTCCAAAACAAGTAATAAGCAATGCATAGGATATAAATTTCATTGTAACTATAGGATGGACGTACTTGGACAACCTCGCAATGTTCATACGGATTTCCCAGGAAAATCGTGGAATTTAATGGGAAGTGGTTCCCAGTGGTCATTCCCATCAACAATATGTCAGATCTGTATGTTACTAACTGGACTTTGGTTTAGAGATTGTGCATTATTTAGTGTATAGAGCAAATATCATGGGTTATCTTATTTAGAAAGCAAATGAGACTTTATAAAAGAATAGTGCCTGCTAAAAGGAAAATTTCCTTTTACACCATGTTCTTCTCTATAATGGTATAGGGTACTGCTGAGAAATTGGGAATCCTAGGTTTTGTAATTTCTGGCAGCATTTAGTAAGGTTGAAAAAAATACCCTTTAAATTAAAAGTAGCATTTCACTTCTTTTTGCTCTGTAAGAATATCGGAAAACAACATACTTAGGGAATTATAAAAGGAAGAAATCATTTGGGAAAAGCTGATATTAGTTTCCAGACAGGTGATGATAGTGCTTTCCGCTTTGTACTGACCACCAATTTTCTCTTTTCAAGGACATGGAAGAATCAAAACTTTGTGAATGACATACTGGTAATTGCACAGCAAAGTACCTGTGCCTTTGTTTTCTGAAGAAAAACAAATACATTCCTCTACAGATCAAATTTAATCAGTTCTTTATGATTACAAAACAAAAAAAATGGATCCAATAGCTACCTACCCTCGAAATGCAAATCTTGGTGTAGCCTTTTTGCTGATTAATAATCACAGGAGCATCATTTTAAATCTATCCCACAGGAGCTTCACAGCATACCTCTTTCTATTTAATCTTTTTAAGTAGAAGAAAAAGGAAGCTGTGAGCAGACCAGCAATGCTGTCTCTCCTGTGCATGTTGTAGAAGCAGGAACACAGTCCTGTTGCCGTGGGGCTGGTAACTTACAGTTCTGCTGCCTTTCTTCTTTACCACTGCTTCCTTCCTGTGGACCCACTGCTCCCCCTGGGCCTCCTCCCTAGCCTTCAGGCAACGTTTGGGTGACCCATGAAGAAATGGAAAATCTGGCTGCTCCAGCAAAAACGGTTAGTCTTACGGCTTTGTTGAACATGAAGAAAAGTCCTTTGGCTGCTGTTGGGATGAGAAACTATTGTGTGTATGACAGATCAGAGTAATGGGTATGTTTACATAGTGAAACGAATGAAAACTAACATTTTTCGTTAAGGTTTCATTTTATTGCACTTGGACATTGTTAATGAAGCAGGGCTAGATGGTCATAATGTGGTTAAATCGGAAGAGTTAGTAATATGCGGGCAATAATCAAGAATTTTACAATGCTTATTTATCCACTTTGCAGCACTGGGAATTTTTAGTAACAGATATCACTTAGTATTGGGCATATTCACAGGGAATGCATGTTATCAAACCCAATTAAACGTGTAATAGAAAAGTTCAGATTGGACACTCCTTTTTTTTCTTTCACTTTTTTAAAAAAAGATTTATTTATTTATTTGAGAGAGGGAAAGAGGGGAGGGGTAGAGGGAGAGGGAAAAAGAGAGGGAGAGATAATCCCAAACAGACTCCCCGCTGACCATGGAGCCCAGTGTAGGCCTCAATCTCACACGACCCTGAGATTGTGACCTGAGCTGAAATCAGGAGTCAGATGCTTAACTGACTGATTCACCCAGATGCCCCAAAGACTCATTTTTAATATAATCATTTAGTTTCTTGTACTTAACCAATACAGAACTTAAAACTCCACCCCTCTATAAAATATTCTGTTCATTTGATATTCAAAGCACAGGCTTAAAGAAATTTTTAGTGACTTTGATTATAATTGTCAGCTTTTGCAAATACGATATTACATATAGTCATTTTTCATTTAAAGTAATGAAAGTTGGGTATGTCATACATTTTATTCTTAGCAGCTTCTTTTAATTTAATGTCCTTTTGGTTGTATCCGTATGGGAAAAATTGATTATCTAGTTTATGAAGGATAAAAATGCCAATGTCATTTTCTAACTATATTTCTAGCTCAGTTTGTTGGGTTTGGTTTTACTCTTGTTTACCTTTGTTTGTTGTTGACCATTGCTGAAATCTATTTGATTACTGCAAAGCTTTGTTAGAGGGAAACAGTTACTTTTTGTACTTCATTAATTTACTTTATGTTAGATTTTTTTCATTACGTGTGTGTGTATATGTATGTATGCATACATTTACATGTATTGTATACTTGTATATATATATATAATCAGAAATTTTTGTTGTAGCGTTTTTTTATATTTACATTTGGAAAACAACATACTTTTAAGAATTAAAAAAAGGTTTGGAATGACCAGATCAAAAGTATCATGAAAAGTCCACATGTCATATGTGCGTCTGTTTAATTGGAATTGACTAGAAACTATGTGGTTGCTCTTGAACTGCTAAATTGATTACTGTGGATTTAAATAAGAATCAGTGTATTTATCTACTTAAGTCATAATTAACATTTTCAATAACAAACAATTTTGCTTCCGCTAGAATAATTTTTACTGTCTTCATTTGAGATTAATTTATATTTATCTGCTTTATTAATCATTCCCTGCTGCTAACACAGAAAGAATCTGAGGAAGGAAGCTGGGCCCAGGTAGGAAATTCATATGCTCTAAAATAATATCATTTAGTACTCTATGAGGATATAAAGTAAGAAACTGTAGTATGTCATATTATAAATCTTACTTAGCTTAAGGTTAGGCTAATATGTATATTTGAATCTGTTATGTTTAATACTATATATGTCTTTTTAAATCGCCATATTTTGCAAAGAAAATGAGTATCATTTTATATTTGGCCTCTTTCAAAGGGAAATTTTCTTTCATTTTCAAAAGAATGAACTATAACTTAAATCTCTCTGAAATTGCCCCTGAATATATTTAATCAGGAATCATTCAAGCTGGATATAAAAGGGGGTGTTAAAAAAAAACCTTAGGAAACATATGCTTTAAAGTGTAATGGAAAGCGTGGGCGGCCTGGGGTCGAAGGCTGTGTGTCAGCACTGAGACTGCAGGTCTGATGTCCCTTCCATTAACGGAGGTGGCGATATGAGACAGGCATCTGTAGTCTAAACAAGCATGTGTGTTTCCAAGGAAGCTGCACATTTTTAAGCATTTCCACATGACATACAACCAAAAGAATTAGCACGTGTGATCACGCATCTGATTCAAACCTTTGACTAATAAGGAAAACTTGGTAGTTATTACTAGGACCTATATTTAAACCTTCAGTAAATTAGGGTGGTATTTGGTTTTGATTTTGGTAAGAATTTCATCCTTCTTAAGAACACACAAAAGAAAGGGAGCACCGAAGACTTTTATTAGAAATACATGTTATAATTACAAGTGTGAATTTGTTGTAACATAAAGAACTGAATAAAAGATGCTGTAAAATTAGTAGATAGTAATAGTCCTTTTTAACAATTGGTTTAGAGGTGATGGTTGACTTTGGTTTTCATTTTGGCTGTCATGAACAAAGCTTGGTTAGATGAGTTCGCTCATATTGTTGTATTAAATAACTAGATTATTTGTCTTTGTATTTTGACGACACCCTGCTTCTTAAATACAGAGTCTATACTGGCTGATTTCTAAAAGAGACTGATTCTTTCCAATGACATTTATGGACCACTGGCTGCATGCTTCACTAGATATCAACAGTGTCCACACAAAGCTTCAGCATTCAGTCTCTCTACCCTTGTTGCTCCTTTCTCTATTTGTTTACCAAGGTTTCTATTTTCACATTGAGATTTGCCATTATACCACAGCAATGGTAGCAGTAGCACTGAAGAGAAGAAAATGGTGGAGTATTAACTGACAGATAAAAATCAATTAAATTAAATAAACTTACCTATACAAAGAATCTTTAAGCTCAGCATTTATATTATACCATTAATTCTATTTTTTAATTTAAAAATGCATATTTGTATAGAATATAATTTCTTTTGAGAATACAAAACAAACACAATCATGTTCTGTAAGCAGGTACCACGATACATGTACCCAGAGTTCCATTTTGTCAAATTAAATCAAATATTTAAAGGCTAGATATTATTTCTGCTTTTTTCCCATATATCATAGTAATTAAATGTCGGTTGTAATAATATGCAATATCCTCCTATTACCATCTCATTTTATTGGCTAAGAAACTTGACTGCTATAAAACAATTCTAGTGTCCGGTTTTTCTACAGACTCTGGCTTATGGAGATATGAACCACGAGTGGATTGGAAATGAATGGCTTCCCAGCCTGGGGTTACCTCAATACAGAAGTTATTTTATGGAATGCTTGGTAGATGCAAGAATGTTAGATCACCTAACAAAAAAAGATCTCCGCGTCCATTTAAAAATGGTGGATAGCTTCCATCGGTAGGTTTTTTTTTCCAAACAGTAATTAAAATGAAACAATAAATAATGTATATATTACTAGAACAAAAAGATGTCTAGGATATAGAGAATTATGCTATTCACAACATCTCTGTGCATATACTTGGCAAATATTTTCATGCAGCAAATTGTAGTGACTAATATAGAGCTGTGTACATATTATGAGTTCAAAGTTTATGGAACCACACATGTACACAATGCAGTGTAAATCTTTTTTTTTTCTGTATCTTTAGGAAATTCCATGTTTGTGATTTGTATCTATGTATGTTTTTATATTGGGAAATTATTTATTAAGATTAAATTAAGTCAGTTTCAACTCTATAAATATATATATTTATAAATTATATAAATTAGGCATATATTAGAAAAAATTTGAGAAGGAATTCTTCTCTGAAGAAACTTTCTTTGTTTTCATATAAATCTTTTAGTATTTTTATCTGTGCACTAATTTTCAGAAAAAAACACTGAGTGGATTGTGAGACAGCCATAAGGACCCATGAATAAAATGCACCCTCTTTTTTCAAGTTGTTTACTATCTAGGGGGGAAGAAGAAGCTTGTTGTAATACCATGTCATAAATGTCATGCTGATATCTTTGTATGTTATGTGAGAAATTATCAGTTGGATTATGATTCTTTTTTGTTCACTTCAAGTTTTTATTTATTTATTTTTAAAAAGATTTATTTATTTATTTATTTGAGAGAGAGAGCACACCGAGCAGCGGGGAGGAGCAGAGGGAGAAGGAGAAGCAGACTCCCTGTTGAGCAGGGAGCCCGGTGTGGGGGCTCAATCACAGGACCTTGGGATCCTGACTTGAGCCAAAGAACTAACCCACCCAGGTGCCCCTCAAGTTTTCATTTAAATTCCAGTTAGTTAACATATAGCATAATACTAGTTTCAGGAGAATTTATACTTCATCACTTACAGACAGCACCTAGTGTTCATCACAAAAAGTGCCCTCCTTAATACCCATCACCCATTTAAGCCTTCCCCCACCCAATTCGCCATCAACCCTCAGTTTGTTGTCTATAGTTGAGTTTCTTTTATGGTTTCATAAATAGTTTATTATGATGATAAATTAATAAATATAAATCTAGATGATTTTGGCTTGCAAACCGCTATTTGTTCACATCCTGTCCAACGTTTAATTAGCGACTGAAACGAAAATGGTATAAAAAATCAGATATGTTGATGACATAAAGTTAGGATAAAGAGATAATAATTGGAGCTCTTCAATTAAACTTACGGAGATGTTTTGAATCTTAATACAGTTGTTGACACTGTTTGATTAAATTTAATAGAGATAGGTATGATGTAGTTTTTAAAAACCATTAAAATTTTGGATGGGAATCCATGACTTCGAAGTAGATCAAGTGAAAAAGATATGATTTATACTTGGCACAAAAATCTCAGTTTTGGTTAATGGCCGACAGGACATATTTAGACTGTGTTTATTGTCAGACTCAGTAAAGTTCTGCCATATGGTGAGATGACAATAAGAAACTGTATTAATAATAGGCATTAAATTGTTATTGATAAAGTGTTAAGAGTCTGGTGGGAAAGTTGAATTAATTTTTAAAAATATATTTAATTTATTTTTTTTTATTTTGAAAGAGAGAGAGGGAGAGAGAGCAAGTGAGCCCTCGTGCAAGCTAGGAGGAGGGGCAGAGGGAGATGGAGAATCTTAAGCAGGCTTGACTTCCAGTGTGGAGCTGAATGCGGGGCTCAATCCCACAACCCTGAGACATGACCCCGAGATTATGACCCTGAGACCATGACCCTAGCTGAAACCGAGAGTTGGACCCCCAACTGACTGAACCACCCAGGCACCCTGAAAAGTTGAATAAATTAAAGACATTTAGCTTGGATAAGGATAGACTTTAGATGTTTTCCTATGTTTTGATATTATTACATGATGGAAGAATAATATTTGCTCTGTCGAACATGTACTTTTCTAGTTAAGATAAGTGTAGATAGTAGGGTGAATGATTTCTGTTCAATGGAAAGAACCTTTGTATGACTCTCAATTACCCTATTGTATACACATTATTAGGCAATGAGTTCCCTGTCACAGAACTCAAATTTTGTGTGGTTGTATTAGATTTTCAAATACTAGAATCTTTGATGATATATTTGTGCCTGTTTCCCATTCTTAACTAGATTGACTTTTAATTGTTTTACATTATAGTTAAAATTACTATTACAATAATCAAGGTTTTTTTTTTTAATAAAAATTACTGAAATAGTGGGGTTCTCTTGGTTCAGGGAAATACACAAGCTTCATCTTTATGCTATGCTTAGTTCTGACTTAAAGCAGGTAGAACTGACTGCATAGAGCATCCCACTGTCATTAGGGCCCAGTTTTCCATCTGATAGACATTGATGTAGTAATATATATCCTTCTTATAGTACGATTTTATATTATGTATAAAAACTTGGCAGAAATGAGCCAAGAGCCATTGGTTTAACCTCACGCTACCTAATGTCTGTGGCTTTTATTACATCAGTATTATCTGTTTTTCCACTACATTAGTTTGCTGGGGCTGCCATAACAAAATACCACAGACTGGGTGGCTTAAATAACAGAAGTTGATTTGCTCACAGTTCTGGAATCTAGAAGTTCAAGATCAAGGTGTCAGCATGATTGGTTTCTTCTTCTTGGCTTGCAGATGGCTGACTTCTTGTGTCCTTACATGATCTTTCCTCAGTGTGTGCACTTTCCGGGTTTCTCTGCGTGTCCAAACTTCCTCTTCTTTTTTTTTTTTAATTATTTATTTATTTATAATTATTATTTTATAATTTATATATTATATTAATAAATAATAAATATTATTATTTATTTAAGAAAGCTGTACACCAAACGTGGGGCTCAAACTCACAACCCCAAGATCAAGAGTCACACGCTCTTCTGACTGAGCCCACCAGGTGCCCCCAAATTTCCTCTTCTTATGAGGACACCTACCAGTAAGACTAGAATAGTACCCACTCTAAGGGCTATATTTTAATTTAATTACCTTTTTAAAAACCTATCTTCAAATATAGTTATATTCTGAAATACTGAGAGTTAGGTCTTGAACATTTGAATTTGAGGGAACATAATTCAACCCATAGCACTTTGATTTTTTCCCATTTCTTCTGATTTTGAAATATTTTAACTCAACATTGTCCTTATTAAAATGCAAGGCCTAGAAATCCATCCAGTGCTTGGGTGTAAGCTGGCCAGTGTGTATGGCTAAATTTGTGTGTATTTCTAAACAAGAAATCAGTAATAACAATGCTCTTTACTCTTGAAGCCTAGAAATTCTTTTTTCCTATTGTACTCTTTCACGTCTTTTATATTTAATATCACCATGTCTTTCTTCTTTCTTCCCTCTGAACATCTTTAGTGTCTGGATTTTCTTTTTATGTTCATGGCAGTTGTCCTTTCTGTGCCCTTTATTTTCACAGCATTGACCCCTTAATTGATTTCCCTATCCTTAGGTTTACCTATTCTCCCCATCTCCAATTTTCCTGCCAGGTTAGTCTTCTTACACTGAAACCAAGAAAACATTTATGATCAATTCTTTTTGCTGTGAAAACCATCCAAATAGTTCTCTATCACCTAGATATATTCCACACTTACACTGAATGCAGGCTTTCCATAATGTTACCCCATTCTCCATATGTAATCATATTCCTCCTTACTTCCTGGCATGGATTTCCAACTCTGTACAGTATGTTTCACTATCACCACATATTTAAAATTTCATTGGCAAACCTGTGTTCATGGAGCTCCATTTTCTTTAATAACCCTATCTCTGCTACCTGACCTTTAAGGATCTGATCAGTTTTCTGCTCTTCCACACTATCCTTTCCACACAGAATTTCATTATCTGCTGACTTATTTCTTTCACATACTCTGTATCACTGAGAGGGGGTAGCTATTCATTTTGGTATGTGGTTCTCTGTCTAACTTTAACTTATTCATGTGTTTATATTTTTTTCTCATCAGCTTAAGAAGAAAGTATTCATTTTTTATAAATTCCTTCCTTTCATCATAATAGTAGCTTTAAATTCTTTCCAAATGAGAAAAATGTTCATTTGTCTACACATAATGTCAAAATAGCTTGATGGAAGACAAAGACATGGATGAACAACATAATCCACAGTTATTTTCAAGACTATGGTTTTCTTATTTTGAAATTAATATTTTTACTCTTTATAAACATTGTGTGCTTCAAATAACTGTAGTTTGTTGCCCACCAGTACTAAAAGATTTAATTATAAATGTAATTTATTATTCTGTTGCCCTCAGAAGTAGTGCATAGTGTTCACTATCTATGCTTAATCAAAGAACCTTTATTATCTGCTGAGTAAATTCAATGTGTTTTCTTCTTTTAAAAAAAAAAATAACAGAACAAGTTTACAGTATGGAATTATGTGCTTAAAGAGGTTGAATTATGACAGAAAAGAACTAGAAAGAAGACGGGAAGCAAGTCAACATGAAATAAAAGGTAGTATGTCTTTCTTTCATATCAAATGCCTTTTTTTCTGGGGTTTTTAGCTTTCACTTTTATGAACCCCAAATGTTCTATATGTTACAAGGTCACTAAGTAGCATAACTATGCCACCACTTAGAATACTGTTATCATTATTTCTTTTTCATTGCTTTTATGAAACATTAAACGTAAAAATAAAAGGGGTACTGTCACTTTATAAGGTGAATATCCCATCTAGGACATATTCTTGATTTTTTTAAAAATTGCATTGACCCTCTTATGAACAAATGAATCATGAACAAATGATTATGAACAAATGAATAGAGATTTACTCCTCTGAACCTATTAATTATACATTCTGTTTGTCCTAAAGATATCTTCAGGTAGATATTTTATTCAAGCTTTTAATAGAACATTCTCATATGATTCAGAGAAATATGGTATATAATTTATTTATAGCAGTTCACCTTTGGTTTTTATCATTTGAATTTTCTTTCAGTGCTTAGAAATTTTATTTTTGTACTATGGTTACAGAAAATATACAGGGATTTTATATAGATGTTACACAGAGATTTCCCATCTATAAATGAGACTAATGCATTAATAATTTTAGCTATAATTGTTAAGTCAAAGAAATGATTTAGAAGCATTGCTAATTGCTGCAACTATTGTGTGTACAAAAAGGTTTGATTTGAATAAGAAAAGACACTCCCTATTACAGATTAGAAAAGTATTGTATTTAATAATTAATCCTCTAAATGTTGAGAAGTACCTTAATATACAGGGGAAAGAATTGTTTAAAAGAACATGTTAGATCCTATATTTATTAGACACCACTTTACTTTTATTACTGTTGTTGAAAGAAAATTTCATTGTCGGGTATATATATCTATGGATCTTTTTCAGTAAAAATAATCAGTCCACTTATGTCCATTTATAAGGAAAAAATTTCTCATTAAGGGAAATATCACCAAATTTTTTGTGGAAGATTTTGGATACAAGCAATGTTTCCATTTACTCTTCCCCAGGAGTTGATATGTGGGAGCATTTCATCAAATTCAATAGATGTTTGTACATTAACTGTTCAGTTAAGCATGAATCTGTTTTCACTTCACTTTCTTTGGGGCTCACTTTTTTAGGGGGGCTCACTTTAAATATGAAAATAGTATGTACTGCATGTTATGTTACCCTTTTCTTCCTATCCAACTTTAGCACTGTTTTATTCTTTAGGATTATCTTAAACTTCTATCGTTTTCATTTGTGATAAACAATGTCAGAAATTACTTTTATCTTTGGCAGTTTAGGGACAGCACATTAATTCTAGTAGAATGGGCTTGAATGCACTTGAAGGTGATTGGTTAATATGTTTTTCTGTATACGAGTCATTGGAGAGTAGATAGACACACAATGGATTTCTTGTAACAGTTCATTTGATTCATTACTTAGGAGCAAGAAAGTGTTTTTGCATTATCAAAATTGAGTTGTTTAATTTCACTTTATTTTGGGGCCCTAGGAAATTGTAAGTTGTTTTCAGTACTTTGTCATTCAGTTGAATTGAAATTTGGGAACAAATAGATCAAAGAAAGACCTTAGAAAGAAGTCTATGCTTGACCTAACAAAAGATGTTATAGCTTATAGCACACAAATAGATTTTACCCATGGGATACCACTTTCTGATTTTCTTTCTGAAGTATTTTTTCCAATTAGATTTTATTACACTTGGTCTCACCACATGGAATGCTTCATATATAGGTAGAAGTAAAAGAGAAGGAGAAATTACCCATTTGGCCCTATACCAAATATTGTATTAGTATTTGGCAGCTACTAGTTAGAACATAGCCCTGAAAAAAACTGCTGTGATTCACTAGGATTGTACACAGAGAGCTCCATATGATAGGTGGCTGTGAGTGAGATCATAAATAGCCCCAGTTTCCTATAACTGATCCAATGACATTTGCAGGAATAAGTCTTGATGCTGATGAGGGGTCTCTGTTATTATCTGAAGTGTTAATTAACCTTGACCTTAATAAACAGCTTTCTGAAATGAGGGGACCATGTGAATATCAAGAATGTACTAACATTTAATTTGTTGCTAGGAAATAGTCAACACTGATGTCTAGCCATTTATTGTTGCGGTCAAGAGGATCCTTACAAAAGCTTTAAAGTCAGGGCATAAATTTTTCTTGAAAATAGATTTATAGAAAGGGATCTGATTTATAAAATTAAAAAAGACCATATTGCTGTTCAAAAGGAATAAAGTTTAGATTAGTGCTTTATTTACCTTCACTTTATAAATAAATGGATTATTTTCTATTTATAATTTTATAAATTTGAGGGCTCTTAGCTACAGGTGTGGCAATGGAATTTTTAATGAAGATATATTTGCAGAAATCTGGTAAATACAAATGTCTTGTCTATATTTGCAAAAATACAATAAATACAAATGTCAAAATATAAACCCATCTCTAGAAAAGAACAAGCACTTCCAACTTACAGATCCACTTCATGCAAAGAAAACTGGACAGTTTTGTTATTTTTTGAGGAAACCGTTGTAGCATTTCTTTTAAAAAATATTGCACTTAGTGAAAGCAATTGGAGAACTGACGCTGTCAGCCATACATACCTGCCCAGTTTTTGAAGTGCAGGTTTTAGTGCAAACAATAGTTTGAATCAATCAGTTGTTATCAACAGCAGCTGATTAATTTAACCACAATATAATACTAACCAATTTATATCCCATTTTCTGAGATTTAACATCTCATTGGAACAAGCTAATGAAAACTCAGAGGAAAATATATACTTTAGGAATGACCCAGGGAGACCCAGGGAATGAGTGTATGTGTGTCTGTGTGTGTGTGTGTGTACTATAAAATTTTTCTATATAGTAATCATTTTAAGAAAGTCTTTTGCCTTGTTGAAGACATGGAGAAAGAAAGACCCATAAGTGTAAGGGAGACAATAAACATCCTTCTCCCTAAAGAAATTCATTCTGCTTTGGCTGAAACAGAAACGGTAATAAGACTGGGAAGTGGGCATTATGAGTCTTTCTTCACATGTTCCTTGTTAACTAAAAAAAATAAGGATTAGAAAAGGTATATAAAAAGTCCAAGTAATCTAATGATATGCCATATAATTCAAATTAATATGTGAATTTAGCAGGGTCTGTATATAAAAATTCAATATGGCTAAAAAGAAATGAACTACCAAACCGTGCAAAGACATGGAGGGAGCATAAATGCATACTGCTAACTGAAAGAAAAGTACTACATGATTATACTGTGAGAATCATACCATATGATACCAACCATATGGCATTCTGGAAGAGGTAAAACTATGGACACAGGAAAAATTGGTCAGTGATTGCCTGCTGAGTGGAGAGGGAAAGATAAATAAATGTTCCACAGGGGATTTTTAGAGCAGTAAAACTATTCCGTATGATAATGTAATGATGAATACATGTCATTATACATTTGTCTAAACCTGTAGACCTCACCAAGAATGAACCCTAATGTTAGCTGTGGACTTGGTGTCAGTGCAGGTTTGTCTAAGGTAACAATGGAGCACCTGGTGAGGGATTTTATAGTTAGGAAGGCTGTGCATCTATAGGGGCAGGGGCTATATGCAAACACTGTGCTTCCCACTCAATTTTGCTGTGAACTTAAAAATACTCTTAAAAATATAGGCTATCTTAAAGTTTCAATAGAAAAAAGCTACTATATTTCCCAAAGTATTCTTTATACTTTTTCTGGAAAACAACAGAAATATATTGTCTCACAATTCTGGAGGCTGAGTGAAGGTGTCAGCAGGGTTGGTTCCTGTTAAGGGCTGTGAGGAAGACCCAGTCCCATGCCTATCTCCTACTTTCTGGTGGTTTTCTGTCAGTCTTGATGTTTCTTGACTTTTAAACATATCACCCTGATCTCTGCCTTGATCTTCATGTTGTTTTCCTTGTGTGCATATCTTATTTCCAACTTTCCCCTTTTCAGAAGGAAATCATCATATTGGATTGGGGCTCACCCTAATAATCTTATTTTAACTAGATTACTTAATTAAAGAACGTATCTCTAAGCAAGGTTACATTCTGAAATAGTAGGGATTAAGACTTCAACATAGGAGGACACAACTTAATCCATAACAACAACAAATTTACCATAATGGCTAAAAACAAGCAAATAAAACAAAATATATGAAAAATACAGAGTATTGGTAAAGATGCAGATTTTTTATACATTGCCATTGGAGGTTTAAATTGTGAAAGCAGAATTTATTTAGCATATATATGGGTATTCAAAGCAGTACTATCCTTAATAACCCACAGTGGAATCTAGCGAAATGTCCATCAACAGAATGGATCAATTGTGGCATAATTATACAATGGGATACTAAGTAATGATGAAAATGAACAAGAGACTTCTATTTTCATAGCACAGATGAGTCCCATACTGAGTGAAAGACACAGACACAAAAGTACGTATTGTACAATTTCATTTATAAAAAGCTAAAAAATCAAACCTCAAAAGCAAAACTAATCGGTGCTAAGAATAGTTAGAATACTGGTTACTGCTGACGTGAGGACAGAGACTGAGAACATGACATGAGGGAGCCCCTGTGGGGCAGAGGTATCACTCTATCGCTTTAATGGTATGCACAGACCTAACCTGATTATAAGTGAACGCATTAGGACAAATGAGTAATGCTTTTGAAAAACTTAAACAATATATAAATACTCTCTGCCCCCCACTTGTGACTTGACTGAGTGCTTGATTTTTGCATTAGTATGTGATTGAAAAATAATGAATTGACAAAGTAGTGGGCTAAGTAGCAAACTATGGCATCCCCGTTCTATCTTACTAGTAGTTCAGTCCTTCAATTTATTGCTTCAGGTAAAAGAAAAAAATATCTGTAGTCCATATTCAATATTTAGCTAGGTTAAAAACACTGATGAAGAACCTTATTAGCTTCTCATTTTGCTGTCTTTACTGAAGAGCTATGTATCAAGACACAAATGAGAAATGTCCCCATCTGGTGATAAAATCATTGAACTTCAGACAGACCCCTAGAGCTCTAGAACGGAAACAGGAAACACTTTGAGACATTGTGTTCTGAGTGATGGAAGTGCTTTTCAGTGATAACAAACACTCTTCCAATGACAACTTTTCTAGGCTGAAAGTAGCATAGGTGAATTATGAAAACGGTAAATACATGCAACACAAGGGGCCAGGTACATCAACGAGTGGATAAAGAAATCGGCATAAATGCTGACTTGGCCAGACACCTCTGGCTCATTTCAGCCAGTAGGTTTATTTATCATGCAAAATACTGCAGTCTAAAATGATGCACCTCTTTTCCTAGATGTGTTGGTGTGGAGCAATGATCGAGTTATTCGCTGGATACAAGCAATTGGACTTCGAGAATATGCAAATAATATTCTTGAAAGTGGTGTGCATGGCTCACTTATAGCCCTGGATGAGAACTTTGACTACAGCAGCTTAGCTTTATTACTACAGATTCCAACACAGAACACCCAGGCAAGCCCCTTTATGCTGTCGTTGCACTGTGTCCGAATTTATATAACGATAAACTAAACTTTTAGGGAAAAAATAAAAGTTGGCTGTGTATTCATGATTCCTAGTGAGAGTTAGCTCAGCTCAACCTTTGAAATGTGTCATTGGGGCTTTAATTTCAAGCCACTGGATTTCTAGCCAAAACAAAATCATAAAATTAAGCAGGAAAAGGGATTTAGAGGTTATGTAGTCCAACCTTCCACCTGGATGACAGATTTCCCAAAACAATATCCCTGGCAGATGGCTTTCAGTCTCTGTTTCTCTGAAAGGCGTTCATTTCTATTTTCATGTCTGAATTAGACAATTAGCAATGAGGATGCCGCTGATTCCCCAGCCTGGATAATTACTTGAAATCATCAGAGTTCCTTAAAAACTTAAAAGAAAGCCTGCAAACTTCATCACGGGCCTAAGAAATCAGATATCCAGAGATAGGGTATAGGAATCCTAAGTATCTAAAGTTCCCCCCAATAATGATCATTGGCCAGGTCTGAGAAGAGATGTGATTAAATGTCACACATAGATGTGGTAAAAATCTGGCAGTCGACTTCACTTTTTATTTTGTTTTTATATATTGCAAAGTTTACATAAAATACTCACTTGGATTAAAGTAACAAAGTGACGTCAGTGCCCCTTGACCTCAGACATGTATGTGAGGCTCTCTCTCCATTTGTCCACAGACTAAAGAAAATTGCTCTGCCTTCTATTTACAACTAAAACTTACAATGACTTGTAGACATGGAGGACTAAAAACTTAAGCCCCCATAAATAAAATAGGATTTGTAATGTTTTCTCAAATGAATGTAATCTTCATGGTTTTAAACTAAAATATGACTTTGGCGATGATAACTGTACTTTGATGTCAACAGGCAAGGCAGATTCTCGAAAGGGAATACAATAACCTCCTGGCTCTGGGAACTGAACGGCGACTGGATGAAGTAAGTCCTTCTGTATCATGCACAAGGGATCTCAGAGAGTACAAATAAAACGGCTTTCAAGGAGTAGTGCTCAAAAATTAATCAGATGCTTGTTCCCTAATAGAATCTAGAATTTTCCCCAGTATTGTTCTTAAATATTAAATTTTATGACTCACTTGGTTTTGGAAAAACCTTTATGAATTCATAAATATTATATCATCAGTTAGGAACATGAAGAAGTAATTCAGAAACAGACTCTTTTATGAGCTGTGACTGCAAAATTATGTTGAGTGACATTAAAAAAAAGCAATGATAACACTAATCCTGATAAATTCAGCTTTTTAATAAGGGATGTGCTTATTTCTTAAATATCAGTATATCTTCAGAGGAAATTTCAGGATATTAAAATGAAGAGAAAACTTGCTTTCAGTAAAGGGGAAGCTTGTCATTATCTTAGATAGGAATATTGAGTTTTACTTAAAAACATATGAAAAACATTTTGACAGTCATAGGATTGGAAAGCCATATGAAATGTAAGAATCCCAAGCATCATATATGCATGTTTAAATTATTCGGAAGATAATAAACATGTAAGTAGCCTCCTGAGATAAAAGAACACAAGGGGCATTGGTGAGCTCTGGGCATTGATAAATGCTGTGGGCTTTAACAGTCCTTCTGAGTTTTTTACAGGGCCTTTCCGGAAGAAGTAAGAAGAAAACCAGAGTATGAAGTAAAAAATGCAGAGATGCATAATTCTGTATTGCAAAATACAGGTGTTTCTCGGCTACGTAGAAAAGCTGATTAAAATAATTTTGTGAATGAACCCAGCAAATCCTAAAATGAGGCAGTTATTCCACATTCAAATGGGCAGGGCAGATGATCTTGGATTTATGAAACCCATTTGCAGAGGAGGTTGTACACAGATTAGCTCTACAGTCTTGACATCAGCTAACTTCCTATAAATTCATACTCCTGTCAATCAGATAATGACTCATATTTTTAAAACCCAGTTAATTCTTAACTGATTTTCATTTTATAAGTTGTTTGATAATCTTTCATCCTTATTCTTAGTTGTTGAATCAAAGAGATGGTCTACATAAACGCTGCATCCTTTTGAACACAATTATTCTCTTTGCTTAAAAGTTGCAAAAGGAATTTTAATAAAAATCACTAAAGATCTGTCCTATTGCTGTATTTTAAAATATGGATTGACCCAAAGGAGCCAGGTAGAGACACAAGCCCATATGAGTTAGTGTTGCTTTCTGAAAGTAATAAATAAGCAGAAAGGTCTAAATGGAATGTGACTCTCTGCCTTTATGATATGCTGCATCTTTTTCTTATTGTTAAAAATATGGCATTTTATCACTCAAACTCTGTAGTCTCTTTTGTCCTAGTTTTTTGTTTTCGTTTTTATTTATTTTTTATTTTTTTGGGTGTGAACAAAAAATAGCTAAACAACTTACCCAGAACCAGAGTGTACTTGTTTCAGGGGCTGATTACATTCAGGTTCCACTGAAGAATTTGAGAAGTGCTCATGTGCTTTTACAGACTTTGACTTCAGTTAAGTGGGTGTCTTTTAACCTCACCTCATGGAAACTTTTTCTTCCGATACTGTCGCTTGTAGATCCTATTAACTTTCTGCAGTGACACTATATGAAAACAGCAAGAGGAATCATTATTTAAGTCCTCAACTTGCTTATTTTTCAGTCCTTAACCCATACATTATAGGAACTCTATATCCCTACAATGTAATGTAGTGTTTAGTAGAACTGAAGAATATTTATCTTTATGCAACAACTCTTTTCAAAATTCAAAAAATCAGAGAGGCCACAACCATGAAATTCTGCTCCTTTTCTAAACATTTGGAGGCCTAGGACCAATGCAGAACCTGGCAGCAGAGAAAAGGAATAGCAGACATCTCTTAAACTGTAAAATGGATACCTAATCTAAACAAAATTTAGATTTGGATACTAAGGATTCTGGTAGAACAATGGATATATCTATGTAGATATATATATAATTTCATAAGTGATCTTCTTTTCCAAAATGACTCTGAATGTCAATTAAATTAGCAGTCAATGATGAAGAATACTGTATAGTTTTACTCATTTATAACAACAACAATTTGAGCTAAATATTGACCCCTTATTCCATATGCCAAAATGAAGTCACCTGAGCTAGTAGGGTCAACCCCACATACTGAGCTGTAACTTCAGGGATAGACAGCCATTGCCTAGATAAAAAACTTAATGATATAAGAAGCTAAGATCTATGTAGAATGATTAATATATTTCTTAGAATTTGACACAAAGAAAAATTTGTGTTTAATAAAGAATAATACTAGTCAGATACTAGGTTACATATCACTCCTTACAAATTTAGAGAAAGTTCATTGTATCTGAGCAGATACTTTGTGTATGCACAGAGAGGGAAGAGAGTATATCATAATGATATACCAGAATTACACTTGTAAAACAGCAACCAGAATTATATTCTGCTTTTAGTGTCATCTAAGGAGCACATGGATTTATTAAAAGGATGGTTTCCAGGCTGCACAGGTTTTTCAGTAAACTACAAGTTAATTCAGTATCAGCTGAAATGTGACAAATGACAAATTTGGAGTTTCTTACACAGACTATGGGCAATAGTATCTCATATGATCCGGGCTGTATCAAACATAGCTTTTCCCTTTCTCTTGTTTACATAAAAGTAAAATTCATGAAGCAGTTCTTCCAGTTTGTGAGTCAAATGCAGTTCGCCTAACACTCATTAAACTAAATATGTCATCTCATACTGTAAAATGAGTTTGCTTAAAGTGTAACAAAGAAGAGGTAATATTCTTTTCAGGGAAACTTTTGGGGTTTTACTTTAGATTTTCAAAACTGTTTATTTTTATAGATAGCAAACCTTAGATTTGAAGTCACAGGAACATTTTTATAAAAACATTTCTGTTGCAAATCTCCTATGTTACCATTTTGGAATCAGTAGAACTCTCAAAATAAAGCACAGTATTTCATATGTATGCTTTACAGACTGAATATAAATCATCAATATTACATGTTTCTAAGCACACAGTTTTAAGTATCTAGACTAGTTTATTTGTTACCACATCAGTATAATTCTGTAATTGGCAGACTGATGACAAGAATTTCAGGCGTGGGTCAACATGGAGAAGACAGTTTCCCCCTCGTGAAGTACATGGAATCAGCATGATGCCTGGGTCCTCAGAAACGTTACCGGCTGGATTCAGGTTAACCACGACATCTGGGCAATCGAGGAAAATGACAACGGATGGTACAGTAGTTTTGCATTTCTGCTTATAAAGTTAAAAAAAAAAATGTTTAGCAAAAGCTAGTATCATTCTCTGACCTTGCATAGCTTTCTGGAATTCTTAAGTTGGTTTGCTCTGCCTGAAGTTTACTTTGCTTTCATCAAAAAACCAGACTCTTGTAAACGGCTGATGCATGAACCCATGGCACCTCGTTCACATTTTTAAAAAGAATTTAGAAAATCCAAAAAAGGACAATTTTGGCTAATGTCCACATCTAGGAAGAACAATACTCATCTGCATGATTTGTGTTTCTTTATTCTTCTATTCTCAAAGTAAGGAATTTGTTTAGTTAGAGGTTGGATTTGGACTAATGGTCCTTAGTGAATGGAAATTAACTCCGTGGTCACCCTACATGTTTGAATATTATGAGTTTTATAGTTTGTCTTAGAAACCCAGACTCATCAGATATTTTCACCTCTGACCAAGGCAGAAGGCCTTAAATAAACAAGCACAACTATGAGAAGAGAATTAAACAAACACAAAGCCAACAGTAATTTCCCAATTAGTATTATTTCCTTCTGTGGACATTAGACTTGTGTTACATACTTCACAAAGGAAAACAGCCATTCCGAAGGAGAGACCACTTTGAAATAGTAGTCACAAAGTTATTTCTATTTGGTAGGCATTAAAAAAAAAAAAAAAAAATAGCTTGCCTCTCTCTTTATTAAGACAATTGCCCAGAGTCATTATTTCTTTTCAAGGTTATAGTTCTCATGGCCCTTAAAATTAGTTCCAATATAAACCTCGATCTCTGATCTACATGTCTTCTCACTTGTTAATATTATGGAACATGTTAACAAAATTCACGAGGAATCTAATGTGATTCAAATTAGTGAAGAAGCTCTTCAATACTCGGAGGGGGAAAAAAATCCACTATCCGGAATTCTCTAGAAGCAATCTCCGCTTCAAAAACAGAAGCACCGTGGGAAGCTGCTTTCATTACAGGCTTCATCTAAGGAGGAATACACAACTCGAAAGCACAGTCGAATCACACTGGAATAACTTTTCATTAGTAACTTGGTCTAGTGGGAAGGGATGTGAGTGGCTCATGTCTGAGAGAAAGAAGGTCTACTAATATGTTCAGAATCCCTTTACGCAGGGGGTCATCCTTCTTATCTGAGATTCTGTACTCCATCATCCAAGTTCCTCTAAAGCCCTTTTCTCCGTTCGCAGTTGCTTCATCAAGACTGCAGAGGTTAGACAACTCCACTGTTCGCACATACTCATGTTGACAAGCCACTCAAAGGAGGCAGCACTGACTTGCTGTGAGTAGCTTCCCTTGGCTGACCAAAAACAGACCACCCCAAAGTGGAACCTACATAGAGCAGGAAATATACACGACACTCTTTGGGATGGCCTAGCAGTCCAGAAAGGAGATCGCCCTTTCGGATTGCTGGAGGGTAGGAGACAAGTCTTAGTATCGTAGCTCTGAATCGAGTCTTTCCAGTCACCATCTGCCTGCTCTGCCTGATGTACGGTCCCGCTGTTGGAGGCCTGCCACTATCTTATGACACATCAGTAGGTCGCAGCCCTGGCCACTGGCATCCACTTTTGAGTAGCATTTTATATGGACGCACATAGCGTTTTACTGAGGAGTTTGGCACTTTCAGAATGACACACTTTTAAGTGAGTATTTTATGCAGGGGAAGCTGAAGTAAGCAGAGAGTGATTCTAGTAGGTACACAGAGTCAAATAGTAGCAGAGACAGGAAAATGGCCTAGAGGTGGTTTATTATTAAAAACAAAAGGCTAACTGACAATTTTGAACTTCTAGCATGTTGTTTTTCCTCACTGTTATTTATATTTGTTGAAAACAAATATGGGTTTTAAGGAGCTGGGGCTTATGGCATAGGAACAAAGTGAAATTACAAGAATGGCAAATAGGACTAAAACCTTGATGTTACAATCCTAAGATAGCAGCAGGCATTTGTGTTAAGAGAAATACTTAGCTGATGAAAAATTTACTTCCAAGTCCATATAAAAATGGAGTTTGACTGAAAAACAGTCAGTAGTAAGATTTCCTGGATTACACATGCAAGTGCTCATGAAATTTTTTTAACCTAAAACTGAGTTTTACCAAAATATTTACCATTCATAATAAATTAAAATTTTGGAAAAATAATTTTTAGAGCAATATTCGGAACCTGATGTGTCCCCAGGGAGGGGGACAGGAAACAGTTATAGGCAGAGGAACAGCTCATCTTGTGCTGTTTATTCATTGCCTTGAACTAAAAGCGCCATGCAATTTATTGTTGGTCTTTGGGGCCGAATATGGGAGCTGGTGTGCTGCCTTATTTGGGTCACTATTTGAAGCTGCTGATAAAACAAAAAGCTTTCTGATACAAGATTTAATTTCAGAATGTAAAACCTAACATTAAAAATTTAATTACGGTATACAATTTGGCATCTAATTAGGCATGATCTAAGTATATAATGATTCGGCTAAATAAGAGGCTTTCCAAAATACTGTTTGTAATAGCTTCTACACATAACATGATAATTTCCCCAGGAACTGAATACTTCACTAATTTACAAATGACTATTTAATATGTTGAGCAGTGCTTGCTTCTTAGTTCCTGACTGATGGGTAGAATTACTCTTTAACTATTTGCAGTCTGTATTTTGTGCATGGCATTCTAGTTGATACTTCCCAGTTTTTACCATTAAATGGGATAAAGGTATTTATTTACAATAACCTAATCTGGGACAACCGATTCCTATTAGCACTTTTGTTATTAAAATAACTCAGAACATATCATTTGTTGCTTCATTTGTGTCAGGAAGAGAAACTGTGAGCTTTTCCTAAGCATATTATGACAAAAGAATCAGTGATGCCACATCACTAATCCAGAGCCTTTCAGATAGGTCATTTAGTACCATTTTGTTTTCATCACAATTCAACAAAGGTGTCTTTTTAAGAGCTCTAAAAGATATGAACCAGAATATGACTCTTCCATGGAATAGGTCAACTCAACCAGATTTATTGATGAGCAAGCTCTAAATTTTTCAAAAGGACAGCTCACATTTTCTGTGAATACCTTTGTTTCTATTTACCATCATGCTTTCCACAAACGAGCAAATCTTGTTATTTATTAAGTTGGCCTGCACAAAATCGGAGAAGAGCAAATGTTAATTACCTACAGCTCTTGGTCAGATCCTAGCTGACATTCTGTTCATGGACTCCCAGGGCAGACATAGGCAGGCTGCATGGAGATCACCAATGGTGGCAGAGGGGGAATTGTCCAGGCTGGGAGCTGTGGGTAGACTAACGCTGTGCATTAAATATTTTAGATGTCTTTTCCGTCTACTCTACCTAAAGTGCACTACCATCTTGGAAGACGAACAGTGAAGACCTTTGTGAAGACTGAATTCTTAAGGAAACAACCACAAGTAATGGCTTATTAAGCTGAAAATATGATCTGGAGGGAGTCAGATATTAAGTTTGATTCGTTTACTACAATTGTAAGAAAACGCTTAAGTCATTTGAATAATAAGCATCATCTACATCATAAATTCTGTATAACAGATGCTTTTATGAAATGGAGCCACTTGTTTTTTCATGTTTTATTGTAATATACTAGGCATTTATGTATTACTGTGTATGTATTTCTTTTTAAATGTGTAAGTCTTATGTAAATGGATATAAATATGATTTTTAAAAAAATAAAATATATGGTTCATGGAGTCTCGAGTGCAAACATTTGACAATTCCAAGTACTGTTTGTATTTTACCATTCCACCATTTTTACAGTTTTTGAATTGTAACAGTCAAATCGGTATGTTTCTCCTTCAAGTCTGTCAATACTTAAAGCTGAAAACCTGCCTCTGATCATGTAAAAAGGAATGATTTAACCTGGAACTGGAGCCAAAAATAGTCCTTTAAAGGCAATCAGGGATGTCCTATATCTTTAGAAATAGCACTGTGATGGCTCGATCTCCTTTTCAATACAAAACAGAGCTAAACTGTTTACAAGAGTCAAAAGCAATTATTTAAAAAAAAATTTATAAGGAATAAACATTATCTTCTCTTGTTACCTGTGGACTAAGGAAAAAAAAGAAAAAGACTTCTTTACGAAGAACCACATGCTCATCAGGTATCTTGAACCTCCAGCCAGCACTGTTCAGTGAATGTCAGCCACTGCAGAGTCTGAGGCTCATTTCCATTGGGAAAAAAAAAAAACAAAAAACAAAAACAAAAACAAAAAAACCCAAAACCAGAAACCTTTCCCTTTTGTCAATTAACAGGGCATTAGCCAGACTCATGTCTAATGTTATAAGCTTCTAGCCGAGATGGCCTTGTTGCGACTTCCCTGAAGTCAGTCTTATCAGAGGAAATAAATGAAAGACAGAATGATTAACATATATAGTGTATAAAAGTATAGAAGAGTAATCTCTTCCCTGTGGCTTTATTTGGTGGTGTTACTGTTGTTTATTCTTTGTTTATATGGGAGATTTCAAAGTAAAACCTATTTAATAATACCACTTATCTAACTGCTGATTTTCTGCTGCTTGATCTTATAAAGCGCAAGACCTGTCATTAGTAATTTCCTTTTTGTATTTAATTTGCTATGTTTGCACGTACATTACATTTGTTTCGATGTCTATTTTTGTTTAACAGATTCAGTCAAAAGGTAATGGTAACAGAAACCCTCTCATTGTCAATAAAAAAAAAAAATACTTCCAGTTCTCTGTTTAATCTTTGTTTTCTAGTCACATAATGTTTAACAATTTACTTAAACCGTAATGCAAATTGTCCTTCTAGGGACTTTCAATCTATTATTTATCTTCAACAGTGAGTTGGCCACAAGAGGGAGCACTAAACTTGCTTAATGAAGGTGATTGTAAATTTTCTAGAAATGTTGCCTGAGCAGGAACAATGGGAAAGAGCTTTCTAAGCTCATCTCATGATGGGTATCTTGACTTAAGGAGATGAAATGTAATATAGAAATATGATGTTATAATAACAAACGATTTGTATCTACCCTCAATACATGACTTAATCACATAAATCAGTTTCTCCCCTTTAGAGATCATCTGGTAAGAAATAGTAATCGTTTATAATAGACTCTAATGTAGAGAGATAACAAGACCTACCTATGCCCTCAAAAAAAGTATAAAATACTCTTCAACGTATAATTGCTGCCAGATTCTAAACTCCATTTACTGGATTAAGCTCTGAATCTCAGTATTTTTCCTTCTGACCGTCTATCGACTTTATGAATTTTCACATTTGTAACGATGAGAGCCCTCCCAAATACAATTTTATATAAATAAAAGTGCTCTTGAACTGTAAAGCAGGTCTAATTTTTATATATTCAATTTATTGTCTTGAACAAAATAACTCAATTGGAAAACATTTTTCCATAGATTTTAAAAGAACATCTTTAAATCTTTCCAATGTCTTACAGTAAAAAATTCCATGAAGATATCAAAAAGAAGGCTATGCGGACTTTATTTCAGCACATTTAAATATGATTGTATTTTTAGTAACATTATATTGTTATTTTTAAAGATACATTTAATCCAGAATATTTTAGGTACAAAGTAGTGAAAGTGCTTTATGGTAAGTATGAAATAGAAAATTCCTTTTTTTTTTTTTTCCCTTCCAAATTTTAGGCAATCCACAACTCAAAGGTATCTTTCTTGCCCCACTTTTGGTCACATGAAAGTAACAGTACTTTCTCTCCAGGCTCATGCACTGTTTTCCAATCCCACTCAACCTGAAAATAACTCGTCTGATTGCTAACATGTCCCTTCAGAATTGACTGCAGGACACATGTGCAAGAGATTCCACAGATGTACCCCTCACACATGCCTTTGTTTATACCTTGCAAATGAATGACGATATGCATTCAGGTAAAGAGTATGCCATTTCAAATTAACTGAATCTTATATGAAAAAATAAGGTAATACATCTTAAACATTAAAAATGTATTAATTCGTCAAGATTACAGTTACGATTATGAGTAAAATGTACAATAGAAGGGACACTTTGAGGAACCTGACAGCTTCCAATTATAAGCTGAATGTCTAGTTGGTTTAATTCAGGCTACTAAGATAACTAAAGAGAACAGCGAGCTGACTATATTTTTTCAGGTGTAACAATCAAGTAGCTGATTTAAGCAAATGGGACTTCCCTTTGAGAAGCCATTTATTTATACAGCCTATGGTCCAAAAAAAGCTATCATTTTCAGAATGTCTTATACTTGTTGTAAGTAATTTTTTTTTGAAACAAACAAGTAAATAAGCTCTTACATGTTATCTCTCATATTTCATGTGCCCAAACCATTACATTAGGACAGTTGCTCTTAAAAATAATGTTCCTGATGGACTGAAAGATTGGGAAATACTTTGAGCACCATCAAAGACTCAATGGGCATGGTATATTTTTTTACTTTAAATGTATTTTTTGATAACTGATACCATGTAGAATCCTGAGTAATCCTAAATAAATCACGTATTTTAACTAGCTATATCAAGCTACTTTGGCTAACTGGCACATTACCATAAGCTTAGTAACAAAGACTCATTTTCAATTAATTTCTCAATACTTTTCTATAACTAAGTTTAAATCGAAAGATGTGTTTGGATGTCATAATATATTTTTTCAGTGAGTTATTTAAATATTAGAGATTTCACATAAAAATCTGGGGTTTGGGGTCTCTTAAAAACTCCTGGTCTTTAGCAAGAACTTTCCTTGTCAGTTTACCCCATTTCTGTGTCATTTGCTTGTTTTTATAGGAAGTTGCAATCTTTTTTTTTTAAGATTTTATTTATTTATTTGACACAGAGAGAGAGATCACAAGTAGGCAGAGAGGCAGGCAGAGAGAGAGAGGGGAAGCAGGTGAGCAGAGAGCCTGATGTGGGGCTCGATCCCAGAACCCTGAGATCATGACCTGAGCCGAAGGCAGAGGCTTTAACCCACTGAGCCACCCAGGCGCCTCAGGAAGTTGCAATCATTAAGTGTACAGTCAGTCAACTAAGAACCTGAGACAGGAGGAGGATCTCCAAACAGCTCCCTCATCTCCATGACAAAGAGATTGGATTAAATGACCTCTAGGATCTGTCAGGCATGCGATTTCCCTTGACTAAGTAAAAATGACCTGAAGGCAGAGCTGTGCTCTGGTAGCCAACCTTTCCTCAGAAAATGTATGACAGGACAGATCCTCCTATCTAGAAAATCATCTGTCTAGATGATTACCTAAAACCTTCTCTGTTATCTCTCGATTTCATTTAAAATAACCATGCATGGGGACATCTCAAGAATATTAGAAAATATTCAGAATTGCTGTAAGAAAAGTTATAATTATTTTCTGGCTTCAACTTGAGTTTTAGGTTTTGGGTCAAAGCTACAGATTCCTTATTTCAGGTAGTAGCTCTATTAATGTGTCTCTTTCAACTAAAATATTTGGGGGAGTTCAGTTTTTAAAAATCATACATAAGATATTTTTTTTTTAAAGTGCTAGATAACCTATAAGGAGCCGTGTTATAGGCAACTGAAAAAGAAAGATGCTCTTTGGGTCTAATCAAACAGAAGGCACAGGTCTTTCACTAGGCTTCAAGTACTGTTTTTTTAGAACAAGCTTTACAATTCATATTTCAGTTTGCAAGTAATTTTTTTTTTTTAAAGATATTTATTTATTTGTCAGAGAGAGAGAAAGAGAGCTCACAAGCAGGCAGAGCGGCAGGCAGAGGCAGAAGCAGGCTCCCTGCCAAGCAAGGAGCCCGATGTGGGACTCGATCCCAGGACCCTGGGATCATGACCTGAGCCGAAGGCAGCTGCTTAACCAACTGAGCCACCCAGGCGTCCCTACAAGTAATTTCTATTTAAATATTTATTTATGGGAAATGATTCCAAAAATCTGACTCCAATTAGAAAATTGATTCAAATGGACTCAAAATAGGAAACAAAGTCATGATGACTGCTTTAGCACTTCTTCTATGTGCCCAAAAATGCTGGGGTCTTCAATTGTAGGTGTTATCTGGAAAGAAAATAGGAGTCAGATGAATGTTCTTCCTTGAACCCCTTTCCAGCTCCCTATAATTAATTAATTACCTGCAATACTGCGGTCTCCCCATTTTCTTACAAAGGCATATAGAAATGTTCAAAAAAGGGGACTCCAAATTTAATATTTTAAAATGTATGTATAGTCTTCCAGAGGAACAAACTGTCCAGTTAACAAAACCATAGGTCCTAAGTGGTAATTTCTCTAGAATTCCTCTAATGAGCCTTTTTATGTGCCTCTCTGGAAATTTTTTTTTTTTTTTTTGTATTTACAACTACTATTTACTGCTGCATCACCTTCTGTTAGATCTTGAGGATTAAAGACATGTCTATCTATGCATGTATAAAGTACACAAAAATTAAAAGAATATATATACTTGAATTAGTCTAATGTTTGCCAAAATAATTTTCACTCACAACAGGAGAAATAATTAGCATATGCATCAGTTAGAACTGTTGAAGCATGCATAACCAGCCTCAATTGTTTGCTTTCTCACTCAGTAATAGACATTAATGATTACAATGAAGGAAATTGTGTCTTTAATTCAGTAAGACTGCGTTCCCATAAGTTGTTTGAATTTAGCTGACGTATTTACTAATAGTAAAAGTATTTCCACACACTGGTACCTAAAATCTCAAAGCCTATGCTGTTAATTAATCTGTGTTTCCACAACCCTCATTCCTAGAGAGTGGCTATGAGGTTCCCCCTTTACATTAAGAAAATGTTAATGCCAAAGGAGTGGGGAGAAACGTTTCAGAACCCCGCATTAAACATTTTTGATAATTTACCTTATACGGCTTGCCGTTGACAAGGGCAGACAGAGCTGACCGGGGAATTTTGCCAGACCTCGTTTTGGGCAACTGTTTGACAAACACTGCATTTCGAAAAGCAGCCACAGGGCCAATGCTCTGTCGAACATGGTTTATAATTTCTTCCAAAACTTGTTCCTCTGTTGTATTTATATCTAGGGAGAAAGTTCAGATGATAAGCACTGAATTAACCTTCGTTCATCACTCAGGGCCCAAACACTCAGGGAGGACAAAGATTTCTCACCTTTTCTCAACACACAGAGTGCTAAGGGGACGTGGCCTTTCAAAGGATCTTCCTTGCCAACAACAGCGCAGTCGGCCACAGTGCCGTGGGAAAGGATTGACTGTGAGAAGGAAAAGCATGCGTTTAGAAAATATATGTGTACGTATATAAGAATATAAATACACACACACACACACACACACACGCGTACGTATGTAAGTATTTCAATTGGGAAAAAAAGTACATGTCAGAGAATGCAAAACCTGTAGCTGCCTGTGTGGAAATTACTACTGATTCACAATTCCTATCTTTATAACTGGGGTGACTGAATTGTTAGGACCCCCGTGGTAGACACCTACTAAAGGCTAACCGTAACTAAGACAAATTGCTTTGTTTCCCTGTAAAGTAAGGACTTGTTTCTTCGTCTTGCTTGCTCATTAATGAAGTCGGGGCTAATCTGCAGCAGATGCCACATGGGGACAAATGCAATGGGCATCTGAAAACAGATGACCTCCTGGTGATTTGGCTTTGGTGTTGGCTACCATCAGCGTACTCTCCAGAGAAATCCAAGGCAGCTCCATGACTAAACAGTGATTTTATTTCTGTATCTGTGACTGAGCAGCAAACAGAGCATTTCTTTGAGTGACCACCCACCCAAGGAGGATTTCCCGACTTGAAAGAAAAGGCTGGGCATGGCATGAAGCCCTGACATCAGATAATCACCCCTGACGAGGAATCATTTTCATACTGCTTACCCTGAGCTCTCAGTATCCTAAAGAACAAAGCAGCTATCAATCCGGAATCACAAGAACCCACAGAGTAACCACGTGAAATACAGAAGCTTAGGGTTACAAAAACATTTCTGCTGTGATGGTGCTTTTAAAAATGGTTGTTCAAAATGTCCTCTCCTGAGAGAGGGATAGGTCTTTAGTGACTGCAAATCTCTAATAGCTAGAGAAAACAGTGGGCAATATACCGACAGCTCATTTGGCATTTCTCATTCTTTCAACAAATAGTTCCTAAATCCTTTTCTGTTCCAGTCACTGCACTAGGCTCAGTGGTGAGCAAAAACAGGTGGAGCACGCTCTCAGGGTGCTTACAGCCTAATGGAGGAGGGCAATATTAATAAACAATCACGAGTACTTATTATTAGGAATGTCTAAATATAAAGACAATAAAGGCTTCAGAGAACTAGCCTGGTTTTTATATGAAAGCCATAGCAAAAGCAGCCCAAAAAACCTGCGAAAGATATGGCAAAAGCAGGAGGATAAATACCAGTGTCAGCGAAGCCTTCAGGAAATGACAATGAGGTCAGGTCTACAGGATGAGTAGACGCTGATTAGGCAAGGTGGAGAGTGGGGGCAAAGCCCCGAGGAAGGACTTGGCACAAACCACTCCAACCTGAAAGAGATTAATGTGGAGGGAAAGCAGAAAGCAAGACTGAGAAAGGCACAAGAGGAGATGAGGGTGCAGAGGGAGAGGGGCTGTGCGAAGGACTTCCGATTTATTTTAGTAACATTGGAAAGGCAATAAAGCACTTTTGCGAGTTGAGGAGGAGATACAATTGTGGGTTTTTTTGTTTTTGTTTTTTTAATAGCCTTTTTTTTAGGGTAGTTTTAGATTCTCAGTGAAATTGAGTGGAAAGCCCGGAGATTTGTCATATATGTCCTATCCCCATATATGCACAGCCTCCCCTGCTCTCAAAATCCCTCACCAGAGTAGTATATTTCTCAGAATTGATGAACCAGCATCAACACATCATTCTCACCTTAGTCTATAGTTTACATGAGAGTTCACACATGGTGTTACACATTCTACAGGCTTTATGATGTGTGTCCACCATTATATTGCATTTTACAGAATAGTTTCACTGCCCTAAAAAAATCTCCTGTGCTCTGCTTATTTGTTCTTAGTTCCTGCTAGCCTTTGGCAAACATTGATCTTCTCAGAGTCTCCAAAGCCCTTTTTCAGAATGCTGGAATCGTATATAGTATGCAGTCTTTTCATCTGGCTTTTTACTTCAGAGTGTATTCTGAAAAACAAACTTACTTTGGGTCATTGTGGAGAATAGAGGATTGTTAAGGGTGAGTATTACAGTTTGTTGAAATCACCCACGAGGCTACCATAGTAGACCAAGCCTATGATAGTGGGTATAAAGATTCTACAGTTTCTTTAGAGGTAAAATGAACACAATTTTATGATAAATTGGATACGGTGCAAGAAGAAGGTAGAGAAGCTAAGGATGGTTCTGTGCTTTTTGGCTTGAACAGCTGATTGGACAGTGGTGCCATTTTCCAAGCCAGGAAATACTCGTGAAGGCTAAGCATGGAAGGAATGATCATGTATTAAGTCTTGGAGATGTTCCACGGAAGCACCTTAGAGATAGCCCAATCGAGGCAGTTGAATCTGATGGGAGTCTTAGTTTGGAGATGCACATTTGAATGTCATTAAATGCACAGATGGTAATGAATGCTATAGACGTAGATTAGATTAGTTAGGGAGAAAGCAGTGAGAAGAACGAAAGCTGTTAGGAACGCCAACGTCTAATGGCTACAAGAAAGAGGACCAGCTGCCGAACTAGACTAAAAAGGCACAGCCAGA
>CM052897.1:32739255-32765382 GCA_028534135.1 Potos flavus
CAGTAGGATTATTTAACAAAATGAAACCTAAGCTACAAGTGAAAGAGTGAAACCAGGGAGCCTAATTTGTTCCCTGGAGGTGTCTTCACATGAAACCCTGCCCACAACAGTGAAAGAGAACCAAGCAAGAAGGACCACATTAGCTCCTAGTAATTTTGGCTCCTAAGACCTGAATTAACAGATTTCAGACCCAATTTTCTTAAGGACACTTTGAACTTCCACCCAAGTATCCCAAGTGTCTAGCTAGATGCCAGGCTCTCAAACATTAATCAACTTCTCAAATAGATATGATTATTACTTAATAGTTACAGAAGGCCCTTACATGTGTTGAGATTTGCAAGGATAAGATCCTCTTAAATTTATAAAAGCTATTCTAGAACTCTATTTTCTTATGATGAGAACAGAAAAGAACATACAGTTTCCTGAAATGTTTTTAATGTAGTAATTTTAATAGAATTTTTTTGATTTAGTCTTTTGTAAGGTAATGCACTTGTCATATTTTAAGAAACTGGAAAGACGCTATTTTCAGTATATATAAAAACATTCAGTCTATTTTTAATTATTACAAATGAGAGTCCCGTGAATTAAGACCCTCAGATCCTATTTCAAAAACTCAAAGTGGAATCCAGCATTCAGAATTGACAATTGAAAATCCTAGTGAGAGTCCTGGAAAGCATTTACAAATAAAGATTTGGGCACTTTAATAAATGTTGGTTATGTCACCAATAAAAATAATAAAAATATGTATGTAAAAACATACGCATTAATTATCAATGTTAAGCAATTTTGCTAAGAGGAGAAAAATCCAGTAAAGAATGTTAGTTCGAAACTTTCTAATAGAGGCCAACATAAAGAAGACAAACCTGATATGAATTGAGGTATTAACTTCCTTATTAGACATAAATATACAGTAGAATTAATCATTTAATTCATATAAAGGGAAACGTTCACATCAAGAAGGCCCGAAGGCTGATGGGTGATTATGTGCTATAAGTACTCCAAGACCTAGTGACAAAATTCCTCTTGGAAACCATTGATTCTAGCATGCTGTTTAATTTTTTTTCAATTTTGTCATTTTACTGCCTACCTTCTCCCTGCCTCATTCTCTGATTACATACAGTGAGAAGGATGTCAGTAGAAACATATTAAAGCATATATTTAAATAGGTTTATACTTCTCTTTTTGTTCTAAAAATAAAAGAGAGAACCAAGAACTTTGACTGATAATAAAAGCCTTGCATATGTAATCTCCATATTTTGGTTAGCTGACTCTGCCAGAAATGCAGGTGAATATTAGAGGTAATCTCTTTTTTTTTCTTTTTTTAAAGATTTTATTTATTTATTTGTCAGAGAGAGAGAGCACAAGCAGGCAGAGTGGCAGGCAGAGGCAGAGGGAGAAGCAGGCTCCCCGCCGAGCAAGGAGCCCGACGTGGGACTCGATCCCAGGACCCTGGGATCATGACCTGAGCTGAAGGCAGCTGCTTAACCAACTGAGCCACCCAGGCGTCCCTAGAGGTAATCTCTTACAGGCAAGAAATTAAAAGTTCATGCAACCAGAACCACCTTTTGCCAACACACCAAAATACATGAAGTGTGAATTTCAATTTCAGCTTATCACAAAATTCACAGTAGGTTAAAAAATAAGATAGTATTATAATAGCACACAAAGCCACTTACTCCAAAATACTACACAAAAATCTTTCCTTTTACTCAACTTGTATTACATTGTCACACACGCAAAGCCGACATGACAAGAACCATTAAGCTATTTTGTTTTCGCTGAAGATAAGTATGACTTTTAAAGAAGGTGACCATCTTCAGATTACAGGAAGGAGAACTCAACTTTGATTCTGCATGCTCTGATCCCGCGGAATTATTTTTAAACATCATCTTTCACTTAAACTTCAGTTTGCTCTATTCCATTTAAAAATTATTCTGGGTTTGGTTCTGAAAATGATAGAATTAATAGGTTCCATCTTATCACTTTTACTAATTGCAATGAAGAACTCTGGGCTAAAAAACCAACTCAGATGACTCTATTAAAATTATAAGAACTTGAGGGACGCCTGGGTGGCTCAGTTGATTAAGCAGCTGCCTTCGGCTCAGGTCATGATCCCAGGGCCCTGGGATCGAGTCCCACATCGGGCTCCTTGCTCGGCAGGGAGCCTGCTTCTCCCTCTGCCTCTGCCTGCCACTCTGCCTGCTTGTGCTCTCTCTCTCTCTGACGAATAAATAAATAAAATCTTAAAAAAAAAAAAAAATTACAAGAACTTGAGACACAACCTCCTTTTTTTCTTTTTTCCTTTTGTTTTCATTATGGTTTATTTCTTTGTTTTGCCTCCTATATATTCTGCCCTGGGTGCTAGAGTAGCCCAAAAGGTGGAACTGCCAATAAGAGCAGACAGACAGAAAAGCCCAAAGGAATGTCCGCCTTTACAGAAGCCCAGGGAAAGGAGCAGAGGATCTGGGAAACAATCCTTTTCATTTTACCTCCCTACTCCAGATGAACACCAACAAAGAAGCAGTGCCCTTCTTCCTTCCTACAGAGCTGGAGAAACCTTGTTGACTCTCCACACCCTACTCCAAGTGAATGCCAGCAGAAGAGCTGGGTCTTTCCCCTTCTCCATTACTGGCGTGCAGCCTGTGGGATGGAACCCTGAGGGATGCCAGCCCCAAACGCAGGCACACACCTCTGGGAGCCTAGAAAGATTCAGAGCCACTTGCGACACCCCCCCCGCCCCACCCCCCAACAGCAGCTATCCAGTCCTTGAGAGGATCCCTGTTAACTTGCTCTGCTCTACACTGAGTGCTACCAAAGAGACAGTCTCATCCCCTGCCCAGAGATGCTGTGCACATAGAACATGCAGTATTGACCCCTGATAAGAACACAGGGAATGCAAAGCCCTGACTTTTTACCCAAAACAGCAGTAATGGGGAACCTGTGGAAATCAGAAAGTGACAAGTAGGTTAAAGAGAAGAAGAAGTTGGAGAAAGGGATATTTTAAATCTGTGTATGAAGCCCTGAGCCTAACCCAGATTTGCGCATGCATGATGCATGCATGAATCCAAACAGATTCAGCACAGTGTAGATTCTTTTTTTTTTTATTAAAGATTTTATTTATTTATTTGACAGAGAGAGATCACAAGTAGGCAAAGAGGCAGGCAGAGAGAGAGGGGGAAGCAGGCTCCCTGCTGAGCAGAGAGCCTGATGCGGGGCTCGATCCCAGGACCCTGAGATCATAACCTGAGCCGAAGGTAGAGGCTTTAACCCACTGAGCCACCCAGGCACCCCTCACAGTGTAGATTCTGAACACTTAAGTTTCAGATTGGCCTCTGGGAGAGACACAAGTGCGATGAACCAAAATAGCACTGCAAAGACTGAAAATCAAATGGACATTGGAACCACAGTCCATAGAAAGTGAGTAAGGCAGGTGGTCTGTTCTTAACTAAAATAAGTAATCACAAGAACACAAATCCAGATGATTTAAACAGGATCCAGAATCTCATAATGTAATATTCAAAATGTCTAGGATAAAAATCTAAAGTTATAGGACATAAGAGGAATCAGGAAAACCTAAACCTCTCTTAAGAAAAAAGACAATCAGGGCGCCTGGGTGGCTCAGTGGGTTAAAGCCTCTGCCTTCAACTCAGGTCATGATCTCAGGGTCCTGGGATCGAGTCCCGCATCGGGCTCTCTGCTCAAGCAGGGAGCCTGCTTCCTCCTCTCTCTCTGCCTGCCTCTCTGCCTACTTGTGATCTCTCTCTGCCAAATAAATAAATAAAATCTTAAAAAAAAAAAAAAAAGACAATCAATAGATGCCAATGCCAAGACGATCCAAATATTAGAATGATCAGACAAAAATTTTAATGCAGCTATTATAATGGTGGCAGGGGGATAAAGCTTTCCTGGATTCCTCATTGCTCCTATAAAAACCTCTAGCCTCCTGAGAATCTTCAAATACCATGAGAATTTCATCTATAGCTGTTTGTCGGGTTAATTGCTCTGATCTGAAACGATAACAAAACTTTTCTAATTTCCCTGGGAAGGCAAAATTATCAGTCTAGACTAGATCCCTAGGTTAAACTCACAACGTGCTGGGGAGACTGACTCAGTAGCTTCCTAGGTATTTACATGTCAAAAAAAGATGAAGCCTCCAAACTTGGAAACATTTCTAAGTTTTAAGAGTTGAGACACACAGGGCTATCTGGCTCCCGGAGATTTTATTTACATATCAAAGAGTTGGAGTTTGGAATAAGGCCCTTATATTTGGAAGGAGACCTGATTAGGGGTGGAAGATCAATGCCTCCTTGCCCTTTACAAGCCGACAAAAATTATCTTCCTCAACTCTCACCTACGAAGTGTCTGGCACTTATGTAGGACCTAAGGCTAGAACCTAAGAGGGCAATGACAAACTTATTATCAAGAAATCTGCCTTTGATCCTAACACCTCATTTGCACATTCAGTATAAAATTAACGAAGATGAATATTAAACACCCAACAACAGCCATGGCGCAAGAAGAATGGGCAAACATTCTTGGAACGAAAGGAAACACAGTTTTCAGTAAAGAAACAGAAGCTACAAAAAAATGAATGAAATGACTTAAAAGAAGGAAGATAGGGGTCTAGGAGAGGAATGAAAAAAAGGCAAAAATAAAACTAATAAACTGATGGGCATAAATATGAATTTATGAATAATTTATTTAAATGTAAATGGTCTAAAAACATCAGTTAAAAGATAAAGACTGTCAGACCGGATTAAAAAAAGTAAGACCCAACTGTATGCTATCTACAAGAAGTCCACGGAAAGCATAATGATCCAGATGATGGATCTGTATGGATTCATAATGATCCAAATGAAAGAGTGGCGAAAGATAAATGATTCAAACACTATTCAAAAAAGATGGAATGGCTATGTGATTACAACACATAACCAACTTCAGAACAAAGGAAGTTACTACAGATGTTTAAGAAAAAAATCAATACATAAAAACATTGCAACTAAGTAAGGTTTATCCCAGTGATGCAAGGCTGAACATTTGAAAATTAATTAATGCAATTCATGTATTAAAAGGCTTAAAAAGCACATGATCATATCAATAAAAGCAGAAAAAGCACTTGGCAAAATTCAGCATTCATTCCAGACTTTAAAAAAAAACTCATCAAATTAGGAACAGAATGAATCTTAACTTGATAAAGTTTATCTATAGAAACACCTTCATTTCATTAAGAATGAAACATCATTCTTAATGGTAAGGTATTGAATGTTTTTACTCTAAGATCAGAAACAAGAAAAGGGTGTCTGTTCTCACCACTGTTATTCCATATCATACTGGAAGTTTTAGCCAGTCCAAGAAGGCAAGAAAAAAGAATAAAAGGTATTTAGACTGAAAAGAAAGCAATAAAACCATCTCTATTCACAGATAACATGATTTTCTACATAGGAAATCTCAAGAATCTATAAAAAAGTATGCATTATCAGTTTAGGGAAGTCAATAGTATTTCTATCCACTAGCAGTGAAAATTTAGAAACTAAAACTTCGGAAAAGATTATATTTACAATAGCTTAAAAATTAAATACTTAGGTATAAATCTATATACTAAAAAGTATAGAATGCTGATGAATCATATCAAAAAAGGCCTAAAGAGAGGCGCCTGGGTGGCTCCGTCTAGTCTGTCAAGCATATGCCTTCAGCTCAGGTCATGATCCCAGGATCCTGGGATCAAGCCCTACATCGGGCTCCCTGCTCAGCGGGGAGTCTGCTTCTTCTTCTCCCTTTCCATCTGCGTGCGTGCTCTCTGTCTCCCTCCCACTCTCTCAAATAAATAAATAAATAAACAAATCTTAAAAAAAAAAAAAGACCTAAGGAAATGGAGGCACATATAAAATTCCTGGATTAGAAGATTCAGTATGGGGGCGCCTGGGTGGCTCAGGGGTTAAGGTCTCTGCCTTCGGCTCAGGTCACAGTCTCAGGGTCCTGGGATCAAGCCCCGCATCGGGTTCTCTGCTCAGCAGGGAGCCTGCTTCCCCCTCTCCCTCTGCCTGCCTCTCTGCCTACTTGTAATCTCTCTCTCTCTGTCAAATAAATAAAATCTTCAGAAAAATAAAAATAGTTAAAAAAAAGAAGAAGAAGATTCAGTATGGATCAGATATCAGTTTTTCCAAGAAGAATCTATGATTTAATACAGTCCCAATAAAAATCCATTGTAACTACAAAAGGTTCATTCTGAAATATATATGGAAAAGTAAAGAAATTAGAACATCCAAAACAATTTTGAAAAAGAAGAGCAAATGTGGATACTATTCAACTTTAAGGCATTCCATGAAGCTATAGTATCAAGACAGAATAGTATGGTAAAAAGATAAACACATAGAATAATGAAACAAAAGAAATACTCTAGAAATAGAGCCAAATACTGTCAGCTGATTTGGACAAAGGTGCAACGGAAATTCAAAGGAGAAATGCAGTCTTTGCAATAATTGATTCTTGGAACCATCGACATCCATAATAAAAAATAATAATAATCCTCAACCTACATTTGCACCACACACACACACGTGAAAACTCAAAATATAAATGTAACTGATATAAAATACAAAATAATAAAGCAAATGTAAAACATGAAACTATAAAATTCTTAGGTCAAAACAAAGGAGAAATATTTATGGCCTTGGGTTAGGAAAGAGTTCTAAGATATAATGCCAAAATTATGATCTGTCAAAGAAAAAAATTAGTGAATTTGACCTCATCAATATGAAAAATACTTCTGCTCTGTAAGGACTCTTTTAAGAGAATAAAAAGACTAGCCACAGACTGGAAGACAATATTTGCAAATCATGTATCAGATAAAGGACTCTCAAAACTGAACAATAAGAAAACAACCCAATTTTTAAAAAGTGGGCAGAACAGTTTTTTCAAAGATTTTATTTATTTGTGAGGGAAAGAGAGAGAGAGAGTGAACGTGTACAAGCAGGGGGAGTGGCAGGCAGAAGGAGAAGTAGGTTCCCTTCTGAGCAGGGAGCCTAATGCGGGACTCGATCCTGGGACCCTGGGATCATGACCTGAGCCGAAGGCAGATACTTAACCGACTAAGCCACCCAGGCATCCCTTGGACAGAACATTTCAATAGGTATTTTACCAAAGACGATATGTGGATGAGAAATAAGCATGTCAAAAGATGCCCAACATCATTAAGGCATTATGGAAAAGTAAATTAAAAGTAACGAGATACTATTACACATCTAATAGAATGGTTTAAATAAAGAATAATGATAACGCCAAGTGTTGATGAAGATGGGAAGAAACAGAATCCCTCAAACACTGCTGGTGAGAATGTAAAATTATGTAGCCACTCAGAAAGGAGTTTGACAGTTTCTTATAAACTTAAACATAGACTTACTATATAACCCAGCCAACTCACTATAGGTATTTATCCTGGAAAAATAAAAACTAATTTTGCCCCGAAACACATACATGAATATATATATATTATTTAAAATTGTTTCAAACTAGAAACAATTCAAATATCCTTCAGTGAATGAATGGATACAGAAACTGGTTAGTACATCTACAAATGGAATACTACATAGCAATATAAACAGACAAATTATGCTACACACAAAAACTTTGGATGGATCTCGAATGTATTTTCCTAAATGAAATAACCCAGTCTCAAATGTTACATTATTATATGAGTCCATTTATATGACATTCTGGAGAAGCAAAAACATAGAAACAGAAAAATCAGTAGTCACCAGGGACACGGAGGGTCAGAATATGAAGGTCAATGTTATGAGAGAATTCCTTGGCAGTGTTGACATTTTTGTGTCTCCTGTCTGTGGTGATGGTTCCAAAAATCTATACAAGTATAAAAACTCACAGTATTGTAAAACAACAAAGTGGATTTTACTCTATGTAAGTATACAAATTAAATACATTATATATATATTAAAAAAACCTCTTCTGGGGACTTTGTGACAATGTATTTACATGGGAAGAAAATTCTCAGGATTTAAGAGTACAGTAAAATGTTTAAATCTCATACCAGTTAAAGACGATATGCAAACCAGGTTATTAAGCAAGAGAAAATCAAGAAGCTAGAGGCAATCAAGTAGCAAGGATCAAGAAACAAAAGTATATAAGCTCTCCTATAAATAACACATATATGTAGCTTCTTAACATTCCTCTCTACCATCCAGACAGAGATCAGGGAGTGTGGAGAACAGGAGGATTTACGCAAGAGGAAGTGAGGTGAGAGAGATATGAGAATAACCCAGCCTCTATGTCAAATGAAGGGTATGGTAATTTTCCAGGTACACTGACTTAACCTCAATTATTGACTTCAGTTCAGCCCTGTCTCTAAATACCACCTGCAAGAGAAATTCCATATTCACCAATACCTCTTCAATAGCACCTGCAGATATCCTGTGACCCGCAACATTTATCACGTCATCAACTCGAGACATAACATATAAATAGCCTTCTTCATCCATGTAACCAGCATCCATGGTGTCATAGTATCCCTGAAAATAAGAATCGATAATGTCTAATTAGCATGTATTGCTAGGTAATGCAATCATTTAAGTTTGGTATAATATAAAATGTGATAGAAATGGATTTACTGCATGGATTTGACTTTCTTCATTACTAGGCTATGGAATTAAACTCCTTTTGATTTTGATAACTTACTAGACTCTCTTTGCTCCACTAATAGCCAGGAATAAATTTAAGCATTCTTATATACATTCAAGTTAAATGTCTGAACTTAGAGTTGTGAAGTTTATGAACTCAATTTTTTTAACGGAGAAGTAATAGTTCAATATTTCCAATCTACTTTGGTATTGCAAAGTAATTCCTTGATACATTTCTTCTTTAATTATATTAATTTTTAAAAGTTTTAAAGCTCTCTAGAAATAATTACAAAATAGAGCGCTAGTTTATTAACATGAATTTGGATTAGACTCGAGCTTCCATGAAATGTAATAATAGGGATGAAATTTAATTTTTAATCGACTCAAAGTAGCAGCACATCTTCACTGGTCCAGAAATCACAACGGAATGAAGAATCAAGAAGAATAAGAAGTAGAACGAAATATTACTTCTAATGCTTTTCAGTTATCTTGATACTCATGTTAACGAGCACAGGCTTTAGGAACAATCCAGACGAGTCACTATTTGTGCCTCTTATTCTTTCTGAGACTCAGTGTGCCCATCTGTTAACAGGGTAGTGGGCTATACCCTATAAGCCTTCTGGGAAGCCCAAATGAGATGGTGTATCTAAAGAGGGCAGGCCCCGGCACATCATAAGCCCTCAGTCACTGGCAACTCTGACTGCAGTTTCTATTGGACAGAAAATCTAGAGTACAGTTAAAGAGCACGGACTGTGGAACCGGCCTTTATGAGTTCCATTTTCAGCTCCATCACTTCTAAACTCCAGGCAAGTTACTCAACCCTTTTGTGCGGTGATTAAGCCGTTGGATGAGAAGTTTGAAGTCAGGGTAGCAAGAGTATATATGGAGTCACTCCACATAGTTTAACCATAAACAGAGATTCTGAAGGAGCTTTCGGTGTTAAAGGTGATCACGTTAAAACCACAGGCACACCTTATTTGCCACTGTCAGGTGTAATTAATCGCATCAGTACTCATGATTTAACGGTGGCCCATCGGGCAGATAGACTGGGCTGACCAGAGTCAGCTCTACTGACAAATCTTTCCTGCCACAGGCCATCCGGGGCTGTTTTAATCTCAGCTACTGAGACCATTTAACTCCAAGATCTCTTTCTAAAGGAAGCTCTTTCAAATCTTGTCATTGGTCTGCTTGATTAGGTTACCTGTCATTCACTCACAAATAATAAAGATAAAATGCTAAACACTGAGACTTGTTTTTGTTTTCCAATGAAATTTTGACCATTCACTTTTTTTTTCACCTACTGCATATTGAGAACCAAGAATCTCTTGGAAAGAAACAGAAGTCAAAGGACAACAGCAATATGACGGCGGGACCTGACGTACCTTACCAGTAAAGTGCTGTTATGAACACAAAACACATCATGGTGATATGGAGAAACAGGTAAATGACAAGACAAAAAGTAGGAGAACACTTTTTGCCATCCAGGTGACTGGAACACCATGTCTACCATGTGTCTGTATTTTAAAATGGGAATTTAAAATAAAAAGCTAAGAGAACCTTCAGGAACAAATGTCAAAAATAGGTAAAAGAATGGAAAAATACAACTGTGGGCAATCCAAATGAACTTCGCTTACATAACCAGCTGTAGAGAAGATTAAGGGGTTCCAGGGACAGGGTACAATTCTGATCCTGTGCTCTCAGTCTATAGCAGGAGCCAATGCAGGAAAGAATAGAGCTAGCCTCTAAAAGTCTTTAATTTAATAAAAACTTTCCTATTACTGAGGGCTGCTAAATTTCAGGAAAATGTGCTAAGAGAAACAGAAATGTCTATGCCCAGAGGCTGATAAAAATAAATATAAAAATAACTTACTTCGATCATTGGGGTTTGGGCATTCTTACTTCTGAGATCCGGAACTTGGTCCAGATAAACTTTAAAAGTTGTATTGCTATCTATGATGCCAGGACTAAGTGCTCAACTTAACAGGCAAGAACGATAAAGAAGAACTTTGGAAGGTTTTAAAAAAGTATAATAAAGTTCTTACAGGAAATTTTTCAAAGTATAAATGCTTGAATGCCTCCTGATTCTTCCAGAGTCCTGAAAAAGCCCCAGGCGGTAATGGCAACCTTATATAAAAACAGAGCAGTTAGAATTATGATCAAAGTGGTAATAAAGATAGATTGAGTAGAATAATTTTCTAGTGTGATGGATAATTGCAAGTCAAATCCCACATTGAACTATAACCCCGAAACCTGCTGGACAGATCATGTCTAACTGAGGCTGAAGTAGCTGACCATGACATAGCAGCGTCATTGACGGATGACTAGTTTCTGGAAAGGGCACAAAAGGCATAGACAGCTGGCATTCAAATAGATATCAGCAGCAATCACTGTTTCAATAAGAAGCATAATCTCTGCAAAAAGGAACCACAAATGCATCACTGAATTACTTTTTAGGACAAATACCCTTCTACCGTAGGCATATAAATTTTTCAATTTTTTTATTTAAAAAAAAAATTTTTTTTTTTAAGTACCAAGGTCCCAACTGCCACCTCTGCCCATCTCTGTGCGATGAAATGTTCCAATTCAACATTCCACAAACAATCGTATCTTCACAATCAATCTGCCTCAGGGAATTCTCTCTCACTACGCCCTCTTGTATTCTTCCTTTTCAGGACCATCCCAACGTATGTGATTTCTCATTGGATGAACACATGGAGATACTTGAGAATATAAAATACAAGATATCATGTGATAATTGTCTTTCTCTGATAGACTTATTTCCCTTAGCATAATACCCACTGATATGAGGAATCTGAGAAACAAGACAGAGGATCATAGGGGAAGGGAGGGAAAAATGAAACAAGATGAAACCAGAGAGGGAGACAAACCATACGAGACTCTTAATCTCAGGAAACAAACAGGGTTGCTGGAGAGGAGGGGTGGGAGGGGAGGGATAGGGTGGCTGCGTGATGGACACTGGGGAGGGTATGTGCTATGATGAGTGCTGTGAATTTTGTAAGACTGATGATTCACAGACCTGTACCCCTGGAGCAAATAATACATTATATGTTAATTAAAAAATTTTAAAAAATAAAAAACACTTATTGTTAAAAAAATAAAAATTAAAAAAAAATAAAAGATAAGATAGGATGTACCCTTTCCAACCAATTTGCTCTTATAATTCTTGCTTTCCTCCATAATATCAAACAGGTGTTCTACGCATGGCAAGGACTTCATCTTTGTCTATCTTTATACAGGTAAATGAACAAGTCCTCACATTGGTCCCTGTAGGTGCCGCCTAACGAAAATAACCATGCAGATTGTTTTCTGGACACAAAAAGCTTTTAGATGCTTTAAAGTTTGGAAAGTTTAGATACTGTAAAACTCACGGATTTTCAAAAACCTTCCCTCTCCAGCCTCACGCAATAAAAAATACGAAGTGAGGTAGTGACTTCACAGAACTGATGCTAAGAAAACTGGAAACAAAGCAGACAAGCTACTGCCCACGTGAGGCAACGTCATGCATGCCCCACCCCAATATTAGACCTTCGAGGCCCTGAACTGTATTCTCACGTTCTGTCAGACAGAAAGTGCTGCTATCGGTGGGATCAGAGGTCCAGCTCCACCATCCCTAGCCTCCCGGTAGGTCCTCCCCTTGCGAGGTCTTCATTTTGTACTATTTTACGATGGAGGAAAAAATGCAACACCTGCATTTCCGGACCTCATGTCATTGCATAAAATGCATATGAAAGTAGTCTGTAAAGAGAACCACAGACGTTCTGCTGTTGTTACCCTTGCTGTTCATCGCTAAGCCTGCGTGAAGGCAGAGGCTGAAGAAGACGATCCCTTTGTGTCCTTGAAACTGACTTTGATATAACAATCCTAAATTACTATGTACATAATTTCACTTCGTCAGTTTGTTTTTATTGTTAATATTTTAAAGACAAGCGTAAATCATTGGTTATTAAACACAGAAATAAAATACAAATATGGCGGCCACCAAAACACATTCAATTCAGCATCATTTTCAGGATGCTGAGGATAAAGAGGGAAGAGGGCACCAAGAAGGGACGGTAGATGGTAAATCAAAAGCCAATCCAGGCCGGAAGTGATAACATTAATGAGTGAAGCTGACTATATGTAAAATAAAAGACCTCGACAATAATCTCGACGGAGATGGATTCTGCTCACATAGTAAATAATTTTCAGTTGTTTCCCCCCTCCAAATATATCATGATATATAATCCTTTCTGTTTTTCATGGTGATATTTTTAAACTATACTCTAAGAAAAATAAAAGGTAACTGTGATAATAAATGGCAACCGACACTCAAGCAGCTTTGGGGACATCAGAGAGTGCTAGGGTCTGAGGCAAATTAGAAGGTGGACACCAGGTCTAATGGGAGCACCTGTTCTTTAGCTCCATCTGACTGCTGGTATACAGAAACGTCCATCCAAATCCTGAAACACTTAACACTGCCCATACTAAAAATTACGCATATAGGACATACTGTTAAAGAAGCTTCTCTTTCATTTTATCTACCCCACATACAAATTTGATCCCCCAGCAACCCCATTGCCTCCTCACAGTAGAGACTCCTAAGTATTTGCACCAATAACACAAACTAATTAGTACTTCAGGTGCTGCAGGCAATCTGAGGTTCCTGGTGGCCTAGTATGTACCTGATTCAGTCAGCGTGTGTACATGGGATGGAGAGTGTAGCATTTTCTGGTAAGAGTATTATTAGAGAGAAACGGAACATTTTATAGTTCCCAGAAGTTGGTTACATCTGCAAACTCTGTCCTTAAAAAGATGCCCTGATAATTTGGGTTTTCTCTTACTCCTGAGAGAACTATGATACCAACAATTAGTAACAGATAGATTATATTCTTATAATTAATTAAAGCTTAGAGAATTAAAGTATAAGTAGCCATCCTCCAGGGGAAAAATTAACAAACTTTAAGGTCATGGGCTTTTTTAGCTGTTGCACAACATTTTAAACACTTGCTTAAATTTTTTGAAGAACAGGGACATTAGGGATTTTTATACAATTTCTCGCTCCTGTGAGAAAGGTCTGCATAAATTTGTATATATCTATAGACCTTGAGAATTAAGAAAAACATAACAAGGATATGATCCAGGGACAGTGAGTGAAATGGAAGGAATAATTCAAGGCCAAATGCTATTCGTCTTTAAGGACCAAAGAAATAAGATCATTGAATAAAAATAAAAGAAAATCAGATGTATGAGAACTAGGAAAAAATGGTATCTTAGGAGCCACTACAGTAGAATTTTAATAATGACTGAGTGTTCAACAAGGTCATAGAAGCACAGATTTTGTTTGAAAGTGATTTGAGAGAGGTCAGGGAACTTAGCGATTAAGATACTTTGAGTATTCTCAGGATTGTCTGTGGAGCAGACAATAATGGGAATAATTAAAAAGTAAACAGGAAGTAAGTAAGTGGAGGCAGGAAGTTAGACTACACTTTTTAAAAGTTTGTGGGTGACTGGAAGGAAAGATACGCCATTGATTTACGGCAGAGAAGCAGGCTGATTTAAGATGGGAAAGATGTGACTAGAAGTAGCCAGTGAAGAGAGAATGAAGAGATGAAGTTAGAGAAGAAAATACCAGAGGAATTATGTTTTATTAATTCATTCATGTATGCATGTGTGTGTGCATGCGTGTGTGCATTAACTCGTGTATTTATTTTCTCCATTCAATCAATATTTGTTGGATGTCTGATAGTCCTCAGTCACCCTGTTAGACATTGATGATATAAAGATATAAATTCTGGTCTCAGACACATGAAGATCCTGGCATAATGTGTACTATAAGAAACTTAGTATTTTTACAATACAGATACAGAGAAAGACTGTCATGAATGATGTCTATTCCATTAAGTTAATGCAATAATGTAAAGATGTTTGTCAGGCAAGTTTTACAGAAGGTCCTTAGACTCTGTACCAGCAGGAGATCTTGGAAGGGAAGTGTTATCCCTGAAACTAAGCCCACGCCTAAAAGCCAAGGTGTGGATCTGCCGGAAATAGCATATGTGCCTCCTGATCATTTTTGAGATGTTCCAGAAAACTGCTTCAATATCCCCAAATCTAATTGAGGAACAGGCTGGAGAGCAAGGTAAGAGATTGCAATTAGTAATTAGCAGGATAAAATGAGGGGATGCTATCTGTTCTTCACTAATAAATTCTGATATATTTTAAAAATTCAGACATTACAATTTCAATATTAGAAAGGGAGTCTAAAAAAGGATCCTTGAAAGATGCCATATAATGGCCCAAAGAAAAGCAGGAAGAGAGGCTTCCAGAATTGGGAGTATCTGTGATTTATATATATATATCATATATATATGATATATATATATGAAAAACACATGAGAAGAGAAGCAACAGCTCCAGAGTGAAGTTAGGTGTATATGAGCTAGAGCAGATTTTTTTTAAAAGAATTCCAAATTAACATTTTTCTTGTTGAATATCCTAATGATTATCCTATTCCTTCTGGAATAATGGATGTCTTGGTGCTCTTCTTCTGAAGTTACAGAAAAAGAAAACTGTTTTCTGTAGTTACAATAACATGAAGATACAGTAGACTGGCAGAAGGAGGGGAAGGCTTGAAAATATTGAGACACAGGCTGGTTAGTGTCTGAACTCCTCCTTCGAATCCAAGATAAAATGTTACCATTCTGTGACTATACCTTTCCCAACTCTTTGGAGCAGAGTGAAAAGGGAACTTTTGTTGCAACCTGTCCAATTGTGAGTCAAGAGTTACCCTCAGACAATGTCTTTCCTCAGACACCAATCTTAAGGGGAAAGAGAAATAACTGAAGCTATCCCGTGTGTGTGTGTGTGTGTGTGTGTGTGTGTGTGTGTGTGTACGCGCGAGTGCTGATGGGAAAGCCCGGGAGTGCTGGGAAACCCTTAAACAGATAAGAAAAGAAGAGCATGCTCATCACTGTAGAGGGTGACATTCCAGATCACTCTGGAATGTAAAACTCTTCTGTCTCCATTCCCAGATACAGGATGGTCTGTATTTACTGTTACATTAGGAATCCCCACGATAACAGCAGTACATTGAAGATATAACTCCTGTTGCCTAGAGAATTCTGAGATTAGATCCCAATTTTGCCCTCCAGGCATTTCCTATGGAGTCTGAGGCTTTACTTGAGTTTTTCACAAGAGGCTTCTCTTTGTCTTTCCACAAAGAGACTGATTAGGCCATAATTTCTTTCTCTCTGGACAGACAAAGACTAGGTTACAAATGTGAGTTCTAGCTGTGTCACTACGAAAGATGTTTAGATACCCATACCTAAAACGAGGATAATATCTGCCCCACCGTCTACCTCCCAGTGATGTCGTAAGGGTAATAAAAGGTCATACTAAAATCTGCGTCTGATATTTAAAAAGGAACATGTGTCATCCTTAGTTTTACTCAAAGGACACACCGATGAAAAAAGATTAGTCCTCACCCTTTCCCAAGATAGCGGCAAAGTGACTAAATCACTCCCAGGAAGCTATAAAGATGTGAACAAACACCATTAGGGGACAGGAGTTCAATATCTGGGGGCTGAGCAACTGGCAGACACCAGAGTAGAAGCCACTTGGACCCTGCCCTGTAGCTCCCTCCTACCCCACCACTGTCTGTAGGGCACAGACACCCCCCCCCCCTCAAGCACACAGCAGGAAAGGGGCAAGCCCTGCTTCTAGTAGCAATAACTGGATCTGGTCCAAGAAAAATGCAGGCCCATAAAAGAGGCCTTATTTTTTTTTTCCTTTTTTAAAAAAACTGAATACTGTGGAAAAGATTTATTGGTCAGTACAAGTTGGTTTTGATCAACTATTGTCTACTTGTTACAGTAGCCAGAGACCTATGGCTTTAATAACTGCGAGCAGTGTGGTACTGAGGAAAACAGTTGCAGTGAAAATGTTCTTTTATGCACTGCTCTGTGTTGCTTCAAAATTACTGGCTGTTTTACTTCTGCACTTTAGAGCTCTGGATGCAATTGTAGGGACACCTGCCACAATTCATGAACATTCTGTATTCACAGCAATTCAGACACTGTAACTTCCCCACTAAATTAACTGCCTCCAGTAGGTTTCAAAATCAAAGGAATTTGCTAATATCTACAAAGATACAAAGTTCTTCTACTAGAAAGGCAAATCCTATGAATGCAGAGAATCTAAGAAAGCTGTAGGATTCATGTTTATTACAACCTAAGGTCTACAATAGTTTAAAGAATCACTTAAACGTCTCCCTTCCAGTGAAGGGATCCCCAGGAGAGAAAAATAGTGATTTCTCAAAAGCGTTAACAAAGAAATGGAAAAAATGAAGTAGGACAAGAGTTTTCTGTTCAACATTTCCACACACCACTATTTCTCATTTTAGGTGAATTGTCTTAATATGATAAAAATAATCATTACATTTAATATCTCGAAAAGTGTGGAAATATGATTATAGCTTCAGATTTTAAAGAAACTATCAGAGAAAGATAGTTTCTAATGTTATTTATCCTATCCATAGCAGATTTTATAGTAAAAGAAGTAGTTATAGCAGTACTTATAAAAGCAAACAAATTTGGGATTAAAACAATGAGTCATTTTTTTATTGACTTACTGTAATATAGTTTGAGCCCCATGCATTTCAAATATTCCATGCAGACTTTCCCCGTATTCTTGTAATTATACTACAAGTATAATTAGTGAACATAAATAACATTAGGGAATGCTGCTCTTTCAAACTGCTCCTACTTAGTCACCATACAAAATAATGAAGAAAAGCATGGGTATGAATAATTGAGAGCGAACATCTATCTCTGGCCAGGGATTCCCTCCAGGGGTGGTTTTTGATGCCATCTCAGTTTTAAGTCCCTCATGGACCCTAATTATTCTTATTATCAGTGGCCTCACCCCATTTATATGCACAAATAATAAAACATAGCAATAGACCATAGAAACTAGAATTTTTTCTGGAAGAAAAGTTATAATTTTGCTTTTAAAATTATTTGGCAAGAAGACACACATTTTAGTTTACATTTGGCTATTATTTCTCAGCAGTCACTGTACATATTCAGAAATTGTGCGGAGTGATTAAAAAAGACCTAAACACTGTTTGCAAATGAAACAAAAAATTTATGAAGACTGAACTGACACTAAAGTTACTATGATGTTAAATTTCAAAGATATTTAATTAAATATGTATTAACTTTTGTTGTAAGTTTTTCAAATTTGAGGGTCAAGACATTTCTTAAAATTTAGAGTCTCGGATATTTTGTGGACCCTGCTCACCACGTATAATCCCTTTTACAGTCCACCAAGGTTTTTTGGGGGGCCCATGTGGCCAATCTCTGGAATGAAGCCTGCTTTCAGATCACAGACCTTCTTCAGCATGTGGTCTGCATGGAAAAAATTATTATCTCTCAAATTACACACTATTTTTTTTAAAACCAGAATATTATTAAGTCAAAAAGCTGTGCTTTTTTTCTTCCCCTTAATTCAATTAAACATATATTTATTATGAGCTCTTAAAAAGCATTCACTGACTATTTCACATTCTGGATGAATGATGTATCCCCTACAGACTACAGAACAGCTACAGACTAAGAGAAACATGACTTATTGATAGATGTTAAACGTGAAAACATCCTACGCTTGCTATAGGTAGCCACCGAGATGTACGAATAATTTTGAGGTTGATGGGTTAGGGTGGAAAGGCCACGGGTGAAGTGGGTTTCAAAAGGAAATCCTTGCTCTCCCAGATAAAAACAAGTTCCAAAAATAACGTTTCAAGAACTGTTCTTAAAAAAAAAAGAGAGAGAGAGAGATCTTAGTGAGAACATTTTTTTCCTGTTTTTTCTACTTTATCTTTTGAATACAATAATATATATAACATTTTCAAACATCTAGTTTCACTATGAACTTAAGGAAGGAATCAAACTCCACCGCAAGTCATAACATATGAGATCTTCAAATAATTCACATAGAAACTTCATAGAAATTTCCCAGATCAGTACAATAAAATTCCCTGTTCAGGAATGCAAAGGGAAGAAAATAATTCTGAATTGGTGACAATCTAAACAATAAAAGGCTTCAAGGCAATACTTGTGTTACTCTTAAGCACTAGAAGTGATATTAATGTCTTCAAGAAAAAATATAGTTTATGTGGCCTCTTGCTATATCTTATTATTTGTGAAGTAGGGCAAAGCCACCAATAATTAGAATGACAGACATGCGAAGGGTATAAAACTGCTGGCATCAAACGCTCCCCCTGGGATCGTACATGAGTTGTTTTATGAAATAGACTCCCTTACGGTTAGGAGATTATATAAAAATGTATGCTTCTAGAGTGCTTTTAAAGGCTCTCAAAAACCATGTGCTTCCCTAAGTAAGCTAAACTACCACCTACAATCTTGTTCAGATGACTAATTTCTTAGAACGCCATCCCCCCATCCCTACCATTTTCCCCCTAAGAGATCAGATTTCAACCAGTTCTATGTTAACACAGGAGGCTCAGAATAATATGAATAAATGGTATATTCAATATTTAATTTTTCCATTTTGCCAACAAGATGTCTTAAAATTTAAACTTGAAAAAAATAATACAGTGCTTACATACTTAGGGATAACATGAGAATCTGAGAATTGTATCATGAAGTGCATTTGCTCTGTTAGCTTTTTGTAAGGTTAAGGTATTTTGACCCGAAGAAATACATTCTTTTTTAAGTTGCTGTTTTTCATTTAATTTTCACAGAATTTTAAATGTTTTATTAACCTGAGATAATTTCTTTTTTCTAGCTCCATTCCTGTTGTTGTATGTACCAACATCTCGTACTTTTTCACTGCTAACAGTCCATTGTATAAATATACCACATTTTCCTTTTTTTCTCCTCAGATCTAGGGTTCAGGTTTGGGTTTGGGTTAGGTTTAGGGACAGGTGAGCGTATGTGTCTGGTATGCTGCAGTTCAGAGACCTAACCTGAGACAATTTCATACCTCAGGTTAGGTCTCTGACCTGAGACGGGATGCCAAGCCATAAGTATTCTTTTATTATTTTATTTTGTTTTTATTTATTTATTTACTTACTTACTTACTTAATTTGACAGAGAAAGATCACAAGTAGGCAGAGAGGTAGGCAGAGGGAGAGGTGGAAGCAGGCTCCCCACTGAGCAGAGAGCCCGATGCGGGGCTCGATCCCAGGACCCTGAGATCATGACCTGAGCCGAAGGCAGAGGCTTTAACCCACTGAGCCACCCAGGCGCCCCTATTTTGTTTTATTTTTTAAGGAAGCTCCACACCCAGCATGGAGCCCAGTGCGGGGCTTGAACTCACAACCCTGAGATCAAGACCTGAGCCAAGACCAAGAGTTGGATACTCAACCGACTGAGCCACCCAGGAGCCCCAAGAATTCTTTTATTTTTTTTTCCAAGAATTTTTTTAAATAAAAGGGAAAACAAATCTTTTTTCAGGCCTGACATACAATATTCTTTATGTAGAGCAGCTACTTCTGCCAAATTCTACTACTAAACCCTATCAGTAAGGATGCCAACGCCTTGCTCATCAGAGGCACTAAAGCAACGGGTATCAATTATTAAAATGTCACATCCTGCTTGTCCCCAACTTAACCAACTTCCATTTCAGTAATATTTTCACTTCAAATTTTGGCACTTTACTTACAAATGAAAAAGGATAAAAAATGTTAGCAAGGAATTGTGGTATTTCCTGAGTCAGGGATTCTATATTACGCTGTATTTGACTTAGTAATTACACTTTTAGAAATTACTCAGTACTGTAGTGATTATCAGAAAAGGAGAAAAGACAACACAAAAAAAGATGTTCAATATATCATTATTTATAATCATAAATATTCAAAAAAGACTCAGAGTTCTAGAATGGGGATAAACATTTTTAGGGGCAGAGTTAAAGTGAACGATGCTCATAAGACAAGTTTAAGGGAAAACAGCAATACAAGGATAAGTTGAATTGTTTCAACAATCTAAAATGCTTGTCGAAAGGAAAAAGTCATATATACTATAAAATTAATGCTGTATCGCTAAACAGTGGGAGTATAGAATCTTTATATATGTCTTTATATTTTTGGTATTTAAGTTACATTGAACACCTTTGCATTACTTGTATCATCAAAAAATTATTTAAAATGCAAGATTTATCTTTTTAAAAATCATATCTAAATCTGTTCTACTTCATGGGGCCTCCATGTTTATTAATTTATTTTTTTAATTTAAGTTCAATTAGCCAATGTATAGTACATCGTTAGTTTTTGAAGTAGTGTTCAATGATTCATTAGTTGCATAACACCCAGGGCTCATCAGATCGCGTGCCCTCGTTAATGGGACTTCCATGTTTAAACAACAGGAGTTGGCACTGTGTATTCTCAAACAATGCATGAGCTTATTTTGCAAACCCCCCTAGTACTACCATCACAACCACTCCACTTTTTTCTTAATGTTATATACCAATTCTTGCTCTCTTAAATAGAATATAAATAGAATAAATATTTAAATAGAATATTTTTCTTAAATAGAAAAATAAATTTTTCTTACTTTACCACAATATTTCCTAAACATCGAGCCTTCAGTTTTTGCATGTTGTCATCCAAAATCATAACTGCAAAGTAAAATGTAAACAAATAATATAAATTTGAATAAAAATGTATAACCTTAAAGCTTAAACTTTTCCATGTTTCCTATATCTAACCTCCAAAACTATAGCTTCACAAGCATCTTTTAATTCCTATAAGACCATGAACATACACCTATGCTAACATGTCTCAAAAATTAAAAGAGCCCATCCCATGCTTTGATCCTTAACAAGAGCATGAATTTTCCCTCAGAACCTCCCTTAAGTAAAGAGATTGCTTTTCAAACATGTGCTAATTTCATAATCCATGTTTGTATCTGCTTTAACATGGACTTCTATTCTACTAAAAAACATCAAAATATATGCAGCTTTTCAAAAATTAAAGGAAACAAATCAAGTTCTAAAATATACCAAAAAAAATATTTCAAGCACTAAAAATAAAGTATTTAAAAGCCTGGGAAACCCCTTTTTCTGATTTAAAGCTTAATATCCGCTTCTGAGCCTTCAAGATCCATTTAATTCCCAAATATTATCCCAGTGCTTTCTGCACCACACTGACAATCCTGAAAGATTTTAGGAGGCCAAAGCTTGAATCCACATTCCGTAACCCCTAGTGCAAACTGGAAACGAGGATATATCATCATGTTTTAAGCTCTAATTGATCCTTTATGTGGCTTCATCCATCCAGGTTATTCTACTGAGCAAAGCTTTGAGAAAAGAAGGACATTGTCCCCAGAAAAAGTTAATCATTCCCTTCTTTGTGTTCCCAGAGCACTTTGTTTTAAGGTTCTATTCTGACCATAAGTAGTGGTATAAATAATCCTCTCACAAGATTGGGAGGTCATTAAGGGTGGAGGTCATGCCTCACTAATCTTTGTTTTCCCAAATCCCAGTACAGTGACCAATTTTCTCTGTGCCCCTGTACACATATTACGCCTTCAGTTTCTCTATATAAAAAGTAAGAGTGATTCTTTTCTCAGTGTTGTTATAGGAATTACTTGAAGAAAAAAGTGACAAACTTGTGTAAGGTATTCAATGAATGCAACACTGTACATTACATTGAATCTTTTTTCACACAAAAAAATGGTTATCTTTCCTTTCCCAAGTGGATACCACTTTTTTATTATAATACTGAATACTACATTACGCTTCTGCATCTCTGACTAACCACAAAACATAAAAATGATGAATCATAAAGTCACTACTTCCTTGGGTATAGATACTCTAGTTCTAACGTTAACCTATGCAGTCTGTAAGCCGATGGCTTTCAGACAAGAAATTTCTGTACTAAAATTTCATGAGGCATCAAAGCTTAACTCTTTCTTATAGCTGGATATAAAAATACCGAAAGGGAAATGTATTTAACATCCCCCACAAACATCAGCCCCTAAAAATGGCTCAACACAAAGCAATTTTTCTGATAAAAGGAGCAGGGATGACAGAACCGTTCAAAGTGAGGATTTCACTAAAGCTGGGTTCACCTTCCCATGCTTGGAAAAGTCACTGACTTCACAGAATGTCTATTTCTGCCCTAAAAAAAAAAAAAAAAATCTAAAGTTTCTTTTTACAAATACATCTCCGAGGCTAAGTCAAATGATCCACATTTCCTTAACTAATCATTGTCCTAGAAAGAAAATACAATATTTTTATGTCTAGAGGCAAAGGATAAGTCTCTATATTTTAAAATTTGCACGCAAATAGAAACTATATGTAGGAACTGTATTCTGTCTCCCAAAGATGCGTTTTCCTCATAAATCTATTAAGCTAACTTGTGTGACCTTATGCATATAAAATAACTCCTGTTCTCTGTATTCCTTGTCTGTGAAATGAAAGTGTAAGTCTAAATCAGGTCAGCCTGTCTGGCTTCTCTGAAATAGCAGCACACAACTAGTTGAGACTTAGTTCAGTCTGTTGACTGGCAAGTGCTTGTGTTAATGCTTCCTTGTGTTACATCATGACCCTAGGAAGCATGTGGAATTATTATTCCCATTTAGAAATAAGGAAACTGAATTTCTGAAAAGTTAGGTGTCTTGTATAAGTTATGCAACTAGCAAAAAGTGGAGCCCAAGAGAAATTACTGAACTATCAAAGCCGCTACCAACAATCTAAAAACAAATATTTAAAATACATTATATCTCCTTGTCACATACCACCAGCATGGATAAAGCGATTTTTCTATTTAGAATCTTTACTTTTTATATTTATCTTTAGCCAACAAGGCTCAGAAGCCTTATCGTCACTCCTAAATTAAAAGGTAGCATATATAAGGGGAAACAGTGCAACTTTTGTAGCAAAAACAGGCAAAGAAACAAACAAAATAAAACAGGATGGTCTGCGTTGTCTAGAGGACCTAATCAGCCGTATTACCTCAAGAAAGTGATTCAGTCTCTCCCGGCACCAGTTAACTCATCTTTAGAATGGTAATGATACCTCTGAATTAACCATAATTCATCATTAAATGAAATGATGTATGCAAAGTACTCTGCACCAAGCAACTATTCCATACATATTAATTTCACAGTCATATCCTTAACGTGCCTTATAAATACTATTTTCTTGGTTATGACAGTCATTTAGAACATGTCCTTGGAAGTCGACAATCTTATTTTTGATCCAATTGACTAATAACAAAATTAAGGCATTTGTTTATAGTATGAAGTATTCACTCAATCAAATACTTTTAAGCACCTACTGTGCAGTTTGATTTGCATTAGACATGGAAAAATAAATACATTAACCTTACATATTTCAAATAATCAGGCTCATTTCTCACCATTGTATCCTGGAACACTTTTCCCTGCTTGTCCTGGAGGAGGTGTTTTGGAATTACCTAATCCAATGCATGATGCAGTAATTGGGGATCCAGTCTCTGGAGAAATAAATATTATTTATCATTTAATATTTAAACTTGAGATCATGATGTTTCTTTAGTGTATGCCCTGTCTCCTACCGCCTAGTTTGCCATAGAACTTAACCGCATGAGGAATAGATGAAGAACGGAAATGCATTATTTAAAAATGAAAAAAAGATCCAGTAATCCACACCAGATCAACAGTCTTAAAACTTAAGGACACAAATTGAGAACAATGTATAGAGTAACGCTTCTTCTAAAGAAAAGAGAGGTCTCTCTAACGTTCTTGGTTATGAATCAATAGGCAGGAAGAATGCAGAATTATGTTGCTGTGAGAATTTTAAAACACATGCTAAAAACTCAAAAATCTCTGGAAGAGATGCTCTCTCTCTCTCTCTCTTTTTTTTAAAGATGCTCTCTCTTAATTCACCAAAAGATTTTTATCATGGTAAATAATAACTATGTGCAAGATATTTCTGTTATTTATGGCTTAATCTCTGGAAGAAGTAACCCAAAGATTTTTGGGAATATATGAACAATATCATCTCTAATTTTTAAAGAACTCCAGCTGCCCAGAGAGCCTTGCATCTAAAGCTGAACTTAACGTTGCTTTATCAAATTGCTCTCAATCTGCTGTCCCTGGGCTTCTAGAAGGCAGGCAGACGGGGTAAGCAGGCAGGTAGAAAGGCAAGAAGGAAGGAAGGAAAGAAGGACATTTATGCTATGCTGATTATTTTATCAAGACCAGAGACTTTGCCACAATTAATCTGCACGGATGAACAAAAATGATAAATCCATTTTCTCTGTCTCGAGTTGTTAATAGTCAGAATAATAGCAGCTATTATATGATAGCCATAAATTCTGAAAGTGATTCTTTTTATGGACAAATACATTTGTTATTATTGGTGAACACAAGTTTGGGGTTAGCACAATCTTTTAAATATGAGATGTGCATGTATGAGATGTGCATGTGTGGAGGAGCAGGATGAGAGGTATTGACTGTGAAAAGTTTTAGAACTAGTGGCTTAATATTATACATATGAACAGATAGTACATATACCCAAGGGATTAACTGCCAAAACAATTAGATCCAAAGTAATCCAAAATATTAAAAAACATCCATCTTCCTAAGGACTCAAAATGTATTCTTTCCACTGTGGCTTCTACCATAATTTATCACACATTTATATCACTTTAGAATGGTGGGAAGAATTTAATACTGTTCTTTACTTCCCAGAGTAGTTCGGTTTATTATTCACATTTTATGGATGGTGGCTCAGCTGGCTTCAATAACAGAAGATAGACTCTGGAACATTAAAACAGAGTTCCCAAGTCACAGTCCAGTGCTTAAGATGCTAAGCCATATGGTCACCGCTGAGGAGAAGCGGCAAGTCACCAGAGCAGACATTTCTGATGTTTAACAAAGAACTTTCAAATGGCTTCCTACGATGACAAATGTTTCAAATGTGTTCATACCATGACAAAAAATGGACAGGTAATATACAAAATGGCATTCCATCAGTCATGCAATATCCCTGTCTTTTCTCCCTACAGCATAAACAAAGCAGGGAACAAAACCCCCATATTCGGAAAGGTTAGCAACATTTTTCCCTTTGCCTTTTTAAAAATGTCTCAGGAGTGACCTTGGCTGTCCTCCAAACTGACAGAGGGACAAGAGCGGTGTGGTAACCGTCGAGTGAGTGGACTCCTGTCGAATGAGAGTGAGAGTGAGGATCTTAAAGGAAGGTATGCAGACAGTGCAAGGTGACGCCAGCAATAGGAGCTACAAGGACACAGGACGAAGGGAGATGTCCCCCTAACGACGCTTCTGTCCCCCCTCACTCCCTTGGCAGGGGAAGCAGGGGCTAAAGGGCTAAAGTATCTTCTGTGTTCAAAGTGTGTCTCATCAGGTTTAGTTTACACCAGAGGCACTCCAATCATTTCAAGTTCAAATCCCTACATTTCTTAACACTATAAAGCCTCTCAGCAGCATATCAACAGACGGCTTTAGAACCTACAAACGAGCCTTCTAATGGCTTC